>CAHIKZ030000860.1:765000-900000 GCA_903632075.3 Acanthosepion pharaonis | reverse complement strand
CCGTTCAACCGGTGGCTTGGGCATTAAGTCATTTTTCTCAACCACCGTTCAACCGGTGGCTTGGGCATTAAGTCATTTTTCTCTACCACCGTTCAACCGGTGGCTGGGCATTAATAGTCTTTTCTCTGCCACCGTTCAACCGGTGGCTGGGCATTAAGTGTCTTTTATTTACCACCGTTCAACCGGTGGCTTGGCATTAAGTCATTTTTCTCTCCCACCGTTCAACCGGTGACTTGGCATTAAGAGTCTTTTCTCTACCACCGTTCAACCGGTGGCTGGGCATTAAGTCATTTTTCACTACCACCGGTAAAGTGGTTGTCAGGTCTGAAAGGGTTAAATAAAGCGATTTCTTGTTTTCAGATCCATATTATTTTTTCATTTCAATATAAAAAATAAATAAAATTATCTGGATTTTTTGTTTTTTTTTGCCTTGGTGGTTAGAGATAGAGAGAGAAAATATGTTGTGAAAAGAAAAAAGTTCCATTTTGAAGTTCAGAAGCGAAATATTGACATAACGGGGTGGGGAGTCATAGGTAAGTTCTCGGTCGAACCCAAAGTCTTGCCAAATGATTGATTCAATGTCAACATTTCTGATGCGAATTGCTTCTTCGTCGGGCCGTTGACGGAGACACTTAGAATAAGGAAAATGAACAAAAAACAAAACAATGATGAATTTATATCTATCTCTTTTTGGGCATATCTATCTATCTATCTATCTATCTATCTATCTATCTATCTGTCTGTTCAGATCTGTCTATCTATCTATCTATCTATCTATCTAAGTTTGTTAAATATCTATCTATCTATCTATCTATCTATCTATCTATCTATCTATCTATCTATGTCTGTTAAATATCTATCTATCTATCTATCTATCTATCTATCTATCTATCTATCTATCTATCTATCTCAGTCTGTTCAGATCTATCTATCTATCTATCTATCTATCTATCTATCTATCTAAGTCTGTTAAATATCTATCTATCTATCTATCTATCTCAGTCTGTTCAGATCTATCTATCTATCTATCTATCTATCTATCCATCTATCTATCTATCTATCTATCTATCTATCTATCTAAGTCTGTTAAATATCTATCTATCTATCTATCTATCTATCTATCTATCTATCTATCTATCTATCTATCTATGTCTGTTAAATATCTATCTATCTATCTATCTATCTATCTATCTATCTATCTATCTATCTATCTATCTATCTCTGTTAAACATCTGTTAAATCTATCTATCTATCTATCTATCTATCTATCTATCTATCTATCTATCTATGTCTGTTAAATATCTATCTATCTATCTATCTATCTATCATTCTTTCTATCTATCTATCTATCTATCTTAAACTGTTCATATCTATCTGCGACAGAGTGTTTTATCCACATGAACGTCAGAGGAGCCGATTTTGATCGCATTGTATTATTATTATTATTATTGTTAAAAAACACTAGTAATTCCTCTTCATGCTTAATATAAAAAAACAATCCCAACTTTAAATAATTAAATGTGCGTGTGTGATCGGATGTTGTTTATGCGTTTCCACAGTTTTCATCCGATTTCGAGGAATTTTTTTTTATTTGATAGATAATTCTTCAGTGTCGGTTTGAGTCGAAATGGGCCAGAAAAAATTATAACCTTGAAGGTGAAAAATCGAAAAAACTAATTTTTTTACACTTTGCGCCAAAAATTCAAAGGCAAAATTTAATGTCTGTAAAAATCAGCGAGCAATCAAGTTAGACAGTTGAAATCTAACGCAAAAGATTATTAGAATTATAAAAAAAAATATATAAATAAAAATTATCGTATATTATTATTATGACGCTCCATGGAAGAGGTTTCTTCATTGCAAGCCTGAGAACGTAAAAATGGCCCTTTTCGGGGTCACCTTCCATTCAAATTGTTAACCCTCCCCCATTTGGGGATGTGCCTCAAATGCACCCTATTGTTGTTTCTGATATTGATTTTCGGGTGGGTTGATTTTAAACTTAAACTGTTTCAATTCAACGTCAAAAATTCCCAGTAATGAAACAACCGGTCGAAGACCGATTATACTGCTAGTCATCGGATTTAAATCCAATCGAAAATTTGTGTAAACTATTGAAGTTACGAGTTCATAAAAGAAATCCATCGAATTTAAACAAATTGAAGAAAATTTGTGAAGAAAAATGGGTCAAAATACCAATAAGTACCTGCAAGAAACTAGTTGAAGACTACGGGAAACTATTGGAGGCTGTGAAGCAGAACAGAGTACTGTACTAAATATTAGTAAAGTGTGTTATATACTTTTGCATATGGGTTATTTTATTTATTGTTAATATATGTTTCTCAAAACAGTGGTTTTAAATTTTCCTTCTATGTTTTGATCGACAATGTTCATTTAAATATTTCCTATAAGTTTCGTTGAAATTGATCTGTTATTTTTGAGATATGTAAGAAAAACCAATGTGTTAAACACTTTTTGCTACCCACTGTATATATATATATATATATATATATATATATATATATATATATATATATATATGTATGTAAAATAGGCCGGAAAATTGCAGTGCCTAAGACAGATATATAAAAGAAATGTGCTCAATGCACACCGTTCAAAACATTGAACTTGCAGAGCAGGTTAATATAAAAAGATGAAAACATTTTACCCTTCTGTACAACTTGGGATTCACCTGTGAGGTCTCATCTGGTGGCTAGGCAAATTATGTTCTTCCACACCCCCCGATTTTCTGTTTAGCCATATTAGGTTACCGGAAGTCAAGAAAGGGAAGAGGTGGGGCAAAAAAAAAAAAAAATCTTTATTCACATCAACCGGGTTCGTAGCGGTAGAGAATGTATTTGTTAATATGGCGGCGATTCGACATTATCTCAGATCGTCCATTTATCAACTTTGCACGATCTGGATTCGTTACAATAGCTAATTTCTCCTCCTGGTACAATTTACAGCTACTTCTGCTAGTCTTAACAGATTAGACCCTTCTCCTCAATATATTCCGCTATATTCTTGGTTATACGAGCGCTTTTTAAAGGCACCCTAAGTAAATTCAATATAAACCCCCAACATAATTTCCCTACCTACCGAGAAATTTTCAAAGGACGAATAATTTCTATGAAAATTTCTCGGACATTCAGGCCGGTAAATGTTATTTAATACTGTTTATTATAAACAGAGCATTTACTTAAATACTTGTATCTATAAAAAGAACGTTAAACATAAAAATGTCTTTAATCAATATATATATATATATATATATATATGATGCCCATGTTATCGATATCGAATATAACTTTGATATACATTTCCCCAATTGGATTTGTTTGAACATGTTTTATCAATAAGTATAATTCATCTGATCGGTCGAATTATACAGCAAAATCGTGTCCAATTCTTAGATTAAGCTCTGAACTGTTGTAACTTAGAAATGATTAAAGATATCTTACTGGAGTTCTCCGAGGTTCTTATAACACTATTGGAATCTTCTTTGAGCAATAAGAATGTATAATTTCTCTCCCAGCTTAACAGAAGTATCGTGATGAAATCGATCATAAACGAAAATGACATGTCCATCATTTATTAATTAAGGCTAAGGATCGGAAGCTCATGAAGGATTGAAATAAAGTTCAAATATATATATATATATATATATATATATATATATATATTATTCCAGGATCATTTTTCAACTTATTCAAGATTATCTTCGCCCTTTTTAATTTTCTAACTTTCTGTCCTGAAGTAACAAGGTACCGTACGGGTTTCACATACGATTTCATTTTTCAAGTCATAGATGAAATTCTTCTCTCATGTGTAAATCGCCTTATGGATTGAGTTGGATCTTTTCTAATTATTCTCTTTAGCTCTAAGTTGAAATGATGATCCCTCTTGCCTGTTGTGACCTCCTGATCCTGTTTTCCTCTCTACTGTTCCCTCTTTTTAAAACTTATTCACCATTATCTGGAAGGTTCTTGAATGGACTTCGAAGATGGAATCCAGAGTATGAATGTTGGTACCATTACTGAAGGCCTGAATGACCGTTTTCCTCTCACCATTGCTCATTTGGGAAGACATAGTGGGGCTGACACAAAATGATTTTAACCTGTTCTCTTTCTCGCTGAATAACTCAAAGGGTTTTTCAGAGACTCTTAAAATAAATGTTATTAAGTTAGCTAAAGCTCTTATCTGAAAAAGAAACTGTATTAGTGTAAGCAAATATGTGGATATAGATCCGACAGTATGAAGAAAAATATAGAAAAATAAAAATTCGAATATGCAAGTATACTGTTTTAATGTTGTTTCAATGTCGACGTCATTTAAAATATACTCTATTTTAGGAATACGTTTTCACAACATCGCCCACGTGATGTCGACGTGATCGTATTGCGAAACGGAACGCTGATCTTAAAATTTTTAGTTATTCTGTTTTGATTAGTCTTATGTCTATCGTTTTTCATGTTGACTTGAATATCGTCTAATGTTAATTATGTTTTAATAACTATGTCCTGAAGAAGGTCTACTAGACCGAAACGTCTGACGTCGACATTGAAACAACATTAAAACAGTAGACTTGCATATTCGGATTTTTGTTTTTCCATATTTTCTTCAAACTGTATTCGGATTTTTGTAGTGCCTTTTTTTTTTAATATATTAAACATTTTGTGGGGAGGACAATTAGTCTGTTCCACGATTTGGACAATTTTGCTGTTACACCCAGTATATCAAAATACAACACTGTAAATAGCAGACAGCCCTTTATATCACGAGTTTGGTCAAATTTCTCAAGTACTTTAAAACAAATCTTGGGTGAGATTGATAAAATACCACGCAACCATAGTCAAGTATTTACGTGCTTGTAGTCTTTGTATGTAGTCCCGGCGAAACACATGCAGCTAAAGAAAAGCTCGTTCACATTGACTCTATGATCTCGGCGACGCTCGACTCTTTAACTGACTGGGTCCTATAGCGTTGGATGGCAACCGGTCTAAGTGTAGGAAAGCTCTGAATTCAAAGCCGTATGTAGCGCTGGCGAAGCATATATTATGCAGCTAAGCAAAGGATTGTTCTCATTGATGCGATGATCCCGACTACGGTCGACTCCTTAACAGACTGTGTTCTATAGCCTTGAGTGGCAACTGGTCTAGGAGAAGGAAAATTCTGAATTCAAAACTGTATATAGCCCCGGCAGCTAAGGAAAGAATCGTTCGCATTGACCCCATGATCCCGACTATGGCAAAGGATGTAGGTGGTCAAGTCTCTCCATGACTTCCTTCTCTTTTTTTTTTTTTTATATATAATCTTATCAGTGCTTACTGCCATATCACGTTGAAACTCGCGTTACGGTACGATCACCGAAGTTAAGCAACGTCGAGACAGGTCAATACCTAAATGGGTGACCGCTTGGGAACAAGTTCCAATTCCTGTTTAGGTTAAGCGGGTAATAATTACTGCGACAACGGATTCAAAAGACGAAACTACCCTACCACGGTGGTATGGTAAAGCACCTGATAAATTTTCAAAAAAACAAAAATATCACAATCACAACACCTGACAAAGTGGTGGGGCGGGTTGTCCTATTAGACACCGAAACTTATAAGGAAAATGTTGACCGTCTCCTCGGGAATCCAGATACTTATGAGAAAATCCGAGAAAATAATATGACCACTGAGACAAAAATTCAATAAGTCCATGAGAAAGTTAACTACCAACGAAGAGAAATCTTGGGTGAGATTGATAAAATATCACCCAACCATAGCCAAATATTCATGTGCTTGTAGTCTTTGTATGTAGCCCTGGCAAAGCACATATTATGCAGCTAAAGAACGGATCATTCACATTTAATGGGTCCTATAGCGTTGGATGGCAACCAGTCTAAGAGTAGGAAAGCTCTGAATTCAAAGACGTATGTAGCCATGGCGAAGAATATATATTACGCAGCTAAGGAAAAGATTGTTCGCATTGATTTGATTATCCTGACTACAGTCGATTCCTTAACAGACTGTGTCCTATAGCCTTGAGTGGCAGCCGGTCTACGAGAAAGAAAAATCTGAATACAAAACTGTATGTAGCCCTGACGAAACACATTCTATGCAGCTAAGGAAAGGATCGTTCGCATTGACTCGATAATCCCGACTACAGTCGATTTATTAATTCAATTTTTGTTATGCTTGCTAAAGACGTATAGAAATTACTGACAGGGCGGTAAGTGTTGGGTTAGGATTGAGGAAAAAAGGTTCACTTCGCCTACTGTCTTTTCTGTCAAATGTTTTATCAAGATATCTAGCAATGGTGAGATAACAGAGGACTTGGTGTGGATTCAAGACTTTTCCAAACGACAACTGAACCCGATTGAAGATTTGAACGCGGTTCGCCGTTACCGTGCCGACGTTCGTTCCGCCAGAACGCTACCCTGTTATAAATCGATAGAGTCTAGGATGGAAGTAAAAACCGATTCATAATATGACCAAACGTAATAGGTTTATGTGCTTGAACAGAAATAAAAAGAACAAAAAAAAAAGGAAAGATTATCTGCAATATTTCTTCTGACGATCGAAGTCTTTGAGATGATAATAAAATATAATAAAAAAATATCTGATACAGTGTAAAGACAACTACGTTTGAGATGTTATGGTCTCTCTCTGTATATCTCTCTTTTATTTCACTCTCGCTCTCTCTCTCTCTCTCGTTACAAAAGCATTCGCATTCTCTTCGTTTCTTTCTTTCTTTCTATCTAACTATCTATCTATCTATCTATCTCAGTCTATTTATATCTATCTGTCTCTGTCTATTAGTCGCCCTCTCTGCATCTATCTATGTCTATTCATATCTATCTATCTATCTATCTATCTATCTATCTATCTATCTATCTATCTATCTATCTATCTATGTTGATTATTATCTATCTATCTATCTATCTATCATCTATCATCTATCTATCTATCTCTATCTATCTCAGTCTATTTATATCTATCTATCTCTGTCTATTAGTCGCCCTCTGCATCTATGTCTATTCATATCTATCTATCTATCTATCTATCTATCTATCATCTATCTATCTATCTATCTATCTATCTATATGTTGATTATCTATTCATCTATCATCTATCTATCTATCTATCTATCTATCTCAGTCTATTTATATCTATCTGTCTGTCTATTAGTCGCCCTCTCTGCATCTATCTATGTCTATTCATATCTATCTATCTATCTATCTATCTATCTATCTATCTATCTATCTATCTATCTATCTATCTATCTATGTTGATTATCTATCTATCTATCTATCTATCTATCTATCTATCTATCTATTTATCTCAGTCTATTTATATCTATCTATCTCTGTCTATTAGTCGCCCTCTCTGCATCTATGTCTATTCATATCTATCTATCTATCTATCTATCTATCTATCTATCTATCTATCTATCTATCTATGTTGATTATTATCTATCTATCTATCTCCATCTATCTATCATCTATCTATCTATCTATCTATCTATCTCAGTCTATTTATATCTATCTATCTCTGTCTATTAGTCGCCCTCTCTGCATCTATGTCTATTCATATCTATCTATCTATCTATCTATCTATCTATCTATCTATCTATCTATCTATGTTGATTATTATCTATCTATCTATCTATCTATCTATCTATCTATCTATCTATCTATCTATCTATCTCAGTCTATTTATATCTATCTATCTCTGTCTATTAGTCGCCCTCTCTGCATCTATCTATGTCTATTCATATCTATCTATCTATCTATCTATCTATGTTGATTAACTATCTATCTATCTATCTATCTATCTATCTATCTATCTATCTATCTATCTATTTATCTCAGTCTATTTATATCTATCTGTCTCTGTCTATTAGTCGCCCTCTCTGCATCTATCTATGTCTATTCATATCTATCTATCTATCTATCTATCTATCTATCTATCTATCTATCTATCTATCTATCTATCTATCTCAGTCTGTTCGTATCTATCTATCTATCTATCTATCTGCCACACACACACGTCTCTGTCTGTTCATATCTCTCTGTCTCATTCCCCCTCTCTTCATCTATCTCTACTCTCTCTCTCTCAATATATATATATATATATATATATATATATATATATATATATATATATATATATATGATTCAATTACATTTATTTATTTCAGTATATTAATAAAAGTGATTCCTTTTCTTTGAGTTTTACAGTTTGCTATATTTATGGACAAAAATCTGGGTACATAAAAATAAAGGTAGCCACCGACGCCATCGCCGAGTAGCGACCGTCTGTTTCACCCTCGAACGCAATCTATCTATCTATCTATCTATCTATCTATCTATCTATCTATCTATCTATCTATCTATCTCAGTATCGATGTCTGTAGTGTCGATCCATTTCTATCTAAATATGTTGAGATATCTCTCTCTCTCTGTATGTGTATATATATATAAGTGCCAATCTGTTCTGATCATTATATCTACCTAGCTAGATGGCTATTTGTGCCCACTAAAAAATCGATAATACATTTGCTGCTGTTGCTGTTGCCAACACTCGATATTCGTGTGCGCGCGGACACACATTCACACATCCACACTTTGCCACACAGAGGCGTATCAATATTCCTCAACGGATAAAATAACAATGGACGCTATAACTCGCCTGCTAGTTGCGTTGGCAAACTACCTACGTTGTTGCGGTTTTGTTTTGGGAGGATCGAAAAATTATCATGGACTTTACAAAAATCAGATCCCTTATTAAGGATGATGATTCTGCATTTATTTAAAATTATGAGTTACCTCGGACCCTAATCAGGGAGAGCTATGGGAAAAGGCTAATCACACAAATGAGTTCTTTATCCTACTTCATTCAATAGATGGTCATAGACAGTTGCAATGCTGAATTGAGTTAATCATTTTTCAGGCGAGGGAGAAATCCAACGTTGCGTCAAGTGATTACCTTGCACACCTCTCGCCATCATATACACTTGTCTCGCAATTACGCCCGAGTAGTGAGTTCCGCCCTCACCAGGTGTTTCTTACTTTCGACCACAACTAAGCTTCGCTTAGCAAATTAAACTGGGTACTTTGACCTTGTGTAATTGTTAGCGAATTTGTCTCGTTCTATTATTTACGACCGAATATAGAGTTGGATTCTCACACGGTGCCCCATACTTCCGGCCTTGTGCCACGTCTAAGCTACACTTAGAAAATCGTCATATGTTGTGTACTTCGGCCAGGTGCAAAAGTTAGCAGACTCCTTTCTCTCAATTAATTACGACTGAATCGTGAGATCGATCCTTATTGAGGGCTCCGTAATTCCGACCTTGTGCCACATCTAAGCTATGCTTAGAAAGCCAACACCAGCTTTCGCTATCATCTGTGATAAATAGACTTAGGCAAAAAGAATTCTTGTAGTTAAATGGCATCAGGTGCGTTTACTTTTAACCAACTTGAAAATCGTATTTGAGGTCAGTCTTGTAGTTAAGTGCCACGCGAGATACAGGCTAGGGTGATCATGACCATTTCGATTCATGACCTACTAGGCAGTAGATTTTCCTGCAGTACGCTGAAGATTGTTTTTTGCCGTAGACTGCTTGACAATCAGGGGTACAGAGCCCAGTCTTCCCTGCTATTCAACACATAGCTGTTGAGAGAAGAGATCGATCCATACTTTTCCCAAGGGAATTTGCGCCTTAGTATGACGAACCCGACCAGAACTGGATCTCGGCTTTCAAATTAACAAGTCTGATTCATTATTACAGGTCCGAGCTCTGGACAAATAGCGGACTCCTGAATAGAATCAAAGCACCATGAAAGTATGAAAATACATTTTTATCGCAAAATTACCAACAATACATTTTATCTGTAGTTGAAGGCATACAATTGCATTGAAAATATATTTAGTTGAGGCAATAAAATTTAGTTAAAAATATTAAGATTTCCACATTAAATAAACCCATAAAGGTGTTGATATGCTACTAAACAAAATCAACCAAGCCAAAAGCAAAATGATAATTCATTTTTTTTTGTTTCTGTAGCCAGATGGCATTTGAAGCATTTAGTTTTCATTAACTTCATTCAAAATGATAGCTTTTGATTTTAGAGGTGTAAGCTTTCGTTTTTAATGAGTGGTCTACAATGACTATTGTGTTTCTGTAGCCAGATGGCATTTGAAGCATTTAGTTTTCATTAACTTCATTCAAAATGATAGCTTTTGATTTTAGAGTTGAAAGCTTTCGTTTTTAATAAGTGGTCTAAAATGACGATTGTGTTTCTGTAGCCAGATGGCATTTGAAGCATTTAGTTTTCATTAACTTCATTCAAAATGATAGCTTTTGATTTTAGAGGTGTAAGCTTTCGTTTTTAATGAGTGGTCTACAATGACTATTGTGTTTCTGTAGCCAGATGGCATTTGAAGCATTTAGTTTTCATTAACTTCATTCAAAATGATAGCTTTTGATTTTAGAGGTGTAAGCTTTCGTTTTTAATGAGTGGTCTACAATGACTATTGTGTTTCTGTAGCCAGATGGCATTGGAAGCATTTAGTTTTCATTAACTTCATTCAAAATGATAGCTTTTGATTTTAGAGGTGTAAGCTTTTTTTAATGAGTGGTCTACAATGACTATTGTGTTTCTGTAGCCAGATGGCATTTGAAGCATTTAGTTTTTCATTAACTTCATTCAAAATGATAGCTTTTGATTTTAGAGGTGTAAGCTTTCGTTTTTAATGAGAGGTCTACAATGACTATTGTGTTTCTGTAGCCAGATGGCATTTGAAGCATTTAGTTTTCATTAACTTCATTCAAAATGATAGCTTTTGATTTTAGAGGTGTAAGCTTTCGTTTTTAATGAGTGGTCTACAATGACTATTGTGTTTCTGTAGCCAGATGGCATTGGAAGCATTTAGTTTTCATTAACTTCATTCAAAATGATAGCTTTTGATTTTAGAGGTGTAAGCTTTTTTTTTATGAGTGGTCTACAATGACTATTGTGTTTCTGTAGCTAGATGGCATTGGAAGCATTTAGTTTTCATTAACTTCATTCAAAATGATAGCTTTTGATTTTAGAGGTGTAAGCTTTTTTTAATGAGTGGTCTACAATGACTATTGTGTTTCTGTAGCCAGATGGCATTTGAAGCATTTAGTTTTCATTAACTTCATTCAAAATGATAGCTTTTGATTTTAGAGGTGTAAGCTTTCGTTTTTAATGAGTGGTCTACAATGACTATTGTGTTTCTGTAGCCAGATGGCATTTGAAGCATTTAGTTTTCATTAACTTCATTCAAAATGATAGCTTTTGATTTTAGAGGTGTAAGCTTTCGTTTTTTAATGAGTGGTCTAAATGACTATTGTGTTTCTGTAGCCAGATGGCATTTGAAGCATTTAGTTTTCATTAACTTCATTCAAAATGATAGCTTTTGATTTTAGAGGTGTAAGCTTTCGTTTTCATTGAGTTACCCAAAATGATAATACATTGTTTTGTAGCCAGATGACATTGGGAGAATTTATCTCTCGTCGACTGCCTTCAAAATGATAGCTTTTGATTTTAGAGTTGTGAGCTTTCGTTTTTATTGAGTGATCCAATACAATCGTTCTGTTTTTGTATTTATATCTTATTGCGAGCGTAGAGTTGGATTTAAATCCATTCGAAATGATTGTTTTTGATTCTATTGCATGCATTTTTATTGAGTTGGCTAAACGGATCGTTTCTTTGGCATTAGTCAATACTTCTACCGGCCATGTTCTTTCAGCACGTGATGTCGGCTTTCCATGTATTTCCGGCCCACGAAGGCCGTAGTTTTGTTTCTCCCTTTGTGAAGCCTCCTACTCTTCGTTCCACCATGCATTCAAACCAGCACGTTAAGTAGGTGACGCACTGCCTTCCACCTGTCTCTCTTAACCACCCACCCGCTTCAGATATGCCTTGTGAGGGTCAAGTTTTCCAAGCCCTCCTTCCACATTAATGCCTGAGAAATTTCATCTGTCTTAATGATTCTGAACGTGAGGGTTTTTTTTTTCTTTTCACGGAATACTCAGCAGTATTCTGTATATAGAACCATATTTCTGTTGCCTCCAGTGACTTCTTCATCTTTGAGGAGATTATCCCGCGTTCATTGCCAGATAAAAGGATTGATATCACGTACGAGTTTAGCACTCATTTCTCTGTTTCTAATGAAATTTTCTTGTTTCTTAATACATTGATTAGTTTCTAGAAGGCATCATTCTCTATTCTAAAGTAAAAGCGTTAGATATTACGCAGCCGTTCAGCAAAGTTTTCTTTGTTTCTAGTGAAATTTTCCTGTTTTTAATACTTTGCTTAGTTTCTGGAAGGCCTCTTTCTCTATTTTATTGTAAAAAGAACTAGATATTATGCAGCAGTTCAGCCATTTTTTTCTTTCGTTCTACTGAAATTTTCCTGTTTCTTAATACGTTGCTTAATTTCTGGAAGGCTTCTTTCTCTATTCTAATGTAAATAATTACATATTACGCAACAGGTCAGTACTTTTTTTTGTTTCTAAAGAAATTTTCCTGTTTCTTAATATTCTGCTTAGTTTCTGGAAGGATTTTTCTTTATTCTAATGTAAAAAATTAGATATTACGCAGTACTTTAGTGCTCTTATCTCTGATTCTAATAAAATTTTCTTGTGTCTTAATACTTTAATTAGTTTCAGGAAGGCCTCTTTCTCTATTCTAATGTAAAAACTTAGATATTAGACAGCAGTTCAGTACTTTTTTCTTCGTTTCTAGTCAGATTTTTCCGTTTCTTAATACTTTGCTTAGTTTCTGGAAGGCTTCTTTATCTGTTCTAATGTATAATAAATTAGATATTACGCAGTAATTTAGTACTTTTTTGTTTCTAATATAAATGTTCTGCTTCTTAATACTTTGCTTAATTTTTCGAAGGCAGCTTTCTCTATTCTAATGTAAAAAAATAGATATTACGCAGCCATCTTTTCTTTGTTTTTAGTGAAATTTTCCTGTTTCTTAATACTTTGCTTAGTTTCCGGAAGGCATCTTTCTCTATGCTAATGCAAAATATTAGATATTACGCAGCAGTTCTGTAATCTTTTCAATGGTTCTCACTGATTTTTCCTGATTTTTTATTACTTTGTTTAGTTTGTAGAATTCATCTTTCGCTAATCCAATGGACCATCGGATTCGGTATAACATTCTCCATTCTCTGTTAAGACACTTCCTAGATATCTAAACAGCTGTACTTGCTTGATGTTAACATCTCCGATTCCTAGTTCGCATCAGATGAGTTTTCCCTGGTCGATGTCTAGGCTTTCCTCCTTCTTGCGGTTGATAGTTAGTCCTTTTATATCGCTTTCTCCTATTACCTTGTTTAGGAGGCCCTGTAGTCTCTTTTCCGAGTCAGCTATCAACACAGTGTCATCTATGTATTTTATATTGTTAAGATTGCACCTACCAATAATAAATCCTGGTAGGCGTTACAGTAATTTACCTACGCACGCATGGACGCTCCCAACTATAAATAGGAGCAGGTACTGCCTTTTGGAGAGCGAAGTTTCCAGCAGTCAGCTCTGACAGCCGGACCGAACATTCTTGCTGTAACACTCTCATTTGTATTTGTTTGTATTACTGCTTCTGTTAATATATTTGTTTCACTCAATTTCTCTTTTTGTGTCTTTATTTCTAGCCCCTAAAAAGGCCACAGCAGTAGAGTTTCAAATTCTCTTAGGATAGCGTCGCTGTAGAGGTTGAATACTTCTGGGGAGAAGATGCATCCTTGTCGCGCACCCCTTTCTATTTTTGTATAGCTACTCACTAAGCTAGCAATAGCAGAGCAGTCATTAATAAAAAAAAAACAACGAAAAAGTCGAGAAGCCAGAAGACATGGGCAGCTGAGGGAAGACACTCGACCTTCATAAATTAAATAAAGAGCTCAGTTCGGAATTCTCTGAAGGTTACTTAGACATACAGACACCTGAAGAAGGCCACAAAGTAGCTGAAACGTTGTATATAACAACAATATGAGGATATTAGTCAGATTGTAAATTATGTAGATCAGTCAGTTTTGTGACATGCGTGATACACGCTTAGGCCATCATGTATCTTTCGATACATGACTGACGAGGCAGATTTTTTTCCCGTTGCCATTTCTTTCTGCGGTAGACGCGTTGCCATCCAAGGCTATAAAACCCTGTCTGTCCTGCTATTTACCCATAGCTGGGGGGAGAAGAAGAGTATTCATACCTTTCCCAAGGGTATTAGCACGTAAGTGAATATCAGTCAGTTATGTGCCATACGTGATAACAACAATATGAGGATATTAGTCAGATTGTAAATTATGTAGATCAGTCAGTTATGTGACATGCGTGATACACGCTTAGGCGATAATGTATCTTTCGATACATGACTGACGAGGCAGATTTTTTCCCGTTGCCATTTCTTTCTGCGGTAGACGCGTTGCCATCCAAGGCTATAAAACCCTGTCTGTCCTGCTATTTACCCATAGCTGGGGGGAGAAGAAGAGTATTCATACCTTTCCCAAGGGTATTAGCACGTAAGTGAATATCAGTCAGTTATGTGCCATACGTGATACATGCTTAAACGATCAGCTATCTTTCGATACATAACTGACGAGGCAGATTTTTTTCCCGTAGTAGGTAGCCAGTTCTTTCTACGGTAGACCATTTGCCATCCAAAGCTATAGAACCCGATCTGTCCTGCTATTTACCCATAGCCGGGGGAGGAGAAGAGGATTCATACCTTCTCCCAAGGGTATTAGCACGTAACTGAATGTAATGGATTCGAATGGAATTCGAACTCGGCTCTCCGATTCCTCAATCCGTGCCCCTATCCAATAATCCACCGTGCTTGCAAATTATGTAGATAGTGGAACAAAATAATTGTACCGTAGAGAAAATTATTTGAAAAAATAATAAGCTTGCCATACCAAATACGCAGCCACCATGACCGAGTTGGTGAAGGAAATTCAAGGAAATCGCGCTGGTACATGTATTTGGTATCGTACTACATAGTTTGGTAAGGTGATGGGTGTAACCCATTCCTTTGACCAACTGAATACCACTGAAAGACTGCAAATCTTATGTTAAGATTGTGCCATCCAAGGATATAGATCCCGGACTATTGTCCTCATCTTTGTCGCCATATTTATTACAACGTCTCGGCCGTTGTACGCTTCGGCCTTCTTCAGGTGGCTGGAATGTCGAACTGGGGTAGACTATTCAAGTTTCACTTGTCATTTTTAACGGATATCAGTTATCAGTTATATTCTGTTAATTTCCCTCTGAAAGTTTTCCACTGCCCTAACTGGGTACTTAACTGACACATTTTGGGTCCTGTTACTGAATCTAACTAACGCTTTATCCACTGCGCTATGTGTCCTTGAAGAAGGCTGGAGCGTACAACGGGCGAAACTCTGTAATAAATATGGCAACAAAGATGAGGACAAGAGTCCGAATGATGTAAATAGTGTACATAATACCTCATCTCAGAAATATAGACAGATACTGAAGGATCGGATAAATATGGCAACAAAGATGAGGACAAGAGTCCGAATAATGTAAATAGTGTACATAATACCTCATCTCAGAAATATAGACAGATACTGAAGGATCGGATAAATATGGCAACAAAGACGAGGACAATAGTCTGAATAATGTAAATAGTGTACATAATACCTCATCTCAGAAATATAGACAGATACTGAAGGATCGGATAAACATGGCAACAAAGACGAGGACAATAGTACGAATAATGTAAATAGTGTACATAATACCTCATCTCAGAAATATAGACAGATACTGAAGGATCGGATAAATATGGCGACAAAGATGAGGACAATAGTCCGTAATGTAAATAGTGTACATAATACCTCATCTCAGAAATATAGACAGATACTGAAGGATCGGATAAATATGGCAACAAAGATGAGGACAATAGTCCGAATAATGTAAATATTGTACATAATACCTCATCTCAGAAATATAGACAGATACTGAAGGATCGGATAAACATGGCAACAAAGATGAGGACAATAGTCCGAATAATGTAAATAGTGTACATAATACCTCATCTCAGAAATATAAACAGATACTACTCCATGTTATGATCATTTCACCTTACTAGTTAAGATTAATTCGTAAGGATTTTCAAGCCAATTAGTTTAATAAGGGAAATCGATTAGGTCAATAAAAAAAAAACATAATTTTCATTTTATATTTTCTTATTAACCAAATCGGTTTGAAAATCTTTAAAAATTAATCTTAAGTTATAAGCTGCAATGATCCTCACGATGGAGTAAACTTAAATCCTATTGTATGTCATCCAAAGACACAGTTTCACAGTTCATCAGTGTGTCTAGACATACGATCACTTCAGGCCGGGACCGAAAACCGACCGATTTGTTAACAGTCGGAGATTCTGGGCAAGAAAATTTTGCGTATTTGTTTTTTCCTAAACACACCAGTCACTCAGAGAACTCAAATGCTAGGAGATAGATAGATAGATAGATAGATAGATAGATAGATAGATAGATAGATAGATATGAATATTGAGATAGAATCAATTGCTAAGAAATTTGGTACACTGTGTCGTGTCAAACAATTCTTCTAATCAGAATCTATATGGGGCATTTATAAATCTACACTTCGCTCGGGAATCGAATCCTGCTGCCATATCTGGTCTCGGGTTCCTATTACTTATCTCGAGAGTAGAAATATGTTTAATGAGTTTCCTTATTTTTATGAACAGCATTTAATTTTAGAAAGTGCTTCTACCATATATTTAGAAATTCTTCATAAAATACAAAGAAGAATTTGCAAGGCTAAGATAGATAGATAGATAGATAATATGCAGGCTTAAATAGATAGATAGATAGATAGATAGATATGTACAAATTTATCAGAATTAACCTGTAGAAAAAGTCAATATATAAAAGGACAAAGACAATAGGAAACTGTAGTTTTAGCCGACGCGTTTTGTCCATGTAGCTAGAGTTATAGGAATGCTTTCCTATTGTTTTTTTCCTTTATACATAGATATGTATGAGTGTGTAAGAGATAGATAGATAGATAGAGAGAGAGAGAGAGAGAGAGAGACAGAGAGAGAGAGAGAGAGAGAGGGGGGGGAGTATCCCATTATGACTGACCTATATTGCGATAAAAACTTCTGATGCCATCTTATTAAAACACTGATATCTTGATAGACATTGCGGCAAGTTTCTACGGGTGATCAACTTTATAAAGGCCGGCCTATCTTAATTTTTTTTTCATTTAGTCACGTGGCCGTATCAGTTTGGGTTGAAATACATTGGCCCAATGAACTTGTTATATTTAAAGTATGCCTCCATCTTTTTTTTTTTTTTTTTTAATTATAAAATTGCGGAAGTTCATAAAAGATTCAATTAATATACAAGCATATGGCTTGTGAAAAAATTGAAAAAGGAAATGGAAGCCATTTTTTTTTTCCATCGGGAAACAAAAGAAGGTTTCGCGAGTTTGCTGGACGATAGTAGAACTACTAATCAAAAACTGTCCTTGGAAAAAAAAATAATTTAATCGGATTTTAAAATACCGTCGGACCACAATTCAGTCAATTGTCGTCATTGTAAACACGTGCCGACGAAAGAGACGTTAGAATTAGCATACATATTTTAGTATCTGTCTATATTTCTGAGATTAGGTATTATGTACACTATTTAAAGTATTCAGACTATTGTCCTCATCTTTTTCGTCATATTTATGACAACGTTTCGGCCGTTGTACGCTCCAGCCATCTTCAGGTGGTGGGAATGTCGAACTGAACCCTTCATTTCGCTCACTGGCAGTGGAGAACTTGCAGAGGGGAATTAACAGGAGATAACTGATAACTGACATCCATAAGACATGGCAGGTGGAACTAGAACAGTCTACCCCAGTGAGCGAAATAAAATATAATTTTGTATAGTTTTATATATTTTTTTAATATATTTTTTAATATTTTTTATATATTTTTTACATATTTTTTATATATTTTTATATAGTTTTATATATATTTTATATATTTTTATATATTTTTATAGTAAAATATGGGAACAAAGATGAGGACAATAGTCCTAATAATGTAAATATTGTATATAATACGTCATCTCAGAAATCTAGACAGATACTGGAGGATCCTTACGCCTTCTTCAGGTGGTTGGAATGTCGACCTGGACCCTTTATTTCGCTCACTGGGGTAGATTGTTCTAGTTCCACGTGCCATGTTTAATGGATTTCAGTTATCAGTTATCTCCTGTTAATTCCCCTCTCCAAGTTCTCCACCGCCTTAACCAGGTATTGAACTCACACTCTTTGGGTCTTGTCACTTGATCTAACTAACGCCTTTATTCACTGTGACATATGTCCTTAAACATGCTACGTGGAACTAGAACAGTCAATCATTCTCACAGGCATGATGTGGCTTCCCTCTGTCTTTTCTACAAATATTTTCATGGCAAGTGATCTGACGAGCTATTTTCACTGGTGCCCAAACTGCATGAATTCAAGCGTACTGCTAGCTTGGCATATCGGTCCCAACATTTTACTGTCGAAACAGTTAAATGTAACCGCCTCTTCTACTCCAACAACTTTTTCTCCTGCATTTCTCGACAGTGGAACTTCCTTCCTCTTACTTTCTTCCCTGATAACTGTAATCTTCAAAAATTTAAATGTAATGTCAATCGACATCCTTTGATGCCTTGATCTTGTACCCCGTCCTTTTTCTTATCCTTTCTTCAAACACCCCTCTTTTCTCTTAGTTTCACTCACTGTAACCCCTTGCGCGCTAGTCGCACTCCCGCCTAGCTTGGGATGAAATGCTTAAAAAAAATACAACAGACAGTGTCATTCCCCTTGCCAGTTAATGTATGTCCAGGCTAAAATAATTTCCAGTCTATTTATATTATGTATAAAATAGACTTATATAATAATCCTTGCATTCATTCCTGACCACTGATAATGCTTTTTTTCAAGTCGTTGGCGATCATGGCTCGCTACAATTTAATGTCCTTTGTAGCTTATGATAATTTTTTTGTTATATTCCCTTAAGCTTGTTCCGCCATCTATTTACTCAAGCTCAGTAAGTAGGCTATTCGTTGTTTTTCTCCGTCCGTATTGCCTTAAAAGATTACTGATATAATAATAATACGACAACGGTGATATACCGGAAGGTCTTAGTAGACTCGTCTTCACAGCGCTTCATAAGAAATCAGGTGCGAATAAATGCGAGCTCCATTGGACAATCAGCTTAATCGGCCGCAAAATTAAAATTATCATCTGCATTCTTGTGATAAAGTACGTAGAAGAATTAGATCTATAGCAAGGCAAGAACAATCTTAAAAGAAACAGGAACAAGATATGTCTTTATAGTCAGATTATTATTAGAACGAGTAACAGAGCTTTTCGAATGACCCGTGCATGTTTTATAGACTACCAAAAAGCATTTGACAATGTACGGGACAAAGATCTATTTCAGTTTTTTTCCTTATTGCCTCGATTGTATGAATTAAAGCCTGCTACTAGATTGGCAATTAGGTCTCACCGTTTTACTGTTGAACTATCTAGATGCAACCGTCTGTTCTATTCTAATCGTTTCTTTTCTTCTCGCATGGTAACTGCTCCGATCACACCCTTTCACTGTCGAAACTGTTAAACGTAGCCGTCTTTTCTACTCCAATAGCTTCATGTCTCGCACCTCCCGCCTGTGGAACTCCCTCTTCCTGTTTGCCTGATAGCTATAATCTCCAACTATTCAAATGTAATGTCAATCGATGTCTCTAGATGCCTTGATCTATCCCCCTATTCTTCTCTTCATCCTTTCCTCTATCACTCCTCTTTGCTCTCGCTCCAACTCTCTGTAACCTCTTGCGAGCTAGTGGCTTTCTGCCTTGCTTGGGGTGAAACGCTTAAAATAAAGTGGAACTCCCTTACAATTTCTGGCTTCCCTGTCACCTAATTAAAGTATTAAGTTCGTTGTCAGTCGCCATCTTCTGTCTTCTTCAATCCTGTTACATTATTGTCCTCACTTCATCTCCCTAAAGTCTACTTATTCTTTTCGCCCCCAGTAACCCCCTGTGTATTAGTGGCTTTATCACCTTGCTTGGGTTGAAATGATTAAAAAGACACTTCTAAGAAAAACTTTACAGGGGGCTATGGTAAATTGTCGCCATTTTATTTTTTCGCGCATGCGCGTTCTTTCTTTTTTATTTTGTCGATTGCACAAGGATCAGTTGGGCACCGTCTGTGAGAAAAAGAACACCAGGACGCAATTCACTCTGCCAGAAATTTGTAAACGGTATGTTGTACTGCTTGGCATTCGCGCCGGAAGCTCCAAGACAAACATTTTAGAAAGTTTGGGTGTCAAGAGGAATTGGAAAGAATAGAATGATATATCGACAACATCATGGGATTTTGAGTAATCACTAGTGTTGACAATGTTATTCCTCCATTCATATTTCCACAGGTCCTCAGACTCAATATGGAGATCGACATCAAGTGCCTTGAGAAGGTAGTGCTACTCTGGGTCAAGAGGGTGGCTGCTAGAAGAACAGGACTCTGCACCATGCCACACAAGCAAGAGAATTCAGCCATGGCTGTTAGACAGTGTCAGCAACCACATCAGCCCTTACATCTGGCCATCTAACTCTCACACTGCAACCCCCTTGATTATTATGTGTAGGGCGTAGTTGGGTGAAAGACCAACAAAATTCCTTTTAACGCGGGGGCGTGGTTGAAGCCAATGGCGATTTTATTGAATAAATTTACTTTCAGTATATTTTGGTGACATTTTCGTAAATATATCTGTTAACATGTGATGTCAGTGCTACTTGCATTTTGAGGGGTAATGTAGACGACAATTTATCCATCGCCCCCTGTACATATTGAGAAAAATATTAGAATAATCGAGAACATTTAAAGGGCAAAAAACAAATTATGTAAATGAGAACGAGAAAGAAACGCAAAATAAATGAATGTGTTTTCTTATCGGATTGATTTTTCCCTCTACGGCGAGGCGAGAACTAGAAGTTCTATCAGGATTTATTATTAGAGTACGCAGTCTTAACAACATACGAGGGTAGGCTGAAAATGTTGACAGGCTGACTATGAAGGAGTGATGCTAGAGCTGTGAAATGTTGCATGCATTAATTTCAACTTCGATATTTTTTTTATTAATATCTCTATTTCAGGTAAACTGACATCTGGCTGTTCAAAGAAACAGCATTCTATTGGTCAAAAAAGATATGACGTCATCAGCGCAGCGATACTGGTTCTCAGCCAAATGGGTTTCCCTGATGGAGAACAGTTAATAGTCAAATCAGAAGAATAAAGAGAGTTATCAACCCGTTCAAAGCCGCAGTAAAACACAGCAGTCATTGAAACTAACGTCTTGTGTGCTGAAGAATTTTTCTGATGAAACAAGATCCATTTAGGAATTTGATAGCTTTTGGTAACTACTAAAGCAAGTTGTTATAGTACTCTCCATTGATGGTGTGACCCTTTTGAAGATAGTAAATATAAACAATGCTTTTTCTCCTAAAATACTCAGGTCTTTACTTTCTCTTCAGATGAGGAGAGGTGTTTCCACTGCATGGATTGTCTCTTTGTCTCTGGCTCAAGGTGATGAACGCAACACTCATCCTGGATAAGGAAACGTCCAAGGAAACCAGCTGGATCTGCTTCAAACAATGACAGATTTTTTATGTTGTGATCAGTCAGCCTATGGACCTTTCCTCCCACCGTCGTAACATACGTAGATGACATTGCGTTGATGTCGGATCCAGAAAGAAGACTGCATGACCTCCTTGACCTTGACAAAATAGTAAAAGAAAGCAAGAAGAAGGGACTAACAGTTGTAAAAAGACGGAATGTATGGGCGTTATCAAGAGGAACAGTCCATGATGCGAACTATGAAATCTTGGAAGTGCTACAAAAGATGAGAAAAGAGACAGGAAAAAATCGTGAGAAACAAAGAAAAGAATGCTGAAATACCATGCAATATTAATGTCACAGATGAAGAGGATACGTGATGAAATAGGAACGTGGTTCAACAGAAGAATGCTGAGAATAAGAAAATTTTAATGAATGTGTCAGAGAGAGAGAGAGAGAGTCTGGGAAACACACACACACACACACACACACACACACACACACACACACACACACACACACACACACACACACACACACACGTAGATTTGAAAAGCGAAATTAAATCAGAGCATTTTGTTTACTGATGGGGAAATCTGATCTACGGCAGAAGTTGTACCCATTGAATCTGGGTCAACAAGAGACAATGGAAATAATCGAAATAATTTTTATCGATTAAAAATTAAAATAGAGCTGAGTAAGCTAGAAGGAACTTTGGAATTCACATGATTTTGGTTGAAGCAGGCAGAACCCCGTGATAATCGCGTGCGAAGTAGTAGGGCTAAGGTTCAGTTATAACCAGCCGGGTTTATCTATATAAACGCGTAGTTATGCTGAAAAAGGCAGGATGGGAAAAAAGTCTTGAAGAGAGAAGAGAAAATTGACCCGAGCAAGCGTTGGGAGGAGGAACGCCACTATAACTTTAAGCCCCGCACAGAAATCTTTATCCCTCCATCGCAAGAGTCATATATCGTTCTGGGACGATTTAACAACAAGTTAATCATAACCCACTCTCTCTGTGTCTAGAATCCAGTGTATGAGTTTTTACGTCAATTACTTTTCTTTTCTGTAACCCATTTCTTTTCTCTACTATTCTTTTCTGCTATATAAAAGACATTATCAATTGAACCATTAAATAGTTGTTTGTCCGGCTTTCTACAGATATTAATTTTTTTTTTGCTGCATTCTAAATTTCTTAGCGCAGACTCCCCAGCCGTGTCTACATTTTCAGTCGACCGTGAATGGATGAATATCACTTCTGATTTCTGGATCAAACCAAACACAACGTGGGCAGGAAGCAGGATCAAACCAGTGGACCGGTCGAATAATCTACGGATGCTCAGGGGATCTACGGCCACTCCCTTAAGCTCGGTTAGGACCGAGTGGACACCTCAACCCAGAGAGTAAGGCGCCGGAGGTTGAGGGGCTGGGGCGAAAGTGTTAGATGAAAATGGTACCAAAAATATAGACTTAGAATCAGGAAAGGGTCGGTTGTTGTAGTTTCAAGGATACATAATGAAGAAAGAGAATTTGACACTTACAGCGTATACTGAAGGTGATAGGGGCGGAGGGAAAAAGCGAATAACCTATCTAATGAGCTTGTGCAAATAGATGGCAGAGCCGAGCCTGAGAGAGAGAGAGAGAGAGAGAGAGAGAGAGAGAGAGGTGTTGGTGACAAACATTGATGAGTGCTACAAAGGATAGAAATTTGAGGGGGTCTACAGTCGTCAACGTTCTGGACGTACACAGGACATATAAAGAGATATTAGGTGCATGTATGGGGGGTAAGTTTGGGAATAACGTTGTTAGACAAACGAAATTTGGTGAGAGGGAGGAAATGGGAGAGTGATGAAGCGAGAGAGAGAGAGAGGAAAAGAGAGGGAGGAGGAGGAAGAGGGATGAAGAGAGAGAGAGGGGGATGAAGAGAGAGAGACAATAAGGGAGAGAGGGGAAGGAAAAGAGAGAGGAGGATGAAAAGAGACAACGGAAGTTAGGAAGAAATAGATAGAAAGAGAAAGAGAGAGAGGGGGGAAGAAAGATATAGGAAGTGAAATCGAGGAAGAGACTGAAGAATAGTGAAGAAGAGAGAGAAAGTGAGAAAGAGAGTGAGTGGGGAATAGAGAGAGAAAGGCGTATTAGGTGTGTGTATGCATGAGAAAGAGAGACAATGAGAATAAGTTAGGGAAAAGTGACAGAATGGATAATTAGAGTGCGACAGAAAGAAAGAGTGAGAAAAAAGAAAGAAAATGCGCCAGAAAGAGAGTGAGAGAGAGATAGAGAGAGAGTGAGAGAGAGATAGAGAGAGAGAGAGAGAGAGAGAGAGAGAGAGAGGGTGTATACGTGTGTGTGTGTGTGAGAGAGAGAGGGAGAGAGAGAGAGAGGGAGAGAGTGAGGAAGAGAGAAATAGAGGAAGAAGAAGAGAGAGAAAGTGAGAGTGAGGGACTGATGAAGTAGAAAGGTAAAGAGAGAGTGTGGAAGAGAGGGAGAGGGGGAAGAAGAGAGAGAGGGTGGAAGGCAGAGAGGAAGTGAGAGTGAGAAAGAGAGTATGAAAAAGAGAGTGTGTGAGAAAAAAAGAGTGAAAAAAAAGAAAGACAATGCGCCAGAAAGAGAGAGAAAGAGAGAGAAAGAGATAGAGAGAGAGAGAATGAGAGAGAGAGTGAGATTGTGTGTGTGTGAGAGAGAGAGAGAGACAGAGAGAGACAGAGAGAGACAGAGAGAGGGGGCACAGAGGAAGAAAGAGAGCCTGGCTATGTTCGTGGTTACAAACAATGTCAAAATAAAATTGTATAAATAAAACCACTTTAAGATCTGCGGCCATTTAAATGTGTTGTACCAACGGGCGACACACTCACCTGCACAGACTACAAATCCCTCCACAAGCACACACACGGAGACATACGATCGGACACAAACACTTACATGCAGGCAAACATATGATGATAAACGGCTGCACTCCAAAAAACGTAATGTAAAAAAAAATATTGACCCACCTACATACACACCTGGAATCTTCAGCTGCAAAGGAAAATAAAATACAACCCATAATAATCAAGAAAAAACATTCTTAAAAGACACAAAAAAAAAAAGAAAAAAGAAAAGAAAAGATTATTAAACTGTAAGATGACTTTGATGTCGGCTGTTATTTCGAACGAATATGGCTGCTTCTCCAAAACTAAACGGAAGTCGTAGGTGTCAGCTGACTCGACCTTTTCTTTTTTTTACTTGTTTTTTTTTTTTTGTTTTTGAAATTTCTTTACTTCATTTCACTTCCCTTCTTTTCTTTCATTTATTTTTTTCTTCCCTCTTTTGTTTCTTTTCTTTTTTTCTTTTTTCATTTTCTTTCTTTCGCTCCTTTGTCATAATTCCGCGTTTTTGTCGCCATTTCTGTGTAAGTAAGCTCGTTTCAAACGTTAGCAATCGTGTGATTATTACGGAAATCGCTAGCACATTCAACAAGAATTAGACATTTACAAAGACAGGAAGTCGCGGAGAGCCGTGACCACCCAATTTCAGAAAGGACACAGCATATAAATGAAAAACAAGCTAATGTGGGAGACGTGGAAGTTTTTAAAAAAATCGTAACAAAAAGAACAATTATAATTAAAATCAGAAAGAGACATTTAAAAATTCTAGGACGCATAATAAGGAAAGATGGTTTGGAAAATTTGACACTCACATGATATATTGCAGGCAAGAGGGACATAGAGAAACAAGTGAGTAAAATACAAAATAAGCTGGTCAGTACCTAGATGGGAATATCGCATGCTGTAAGCTTCGATGTGCGGGAGGTGTAATGGATAATGGATCAGAATTGTTAATCGGAGAACCGAGTTCGAATTCCAGTCGGGTTCGTTATATTCGCGCGTCATTTTTCCCGGCTGTGCCAAAGCGAAACGTCTGATTGCAACAGACGTCTCTTTGTATCTGCTCGTAATGCGTATAAGCGTGTCATCAAAGGAGCGAAATTACTGTTTGCTGAAAGACTGAAACAACGTATAGCATCTCTCAAGTTCGGTACTAGAGATTATTTTCGGCTCTGCAAGAGTGTGCTGAACAGCAGCAAATTTTCAATCCCTTTTCTATTCAATCAATCCTGCAGCAGATAAGGTTGAATTCTTTGCTCGGAAATTCTCTTCCAACTGAACACTCGACTCATTTTTATTACCCATAACACATTTTTCTCACTAGAACAGAGGTTCTACTGAGTAATACGCGCGAAACCCCTTCACTGGCTTCAGACATCATTTCTAAATTAGACTCCCATAAGGCAAACGGAGGTAACAGGATCCCAGTCGTCGTCCTAAAGAAATGTACTCCCGAGGTGGCTCCAGTTCTCGCCAAACTCTACAACTATAGCCTCACTACTTCCTGCTTGTTGGAAGTCCTCCTCTGTAGTTCGTTTTTAAGAATCTTCTGACCTCTCTAAGTATCGCCTTATCAGTCTCCTACCGCTTTTCGACAAACTTTTCGAGCGAGGCTTATCAATGCCGAAGTGCATCTTACCTCTCACGACCTACTCCCTGAGAAACACTATGGTTTCCGTTTTGCTAGGTCTATTCCTGGCGTGCTAACGGCTATCACTGACTATGTATATCAAGCCCATGATAATAAAGGCGAAGTTCGAGCTGTGGCTCTAGATATCCTCCAAGGTGTTTGACATGGTTTGGCACGCCTATCTTCTACGTAAGACCCTGACTACGGTATTACAGGACGATTGTTTGATTTAATTCAATCATTACTATCAAATATGAAATGATGGTCGTTTTGAACTGGGCTGCTCCCAGATCCTTTCACACGAACGCGGGTGTCCCCCCCCAAACTCTATTCTCGACCCAACGCTGTTTTTGATCTTCATCTGATGCTATCAGTTCCTAAGTAGGAATTTATGCAGATGACACTACCATTTACTCCATTCTCAGTATCAAATCCGTCAGAGCTGTCATTTAACTTGGTAGCTACTCTTGAAAAGAACCTCCAATCAGTGGTTCACTCGGGTAGAAAACTAAACTGATGTCTTTTAAACACCATAGAGAAACATTCCTGTCTACTATCAGTGTGGCTGATGCTAGACTCTTGGAGAGCAACACACTGCGTCTCCTTGGCCTCACGTTTTCAACTGACTTGAAGTGGAACGACTACATTGAATCGATAGCCGCATCTCCTGCAAGGAATATTGGGTCACTGTGCCGTGCCAGAAGTTTTTTTTTTCTCGTCTCTTTACAAATTTACCAATCAGTGCTTTGAAACGTTTTCCTATGTCTGGTCTGGTGCTCTTGCTATTCATCTTGAGATTCTTGACAAAATCCAAAGAAGAATCTGTAATGTAATGGATTCTGACTTGGCATCTCGACTTCAGTCACTTTCTCACTGACGTGAGGTGCCTTCTCTCTGTCTTTTCTACAAATATTTTCACGGTAACTGCCCTGACAAGCTATTTTCCCCTGGTTCCCTGAATACATCAGTTTAAGTGTGCCACTAGACTGGCAGTTAGGTCCCACCCATTTACTCTCAAAATAGTTAAATGTAACCGTCACGTATACTCCAACAGTTTATTTTCTCACACTTCTCGCCTGTGGAAATTCCTTCTATTTACTTGCTTCCCTGAAAACGTCAGTTTTCAAAAAATTTAAATGCAACGTCGATCGCCATCTTCTTTCTTCTTGAATCCCGTTAATCTTTTATCCTTGCCTCAATCCACCCTATTCTGTCTTTTTCTCATGTTCACTATCTGTAACCTCCTGCGTACTAGTGGCATTCCTGCCTTGCTGGGAGGAAATGATTATATATATATATATATATATATATATATATATATATATATATATATATATCAATTATCCCATATCGAAGGGTGGAGTAATGGATAGCAAGAAATCGGGGGAGAGAGAGCTGAGGTCAAATTTCAGTTGGGTTTGTTACGTTCGCTTATGTAGAAATGCCCTTGGGACAAGTATGAGTCCATGCCTTCTGCCCCCCAGCTATGGATAAATAGAAGGATGGACTAAGTCTTAAAGCCATTGGTTGCAACCGGTCTAGGAGAAGGACAATTCCGCATTCAAAACCTGAGTAGTCGGCGACTAAACTGGCTCCCACACAAGACGCTGGAGGGTAACTGTAACCCCAGCGGCACAAAACCTTCCCAAACAGCTGTTAAAAGAGCAGATTAACTCATCAGAAACAAAGCCAATCGATTCCAGATATGGGTTAAATAGTCGTATTTGGTCAAGTATAGTGAGTACGGATACACCCCCCCCCCCGAAGACTTCCGGCAACAGACATAGGATTGTTCAGATGGGTGTCGAGAATACCATGAACGGAGCATGTGAGCCAGTGCGATGTTTTAAGCGAAATGGAAGAATAAAAGACATTTATATTTAGAATCAGAAAGAGACAGTTGAACGTAATGAGGAAAGAAGGCTTGGAAAATTTGACACACACAGGACATACTGAAGGCAAGAGAGACAGAAACAACGAGAAACCAAGTCAGCAAGCTTATGTAAATGGATAAAAGAATAGGAAGTAGTGGAGACCCATGATCACCCAGGAAACACAGCGCATAGAAGACGACTTATATTTAATAAACAAAAAAAAGGAAGGGTTTGTATTCTAAGAAAAGCAAACTCAGCTTCTGCCTACTCGATCGATTTACGAGGCCTGTTCAGCAAAGGGGGTTCTTGTGGGAATTTTACTGTGCATGCAGGATCACTCTCCTGTGGGTTACTCAGTCGGCAGCGAGACGCTATCGATTGAATTTGTGTATCGTGCAACCATTGTGTTCACAATGACTGACCAAGTAAATTCTTTGTGTGGAGGACGCTTTAGCAAAACGGAAGGGATAGTAAGAGGTCAAGCAAGATAGGAAGTTGTGGAGGGCTATGTTAACTCATGTCCTAGAAGGTTAGGGCACAGATAATAATAATAATAGGATAAGCTTAGTCACAAGGCTGTTTAAGATTGGGTTTCCAGTTTTTTTCTAAAGTTTACTTCAACTCTGTAAATCTAACGTTTCCGCCTAAAAATCTGAAATTTTATTTATTTTGCTATTTCCTCAATAGGAGCAAATACGTACGCCTATCGCCCGGTTTATACACCTCCCCCGTTTTCAAACAGGAGCAGAGATTTATCCCTTGTTTCTTGTTTAGGATTGGCTTCCAGATCCCATCTGAAGTATTTTCATTTTCTTTCACTCTTATCTCCTTGAGTCTTAGCGGCATTATCGCCTTGCTTGGGGTGAATTGATTAAAAAAAAAGACAATTTTTTTATAAATATGAGGCCACCAGTGAAGATCAAATTCATTACGTTTTAGGAATGGCATGCAAAGCTTGTTAACCATTACTCCTCTGTTGGGGTATCAAGGCATTTACCAAGAATGAGGAAGAGAGAGATAGACAGAGAGAGTGATAGGGGCGGAGGGAAAAAAAAAAAAACCTATCTAATGAGCTTGTGCAAATAGATGGCAGAGCCGAGCCTGAGAGAGAGAGAGAGAGAGAGAGAGAGGGAGGGAGGGAGAGAGAGAGAGAGGGAGAGAGAGAAGAAGAAGAAGAAGAAGAAGAAGAAGATGAAGTGAGAAAAATGAAGAGTGAATGAGAGAGAGAGAGAGAACTGAGAGCGAGTAAGAGGGCGTGAAAAAGAGAGAAAGAGGAGAGGGGGTGATAAAGCTACCAGTACACAGTATAGAGTACTCAGTAAGGATTGAACTCACGACTCAGTTGTTCTAATCAACAATAAATGTTTGTAAATCTTATCTCTGTGGCGGTGGCGGTCAAGGTACTGTATTTGACGGCATAAATTTACACGGAGACATTCTATTTTTTACCCGATGAGTGGATGATGGTATATTTTGAGAGGGGAGCTACTTTGATCTTGAATTGACCAACGAGATATCTGAGGTTGCAAAGGATAGTAGGAAGAAAGGACTAATCATCAGAAGACAGAACGAATGGTTGACAGCAAAACGAAAAGCCAAGTGCGTGAGCTAAGAATTGGAGGTGTCAAGATCTAACAAGTAGAATAATTTAAATATCTCAGAAGTATTTTAACAGATTATATAAAATGTGATAGTAATCAAAACGTTCATTGAAACAGCAAAAGTTGCCTTCTAAAAGTATTAAGAAACAGGAAAATTTTACTAGAAAGAAAGAAAGAAAGAAAGAAAGAAAAGAGTGCTGAACTGCTGCGTAATACCTAAATTTTTCATTAGAATAGAGAACGATGCCATTTAGAAAGTAAGCAAAGTATTAAGAAACATGAAAATTTCATTAGAAACAAAGAGGAACACATTTGATCTGGAATCGGCAGACGAGATATCTGAGGTAGCGAAGGAAAGCGGGAAGAAAGGACTAATCACCAACTGTAAGAAAACAGAAAGTATAATTAAGTGAAAAAACAAAACAAAACAAAAAAAAAAAAAACGCTCAAGATGTAAAGTAAAAATTCTTGATGTCAGCACCAAATAAGCACAGAAGTTTAAAATATCTGAGTAGTATTTTAACACATGATGGAAGATCCGAACACGCTAACAAAAGATGCCTTTCAAAATCTAAGCAAATTATTAAGAAACAGGAAACTTCATTTGAAACTTAGAAAAGAGTGCTGAAACTTTGTGTAATATCAATCATATTGTGTTGCAGTTAATATTGGACAATCTCCTCAAAGATGAAGAGAAAAACGAAGACAACAGAAATGTACACTATTTACATTATTCGGACTATTGTCCTCATCTTTGTCACCATATTCATTACAACGTTTCGTCCGCTGTACGCGCCGGCCTTCGTCAGGTGGTTGGAATATCGAACTGAACCCTTTAATTCGTTCACTGGGTTAGACTGTTCTAGTTCCACGTGCCATGTTTACTGGATGTCAGTTATCAGTTATCTCCTGTTAATTCCCCTATGAAAGTTTTCCACTGCCTTAACCGGGTATTGAACTCACACTATTTGGGTCCTGTCACCGGATCTAGCTAACGCCTTTATCCACTGTGCCATGTGTCATGGCGACAAAGATGTTGACAATAGTCCGAATAATGTAAATAGAGTACCTTATAGAGTACCTTATACCTCACACATTATGAAATGGACAAAGTCCGTCAATTATTTTAAGACATTTTTTTATGTTTATACGTTCTTTTTTTTTATAGATACAAATATTTAAGTAAATGCTCTGATTATAATGAACAGTATTAACAACATTTACCGACCTGAATATCAGAATATCAGAAATTTTCATAGAAAATATGCGTCCTCCGACAGGAATCGAACCTGTATCCTATACGGAACCGTCATATAGCCTGACGTGCTTTTACCGATTTCGCCACAGAGGAGCGTTTCGGTAATACTACTACTACTACTACTACAAATAATAATAATAATAATAATAACTGCAATTAAAGGCCCAGAGAATGATATGAAAAGTGTTGTAGGTTCTATCGACAAAATAAGATATTCTAAAAGGACGTCAAGAATTTCTACAGGGTCTATTGAAGAAATGCAGGCATTTTGAGAGACTATTTGGAGCAACCCAAAGGAATATAATCCCAATGTAGACTGGATCAAATGAGGGCAAGTTAGAATGAAGGATAAACCTGTGCAAGAATGGAAAAATATAACCAAGAATAAAATTAGGCAAGTTCTAACAAAATCCCCAAAATGTCATTGCAGCTTACGTAACAGCGTTTCTCATAGGGATGGATGCTTGATTGATTTGAACCTTTTTTAAAACCTTTTATTCTACATAGAACATCATCACTTCATAAGACACCAGAAGTGTTGGAATAAAATGGCTATTTTTTTACTGAATTTACAACGTATTTATGTTATAATTTTCGAATAAATAATTATATATATATATATATATATATATATATATATATATATATATATATAGATAGATAGATAGATAGATAGATATTTATACAGACAGACAGATGGGATTCGGTCGATGGAAAAAGCTCGAAATATGTGCACACACACACACACACACACACACACACACACACACATATATATATATATATATATATATAGGGAAAAAGAGAGATATGATCATTCAAATACATATTTATATATATATATTAATAGATCTTACATAAGTGGTACATATGAACAGACTGAGATAGATATAGAGATGGATAGATGAAGAGAGAGCGAAAGAGAGGATGAGTGAGAATGAAAGACGGCGACAGATAGAGATATATCTGTGCATGTGATTGTGATAGAGAGATAGATAGTTTCGAAATATATGCATACAAGAAGGAAGGTGAGATAAGAAAAGAGGTAAGAAAAAGCCAAAAAAAAAAAAAAAAAAAAAAAAAAAAAGCCGAGCGGGACAACAGTATTAGACACAACGTTGTATATATTGTAAGATCAACGAATGATGGTCGTCGTTTGCTTGTCTTTCATGCCACAAACGGAAACCTTTGCGTCAAAAGCAGCGAGGCTTCATGAGGACGTTTTTTTTTCTGAGAATGTTCGATTCCCTTTGCACTCTAACAAAGTCGAACTGACTCACAATGAATCCAACGAATGGATGCGAATTTAATCACCAAGAATCCGTAGAATTGAACAAAAGACGCAAAGGCTCCTATGAACAATCAGACCAAAGCTCAAATCCAACGGTATATGGGTGCACCTCCCAAACTCTATATGCCCGGAGCCTGGCAGTTGATCTCTCCTCTGAGAGGTCATTGGAGGAAAACTGGCTGGTCATATTCAATGCGGCTTACGGCTACATCACATTGATACATTGGTTCCTGTATGATCTCCAAAGTTAAGCAACATAGAGCCTGGTCAGTACCTAGATGGCTGACCGCTTGAAAAAACCAGATTCTGTAAGCTTGGATATGCGGGCCGTATAAAGGACTTTCCGCCATATATTGAAACACTAGTTCTCATACGATCCCCGAAGTTAAGCAACGTCGAGTCTGGTCAGTACCTACATGGGTGACTGTTTAAGAATACCATTTGCTGTTAGCGTGGATGTGCAGGTGTTATTTTTCACTTACAGCCATATCATATTGAAACACCAGTTCTCGTACGATCTCTGGTTAAGCAACATCGAGCCTGGTCAGTACCTAGATGGCTGACCGTTTGGAAATACCATTTGCTGTAAGCTTGGATATGCGGGTCGTATAAAGGACTTTCGCCATATCATATTGAAACACCAGTTCTCGTACGATCCCCGAAGTTAAGCAACGTCGAGCCTGGTCAAATACCGAGGTAGATGACTGACCGCTTGGAAATACCAGATTCTGTAAGCTCCGATGTGCGGGTGGTGTAATGGATAAAGGCTCGGACGTGTTAATCGGAGAGCCGAGTTCCAGTTCCAGTTGGGTTGGTTATATTCACTTACGCGCATGTTGTGGTACGATCCAGCTAATTTACATAGTGGAGTACCGACCATATAAATATGGGTTGCTACCGGGAAGACGAGGGGAGTAAGAAGAGATCCAATCCAGAGACTCTGCCTGACTGCGATTAAGTCAACCCATTCTACAGGAACAGTCTTCCCAAGAATATACCAAAACTAACTGTAAATATTGTGTACCTTTTCCTTGTTTCAATACATTTTGTTTACGTACATTTTGTGTTGTATTATTATTATTCCATGCTTATCCAAGCTTCAACAGCGCAAATACCCCTGGGAAAGATATGACTCCGCCTCGTCTCCCCCACCTATGGGTTAATTAGTAAGACTTGTATCATTGAAACCATTATTATCTACCCCAAAATTCTTACAATATTTTCTGGCTTTAAATAACCTGCAAAGAGTTGATCAGCTGTAGAAAGGAAAAAGAAAAAAAACACTGGAAAGGAAAAAAACAAAACAAAAAAAAAAAACAAACTCCTCTCTGGTCTTCGGGATTGGAATAAGATCTCTATAATTAATGAGGAAAGAATAACCCGAGGTAGGTCAACACCACAACAGCAGCAGCAACACCAACACTCCCTCGTTGAACTAATCATTATTGTTGTGCCGTAAAGCGGAAAGGTTCACACACATAGAAAATAAGAAGTAGTTTATTTCGGAGGATAATATTTTACGCGGTTGAGAACTTAGGCAAAGGTAATAAACAATTACTCGTTAACTCCTCGTTATTTACCCGAGATCTACCCAAAAGGCGGTATGTGGCACAAGGCCAGTTTTTTACGTGGGGCGCTCCGAGCCCGTAGACCCCGTATACGATGGTCTACCTCCACAGACGACATTCTGCCCTTCGGCATAGCCTCGTCTGGGTTCCTCTCCGCCCAGAGGAAAAAAGTCGACAAACGGAATTAACTGTAATCGTTAACTCCTCTCCCTCAGTAAGAGAGAGTGCTGTTTAAATAGTCTTAGACCAGTGCTTCTTGTGGGGGTGTTCAGCTACTCCACAACAGTTATAATCTAAAAAAAAAAAAAAAAAAAAATTTTTACAATCTAAAAATATTTTCTGGCTTTAAATAACAGGAAAAGGGCTGATAAACGGTAAAAAAAAAAGAATCAATCAACATTCAATATCCCGAAAATCAAACTAGTAACATTCTATCATCATGATCGGTTCCTGTATTTTCATGTCGCGATGAACGGGCGTTGTCTCAGGGAGGCCGATTACGTGCTTTGAGCGTCCATTGGGAGTTAAGCTCAACCGAGACGTTAAGTGCAACCTGTACATACGATCGATCGCTGAAGACGCTGTAAGAATGATCGGTTCGTTGTACTGCTCCAGTCAGTACTTGACACGTCCCGCTACCTTCTTTACCTCTCTAAGTGTCAGATAATGACGAAAATGAAGTACTGCTGCTATAGATGTGCAGGAGCTGTCCAGTCTTCACTTTTCAGTCTCGATAGAGTCCAAGAGCCTTTCAGCGTTCTTATTGTTGATGAATTATTTCCACCCTAAAACACATTCCTACAAACCAAACATCACAAGCCTCTCGCTGCTCTATAGCTATTTCCATGGAAAATGTTCAGACGAACTATATTCCTTAGTTTCACCAGTTCTGACATTCATAGACAAGATCCACAATGCCACCCACATTCCCTTTATATTATATTGGTGAGAATTAAGTTTCACTCTAGCAGCAGCTTCATACGAATTAATGCTTTGTGGAACTGTATTTGATTTGAAGTTCAAAGCAAGACAAACTGTTTAACAGTTAAAATACAATAAAATCCAGGTTCATAGCAAGACAAATTGTTTGATAATCAAAAACATTGTAAAATCCAAGACGGGGGATTCAGATGGAAATCTTGCAATCAAGAATCGTACGTTCAATATCAAGAAATCCCAGCACACGTCTCTCCGCTATCAATCCACTGCGCTATCAATCCACTGGGCCATCGTTTGTGTGGGGGTGGATGGTTATTCTAACCGGATAATGCTGCAATCCACTCTGCATGCCCGACCTTGACCTTTCTACAAGGAAATGGGGTCCATCTCTTGAGACATCCTGCATGCTCACCGGACTTGAACCCAATTGAAAATGTTTGGGGATGGATGGCAAGAGATGTTTATCGAAATGGCAAACAATATTCAAGAGAAGCTGGAGCAATATTCCTCGCAGCTTAATGAAAACACTAATTTCTAGCATTCCCCAAAGAATTTTTGAAGTCATCAAAACCAGTGGAGTTAGAACTCATTATTAAATTTGGTTGTTGAATGTTTTCGTAAACTTTTCGTACAATTTCGTAAAATTTTTGTCCCTGGTCTTATAATTTTGATCAAGTGTAAAACGCCTCATTTTATAAAAATGTCAATTTTTCAATAAAATGTTCGGATTATAACTTTTTGTTTACATAACCTTTTAGATTATAAAATTAGTAACCTTGTAAGAAAGGTTTACAATTTTTCCGTGAAAAACAGTCATTTTAAAAAAAAATTCAAGTGATCTTAAATTTTTGATCAGGAGTGTAACAACCAAGATACTTGCGCATGCAAATCACCAACAATTTTTTTTAAAGTCTCGCACATGCGCCATGGCGGAATTACAAATGGCGAACCGACTCCCAAGGATGCTTTTTCTATCACTAAAATCTTAACCTGTTCAAAGGTTAAACGTGACCTTCCCCACATATCCCCATTCACCATATGTTTACCCCTCTACCTCGAGAGGTTCTTGGGCCTTATACGGGGTTAAAATTACTGTTAAAAAGATTAGAAATTAATTGCTCGAAATAGAGCTTTTGAGCAAATTATATTCGATTTGTAATGAAGTGACTGTCCCGATTAAACGATAACATGAGAGTTCACTATTTACATTATTCGGACTATTTTCCCCATCTTTGTCGCCATATTTATTACAACGTTTCGACCGTTGTACGCTCCGGCCTTCTTCAGATGGTTGATACTGTGTTTACACAACTCGATCAAGAACTCCAGATGCGTTAAAAGAGAGAATTCAAGATGAAATTTACAGTATCCCAGCTGAGATGTTGCAGCAGTCGATGAGGAATCTCAACAGCAGATTTCAAGAATGCATTCGTACAGGAGGACGCCATCTACAGGACGTAATTTTTAAAAAATGAAAATTCCATCATTGTTTCTTAAATGGCATGTTTTAAGGTTTCAATTACTATGAATAAAATATTTTTCTTCCATCACTCTTGGTGTTATTGGATTGTTAAAAAGTTCCCGTTTTTTTGGGTCACCCTATACAATTGTCAGACATTTGTTAATACAATTAGAAAAATCAGTAGCCATCTTTGAATGAGCAGCCATATTTTACGGGAACAAAATTATTTTCACAGCAACCATTTTCAATTCAACGAAAGAAAATATTTTAGTGAAAAAATAAATTTACTGCTGTCAGCATAACACGTAACACAACCAATTATGGCCGCCAATGCAACAGTAATTATTCTATTCTATAATTACATTATAAACAATGCATTTTGAAAATTTAACATATATTATTTCAAATAATAATAATAACTGGAGTGATTGAAAAGAAAAAGAAAATTTATTTGTATTCCAATAATTATTTGAATATATTTGTTGTTATACGTTATTTATATAGACAGAAATATTTAAGTAAATGTTTTGTTTATAATAAACAGTATTAACAAAATTTACCGACCTGAATGTCCGAGAAATTTCATAGAAAATACGTGTCCTCTGCATGGAATCGAACCTGTATCCTACACGGAACCGTCATACAGCCTGACCTGTCTCAGTCGATTTGAAGCCGAGTTTAAAATGACCTTAGTTTGTGTATCCTCAATTATAACAGCTTAAGCAAAAGATACATTAAAATAGTATTGGTAATGATAGGATAGGGATTTTCTAGGCAAAGCTTAGATGTGGCACAAGGCCGAAAGTATGGGGCTCCCAGTGTGGATCGAACTCAATCATAATTGATCACGGAGGACAAGCTTTCTAACCATTACACCACGTCCAGGTGTCCTAGTGGTTTTCTAAAACCGGCTTAGATGTGGCACAAGGCCGACAGTATGGGGCTCCCAGTGTGGATCCAATTCACTACTCAGTCGTAATTGATCTAGCAAGAAAACCTTTCTAACCATTACATCACGTCAAGGTGTCCTGGTAATGATAGGATAAATATAAGAATTGGAACATGTTTGGGACCCGGAAAGAAATGAGTATACACCGGATGTCAACGGAAATAAAATAACAATAATAATAATAACATTTGCATTGGAAAAATCTGCCAAAATTACGGGAAGAAAACTATATCAATTGGGATGAACACCGCACAGATCTGGCTACAGAAATAAGAATTGTAATAATTTTTTGGGAGTTTACTATACACTCAGACGGAATAATAAAAGCAAATTGTCCAGCTATCCTGAGCAAAGATGACAAGGACAGAATGTTTTTTTCTTATTGACATGTCTGTCTCTGTAATTTATCTTTTAAGATCTTCAAATAACTATGAAAATACCAGGATCTTGAAGTGGAAATTTAAAAAATCTTGGTCATTTATTATTTCAGTTGTACTTAGAGCCCTCCGATTAATTGGAAAAGGTCCCGATAGACTCACCGAAGGGATTCCTGGTGGCTCATGACGTAAAGAAATACAAAAAATTGTACTCACAAGCACAGCTCACACACTGCGAAGAGATTTATCTGTCTTATTTTTATTGTATTTTTTGTCATGCAGCCATTTCTGAAATTAAGAAAATAATAATAATAATAATAATAATAATAAAATTAAGAATATGAAGGGATTAAGCCTTTGTTGGTAACCAGTCTACCGCATATTGTCTTTTCTACAGGCTAATTCTAAATGTTCCATATATATATATATATATATATATATATTGATAATATTAGTGGTCAATATATATATATATATATATATATATATATGTTAGACATAAAGTCAACATAGCCGAGAAAATCGTCAGACCTGACGATTGCGTCTAAGTGTTGACTTTGCCTCTATGTTCACTTGTATATTTACACACGCTCTATCACTGATATTATGCACTTTATCCCATAAATATATCTTAAGAATATATGTCTACACACACACACACACACACACACACACATATATATATATATATATATAATAAATTCCAAAGTGTATAGAATGCATGTAGAACTCAATGTGCAGGACAGAGTATGAATACAATATAAAAGGCTTAAACATTAATATTCTATGGTTATAATTTATTACATTGGAATCTTAATCACGATCCAAATCATCAGACATACAAATTCAAAATTTGAATTTGTAGGTCTGATGATTTGGATCATGATTAATATTCCAATGTATTAAATTATAACCATGGAATATTAATGTTTAAGCCTTTTATATTATATATATATATATATATATATATATATATATATATATATATATAGATGTTTAATTGAATAATATAGACATCGTGTGTCTATCTATTTTTATATTGATGATTTACAGTTCTCTAATCAGTATCTTGATGTTAAGATACAAATTAACAATGAAAGCGGCTTAGTATTTTTCTAACCCAAGTACCTTCGATCTTTTCCAAGATCATCTTCAGCGGTAATTTACAAAGATATTGTAACTGCGATAGAATCTGCATTCTCTTGTGATGGTGATTTAAAAAAACAAAACTACGTGCAGACGTACCCCGTTAGATTTTTTTCTAAAATTATTTTCAAGTAATTGATTAAAGAACTTGAAAGATATGCTACTTATATTTTCAGCAGGCTTGAATTGAAGCGAATCAATAGCTGCATCTACTGCAAGGAAAGTTGGGTCCCTGTGTCGTGCCTTTCTTTTCAGAGTTCATTTTGCACATTTACAAATCTATATTTCACCCGTGCATGGAATAATGTTACCATATCTGGTCAGCTGTTCTTGCTACCCATTTCGGGTTTCTTGACAAAATCCAAACAAAGGATCTTCCTTTTATTTGAAGTCATGCAGAATGTTAACATCTTGAAAAATAAAGAGATCAGAAGAGACTAGGATAGTGTTATGATGTGGAACCATAGAAAGATAACACGGACTCGGATACAAGGTTAAATAGTATATTCTTGGAAACGTAATAGAAGGTAAATGTGGACTGGAGAGTACTTTCTCTCACTGGTGTCCTAACTCACTCACTCACTCACTCTATGGCTACTAGTGGGTGACCCTCACTTGGTAACGGTATTTACTAAGAATTGGTAGCCATATTATATAGATGTGGAAGAGTCTATTTGTGGGTAGGTCCCCACAATAGATAGATAGATAGATAGATAGATAGATAGATAGATAATAAACAAACCGAAATAGATAATGAACAGACTGAGATAGATAGATAGATAGATAGATAGATAGATAGATAGATAGATAGATAGCCACTATTAAGAATTTATAAAATATTTCTCTTAAAACAATTGTTCAGGAAAAAAGGTTTCTCAAGTCCAGTAGCTGTTATTGCTCTTTCCAGTATTGATGGGGATGGGTTTCTTCCTAACCTTTTGTTTGAAGTCGTGTGGAATTACAACATCTTGATTAGGTCATTATTTTCTCTTTGAGTTCCATGTGCCATCCATTTTAGTTGTTGCTGCTGTTGGTAGTCTTCAAGTGATGTGGTTTCTGTTATTTCCTACAGTTCATTGTTTGGGATTCTTTTGGTGCCATGTGCTATCCAACAACGAGGTTCAAGGAAGGATTTTCTTGAAACCATTTTAAACAATCAAGGCGGTTTTATGTTCCATAGTCCAGTCTAGGTCTTTCTGAATAATTTTGCATAACTCATGAATGTTCCAACTCTCTGGTTTCTTATAAATGTCTCAATTTTTCTAACCAGCCCATTTAAGAACATAACTCTAAGTTTTCAGGTTTTCTCTTTGAGTTCCATAGCAACTTGTGGTTTAGGTGAAACTATCCCTTCAAGTGAGTCCATTCTTTGTTCATCCAAAGTTTCATATTTTTGTTGCTTTGGTTTCATTCCTTTCTCTTTTGGGATTATTGTGGTTTTCTCTAGTTTATGTAGAACTTCTAAATTTTTTCTCTTTTTCCATGTGCTATCCATTTTTAGTTGTTGCCAAGTCTTCAAGTGATGTGGTTTCTGTTCCACTCATCTCTAGTTTATGTATTTATACCAGGATTATACGATTATTTTCTCTTTGAGTTCCATGTGCTATCCATTTTAGTTGTTGCTGCTGTTGAAGTCTTCAAGTGATGGTGTTCCACTCATCTCTAGTTTATTATTCTATACCAGGATTATTTATTTTCTCTTTGAGTTCCATGTGCTATCCATTTTAGTTGTTGCTGCTGTTGGTAGTCTTCAAGTGATGTGGTTTCTGTTCCACTCATCTCTAGTTTATGTGGAACTTCTATACCAGGATTATTCCATGTGCTATCCATTTTCTCTTTGAGTTCCATGTGCTATCCATTTTAGTTGTTGCTGCTGTTGGTAGTCTTCAAGTGATGTGGTTTCTGTTCCTCATCTCTAGTTTATGTAGAACTTCTATACCAGGATTATACGATTATTTTCTCTTTGAGTTCCATGTGCTATCCATTTTAGTTGTTGCTGCTGTTGGTAGTCTTCAAGTGATGTGGTTTCTGTTCCACTCATCTCTAGTTTATGTAGAACTTCTATACCAGGATTATACGATTATTTTCTCTTTGAGTTCCATGTGCTATCCATTTTAGTTGTTGCTGCTGTTGGTAGTCTTCAAGTGATGTGGTTTCTGTTCCACTCATCTCTAGTTTATGTAGAACTTCTATACCAGGATTATACGATTATTTTCTCTTTGAGTTCCATGTGCTATCCATTTTAGTTGTTGCTGCTGTTGGTAGTCTTCAAGTGATGTGGTTTCTGTTCCACTCATCTCTAGTTTATGTGGAACTTCTATACCAGGATTATACGATTATTTTCTCTTTGAGTTCCATGTGCTATCCATTTTAGTTGTTGCTGCTGTTGGTAGTCTTCAAGTGATGTGGTTTCTGTTCCACTCATCTCTAGTTTATGTAGAACTTCTATACATTAGTTTATGGATTATACGATTATTTTCTCTTTGAGTTCCATGTGCTATCCATTTTAGTTGTTGCTGCTGTTGGTAGTCTTCAAGTGATGTGGTTTCTGTTCCACTCATCTCTAGTTTATGTAGAACTTCTATACCAGGATTATACGATTATTTTCTCTTTGAGTTCCATTTATCCATTTCAAGTGATAGTTGTTGCTGCTCTAGTTTAGTGGAGTCCATCAAGTGAGGTGGTTTCTTTGTTCCATCCATTTTGCTGGAACTGGTTTCTGTTGTTATTATCTGATTATTTTCTCTTTGAGTTCCATGTGCTATCCATTTTAGTTGTTGCTGCTGTTGGTAGTCTTCAAGTGATGTGGTTTCTGTTCCACTCATCTCTAGTTTATGTGGAACTTCTATACCAGGATTATACGATTATTTTCTCTTTGAGTTCCATGTGCTATCCATTTTAGTTGTTGCTGCTGTTGGTAGTCTTCAAGTGATGTGGTTTCTGTTCCACTCATCTCTAGTTTATGTGGAACTTCTATACCAGGATTATACCATTATTTTCTCTTTGAGTTCCATGTGCTATCCATTTTAGTTGTTGCTGCTGTTGGTAGTCTTCAAGTGATGTGGTTTCTGTTCCACTCATCTCTAGTTTATGTGGAACTTCTATACCAGGAGTTCCATTCTCTTTGAGTTTCTATCCATTTTAGTTGTTGCTGCTGTTGGTAGTCTTCAAGTGATGTGGTTTCTGTTCCACTCATCTCTAGTTTATGTGGAACTTCTATACCAGGATTATACGATTATTTTCTCTTTGAGTTCCATGTGCTATCCATTTTAGTTGTTGCTGCTGTTGGTAGTCTTCAAGTGATGTGGTTTCTGTTCCACTCATCTCTAGTTTATCTCTATGGAACTTCTATACCAGGATTATACGATTATTTTCTCTTTGAGTTCCATGTGCTATCCATTTTAGTTGTTGCTGCTGTTGGTAGTCTTCAAGTGATGTGGTTTCTGTTCCACTCATCTCTAGTTTATGTGGAACTTCTATACCAGGATTATACGATTATTTTCTCTTTGAGTTCCATGTGCTATCCATTTTAGTTGTTGCTGCTGTTGGTAGTCTTCAAGTGATGTGGTTTCTGTTCCACTCATCTCTAGTTTATGTGGAACTTCTATACCAGGATTATACGATTATTTTCTCTTTGAGTTCCATGTGCTATCCATTTTAGTTGTTGCTGCTGTTGGTAGTCTTCAAGTGATGTGGTTTCTGTTCCACTCATCTCTAGTTTATGTGGAACTTCTATACCAGGATTATACGATTATTTTCTCTTTGAGTTCCATGTGCTATCCATTTTAGTTGTTGCTGCTGTTGGTAGTCTTCAAGTGATGTGGTTTCTGTTCCACTCATCTCTAGTTTATGTGGAACTTCTATACCAGGATTATACGATTATTTTCTCTTTGAGTTCCATGTGCTATCCATTTTAGTTGTTGCTGCTGTTGGTAGTCTTCAAGTGATGTGGTTTCTGTTCCACTCATCTCTAGTTTATGTGGAACTTCTATACCAGGATTATACGATTATTTTCTCTTTTGAGTTCCATGTGCTATCCATTTTAGTTGTTGCTGCTGTTGGTAGTCTTCAAGTGATGTGGTTTCTGTTCCACTCATCTCTAGTTTATGTGGAACTTCCAGGATTATACGATTATTTTCTCTTTGAGTTCCATGTGCTATCCATTTTAGTTGTTGCTGCTGTTGGTAGTCTTCAAGTGATGTGGTTTCTGTTCCACTTCTCTAGTTTATGTTCCATACCAGGATTATACGATTATTTTCTCTTTTGAGTTCCATGTGCTATCCATTTTAGTTGTTGCTGCTGTTGGTAGTCTTCAAGTGATGTGGTTTCTGTTCCACTCATCTCTAGTTTATGTGGAACTTCTATACCAGGATTATACGATTATTTTCTCTTTGAGTTCCATGTGCTATCCATTTTTAGTTGTTGCTGCTGTTGGTAGTCTTCAAGTGATGTGGTTTCTGTTCCACTCTCTAGTTTATGTGGAACTTCTATACCAGGATTATACGATTATTATTTTCTCTTTGAGTTCCATTTATCCATTTTAGTTGTTGCTGCTGTTGGTAGTCTTCAAGTGATGTGGTTTCTGTTCCTCATCTCTAGTTTATCTCTAGTTTATTATTTTCTTTTGAGTTCCATATGGAATCCATTTTAGTTGTTGCTGCTGTTGGTAGTCTTCAGGATTATTTCTGTTCCACTCATCTCTAGTTTATGTGGAACTTCTATACCAAGATTATTATTTTCTCTTTGAGTTCCATGTGCTATCCATTTTAGTTGTTGCTGCTGTTGGTAGTCTTCAAGTGATGTGGTTTCTGTTCCACTCATCTCTAGTTTATGTGGAACTTCTATACCAGGATTATACGATTATTTTCTCTTTGAGTTCCATGTGCTATCCATTTTAGTTGTTGCTGCTGTTGGTAGTCTTCAAGTGATGTGGTTTCTGTTCCACTCTCTCTAGTTTATGTGGAACTTCTATACCAGGATTATACGATTATTTTCTCTTTGAGTTCCATGTGCTATCCATTTTAGTTGTTGCTGCTGTTGGTAGTCTTCAAGTGATGTGGTTTCTGTTCCACTCATCTCTAGTTTATGTGGAACTTCTATACCAGGATTATACGATTATTTTCTCTTTGAGTTCCATGTGCTATCCATTTTAGTTGTTGCTGCTGTTGGTAGTCTTCAAGTGATGTGGTTTCTGTTCCACTCATCTCTAGTTTATGTGGAACTTCTATACCAGGATTATACGATTATTTTCTCTTTTGAGTTCCATGTGCTATCCATTTTAGTTGTTGCTGCTGTTGGTAGTCTTCAAGTGATGTGGTTTCTGTTCCACTCATCTCTAGTTTATGTGGAACTTCTATACCAGGATTATACGATTATTTTCTCTTTGAGTTCCATGTGCTATCCATTTTTTATACCAGGATTGTTGCTGCTGTTGGTAGTCTTCAAGTGATGTGGTTTCTGTTCCACTCATCTCTAGTTTATGTGGAACTTCTATACCAGGATTATACGATTATTTTCTCTTTGAGTTCCATGTGCTATCCATTTTAGTTGTTGCTGCTGTTGGTAGTCTTCAAGTGATGTGGTTTCTGTTCCACTCATCTCTAGTTTATGTGGAACTTCTATACCAGGATTATACGATTATTTTCTCTTTGAGTTCCATGTGCTATCCATTTTAGTTGTTGCTGCTGTTGGTAGTCTTCAAGTGATGTGGTTTCTGTTCCACTCATCTCTAGTTTATGTGGAACTTCTATACCAGATTATACGATTATTTTCTCTTTGAGATTATGTGCTATCCATTTTAGTTGTTGCTGCTGTTATTTTCTCTTTGAGTTCCATGGATTATAATGATTTTTTTATTCCATTTTATTTTAGTTGTTGCTGCTGTTGGTAGTCTTCAAGTGATGTGGTTTCTGTTCCACTCATCTCTAGTTTATGTGGAACTTCTATACCAGGATTATACGATTATTTTCTCTTTGAGTTCCATGTGCTATCCATTTTAGTTGTTGCTGCTGTTGGTAGTCTTCAAGTGATGTGGTTTCTGTTCCACTCATCTCTAGTTTATGTGGAACTTCTATACCAGGATTATACGATTATTTTTTCTCTTTGAGTTCCATGTGCTATCCATTTTAGTTGTTGCTGCTGTTGGTAGTCTTCAAGTGATGTGGTTTCTGTTCCACTCATCTCTAGTTTATGTGGAACTTCTATACCAGGATTATACGATTATTTTCTCTTTGAGTTCCATGTGCTATCCATTTTAGTTGTTGCTGCTGTTGGTAGTCTTCAAGTGATGTGGTTTCTGTTCCACTCATCTCTAGTTTATGTGGAACTTCTATACCAGGATTATACGATTATTTTCTCTTTGAGTTCCATGTATCCATTTTCCATTTTAGTTGTTGCTAGTCTTCATTTGATGTGGTTTCTGTTCCACTTGTTAGTTTATGTGGAACTTCTATACCAGGATTATCCATTATTTTCTTTGAGTTCCATGTGATTTTCCACTCATTCTAGTTGTTTCTGTTCCATTTTAGTTGTTGCTGTTGGTAGTCTTCAAGTGATCTGGTTTCTGTTCTATACTTATACGATCTCTTTTGAGTTTATGTGGAACTTCTATACCAGGATTATGACGATTATTTTCTCTTTGAGTTCCATGTTATAACTATCCATGTTTTATTTGTTGTTGCTGTTGGTAGTCTTCAAGTGATGTGGTTTCTGTTCCACTCATCTCTAGTTTATGTGGAACTTCTATACCAGGATTATACGATTATTTTCTCTTTGAGTTCCATGTGCTATCCATTTTAGTTGTTGCTGCTGTTGGTAGTCTTCAAGTGATGTGGTTTCTGTTCCACTCATCTCTAGTTTATGTGGAACTTCTATACCAGGATTATACGATTATTTTCTCTTTGAGTTCCATGTGCTATCCATTTTAGTTGTTGCTGCTGTTGGTAGTCTTCAAGTGATGTGGTTTCTGTTCCACTCATCTCTAGTTTATGTGGAACTTCTATACCAGGATTATACGATTATTTTCTCTTTGAGTTCCATGTGCTATCCATTTTAGTTGTTGCTGCTGTTGGTAGTCTTCAAGTGATGTGGTTTCTGTTCCACTCATCTCTAGTTTATGTGGAACTTCTATACCAGGATTATACGATTATTTTCTCTTTGAGTTCCATGTGCTATCCATTTTAGTTGTTGCTGCTGTTGGTAGTCTTCAAGTGATGTGGTTTCTGTTCCACTCATCTCTAGTTTATGTGGAACTTCTATACCAGGATTATCTGATTATTTTCTTTTGAGTTCCATGTCCATTTTAGTTGTTGCTGCTGTTGGTTTTCAGTTGATGTGGTTTCTGTTCCACTCATCTCTAGTTTATAGTCTTACCAAGATTATGTGGTTTTTCTCTTTGAGTTCCATGTGCATCCATTTTAGTTGTTTATGTTGGTAGTCTTCAAGTGATGTGGTTTCTGTTCCACTCATCTCTAGTTTATGTGGAACTTCTATACCAGGATTATACGATTATTTTCTCTTTGAGTTCCATGTGCTATCCATTTTAGTTGTTGCTGCTGTTGGTAGTCTTCAAGTGATGTGGTTTCTGTTCCACTCATCTCTAGTTTATGTGGAACTTCTATACCAGGATTATACGATTATTTTCTCTTTGAGTTCCATGTGCTATCCATTTTAGTTGTTGCTGCTGTTGGTAGTCTTCAAGTGATGTGGTTTCTGTTCCACTCATCTCTAGTTTTATGTGGAACTTCTATACCAGGATTATACGATTATTTTCTTTTGAGTTCCATGTGCTATCCATTTTAGTTGTTGCTGCTGTTGGTAGTCTTCAAGTGATGGTTTCTGTTCCACTCATCTCTAGTTTATGTGGAACTTCTATACCAGGATTATACGATTATTTTCTCTTTGAGTTCCATGTGCTATCCATTTTTCCATGTTGTTGCTGTCTTCAAGTAGTCTTTCAATCTCTAGATGTGGTTTCTGTTCCACTCATTCTCTAGTTTATGTGGAACTTCTATGGTTTCCAGGATTATACGATTATTTTCTCTTTGAGTTCCATGTGCTATCCATTTTAGTTGTTGCTGCTGTTGGTAGTCTTCAAGTGATGTGGTTTCTGTTCCACTCATCTCTAGTTTATGTGGAACTTCTATACCAGGATTATACGATTATTTTTCTCTTTGAGTTCCATGTGCTATCCATTTTAGTTGTTGCTGCTGTTGGTAGTCTTCAAGTGATGTGGTTTCTGTTCCACTCATCTCTAGTTTATGTTGGAACTTCTATACCAGGATTATACGATTATTTTCTTTTGAGTTCCATGTGCTATCCATTTTAGTTGTTGCTGCTGTTGGTAGTCTTCAAGTGATGTGGTTTCTGTTCCACTCATCTCTAGTTTATGTGGAACTTCTATACCAGGATTATACGATTATTTTCTCTTTGAGTTCCATGTGCTATCCATTTTAGTTGTTGCTGCTGTTGGTAGTCTTCAAGTGATGTGGTTTCTGTTCCACTCATCTCTAGTTTATGTGGAACTTCTATACCAGGATTATACGATTATTTTCTTTGAGTTCCATGTGCTATCCATTTTAGTTGTTGCTGCTGTTGGTAGTCTTCAAGTGATGTGGTTTCTGTTCCACTCATCTCTAGTTTATGTGGAACTTCTATACCAGGATTATACGATTATTTTCTCTTTGAGTTCCATGTGCTATCCATTTTAGTTGTTGCTGCTGTTGGTAGTCTTCAAGTGATGTGGTTTCTGTTCCACTCATCTCTAGTTTATGTGGAACTTCTATACCAGGATTATCTTGAGTTCCATGTGCTTATTTTCTCTTTGAGTTCCATGAGGTGGTTTCTGTCCATTTTAGTTGTTGGAACTTGCTGGATTATGTTGGTAGTCTTCATCTGTTCTCCACTCATCTCTAGTTTATGTGGAACTTCTATACCAGGATTATAATTTATTTTCTCTTTGAGTTCCATGTGCTATCCATTTTAGTTGTTGCTGCTGTTGGTAGTCTTCAAGTGATGTGGTTTCTGTTCCACTCATCTCTAGTTTATGTGGAACTTCTATACCAGGATTATACGATTATTTTCTCTTTGAGTTCCATGTGCTATCCATTTTAGTTGTTGCTGCTGTTGGTAGTCTTCAAGTGATGTGGTTTCTGTTCCACTCATCTCTAGTTTATGTGGAACTTCTATACCAGGATTATACGATTATTTTCTCTTTGAGTTCCATGTGCTATCCATTTTAGTTGTTGCTGCTGTTGGTAGTCTTCAAGTGAGGTGGTTTCTGTTCCACTCATCTCTAGTTTATGTGGAACTTCTATACCAGGATTATACGATTATTTTCTCTTTTGAGTTCCATGTGCTATCCATTTTAGTTGTTGCTGCTGTTGGTAGTCTTCAAGTGATGTGGTTTCTGTTCCACTCATCTCTAGTTTATGTGGAACTTCTATACCAGGATTATACGATTATTTTCTCTTTGAGTTCCATGTGCTATCCATTTTAGTTGTTGCTGCTGTTGGTAGTCTTCAAGTGATGTGGTTTCTGTTCCACTCATCTCTAGTTTATGTGGAACTTCTATACCAGGATTATACGATTATTTTCTCTTTGAGTTCCATGTGCTATCCATTTTAGTTGTTGCTGCTGTTGGTAGTCTTCAAGTGATGTGGTTTCTGTTCCACTCATCTCTAGTTTATGTGGAACTTCTATACCAGGATTATACGATTATTTTCTCTTTGAGTTCCATGTGCTATCCATTTTAGTTGTTGCTGCTGTTGGTAGTCTTCAAGTGATGTGGTTTCTGTTCCACTCATCTCTAGTTTATGTTGGAACTTCTATACCAGGATTATACGATTATTTTCTCTTTGAGTTCCATGTGCTATCCATTTTAGTTGTTGCTGCTGTTGGTAGTCTTCAAGTGATGTGGTTTCTGTTCCACTCATCTCTAGTTTATGTGGAACTTCTATACCAGGATTATACGATTATTTTCTCTTTGAGTTCCATGTGCTATCCATTTTAGTTGTTGCTGCTGTTGGTAGTCTTCAAGTGATGTGGTTTCTGTTCCACTCATCTCTAGTTTATGTGGAACTTCTATACCAGGATTATACGATTATTTTCTCTTTGAGTTCCATGTGCTATCCATTTTAGTTGCTGCTGTTGGTAGTCTTCAAGTGAGGTGGTTTCTGTTCCACTCATCTCTAGTTTATGTGGAACTTCTATACCAGGATTATACGATTATTTTCTCTTTGAGTTCCATGTGCTATCCATTTTAGTTGTTGCTGCTGTTGGTAGTCTTCAAGTGATGTGGTTTCTGTTCCACTCATCTCTAGTTTATGTGGAACTTCTATACCAGGATTATACGATTATTTTCTCTTTGAGTTCCATGTGCTATCCATTTTAGTTGTTGCTGCTGTTGGTAGTCTTCAAGTGATGTGGTTTCTGTTCCACTCATCTCTAGTTTATGTGGAACTTCTATACCAGGATTATACGATTATTTTCTCTTTGAGTTCCATGTGCTATCCATTTTAGTTGTTGCTGCTGTTGGTAGTCTTCAAGTGATGTGGTTTCTGTTCCACTCATCTCTAGTTTATGTGGAACTTCTATACCAGGATTATACGATTATTTTCTCTTTGAGTTCCATGTGCTATCCATTTTAGTTGTTGTTGCTGTTGGTAGTCTTCAAGTGATGTGGTTTCTGTTCCACTCATCTCTAGTTTATGTGGAACTTCTATACCAGGATTATACGATTATTTTCTCTTTGAGTTCCATGTGCTATCCATTTTAGTTGTTGCTGCTGTTGGTAGTCTTCAAGTGATGTGGTTTCTGTTCCACTCATCTCTAGTTTATGTGGAACTTCTATACCAGGATTATACGATTATTTTCTCTTTGAGTTCCATGTGCTATCCATTTTAGTTGTTGCTGCTGTTGGTAGTCTTCAAGTGATGTGGTTTCTGTTCCACTCATCTCTAGTTTATGTGGAACTTCTATACCAGGATTATACGATTATTTTCTCTTTGAGTTCCATGTGCTATCCATTTTAGTTGTTGCTGCTGTTGGTAGTCTTCAAGTGATGTGGTTTCTGTTCCACTCATCTCTAGTTTATGTGGAACTTCTATACCAGGATTATACGATTATTTTCTCTTTGAGTTCCATGTGCTATCCATTTTAGTTGTTGCTGCTGTTGGTAGTCTTCAAGTGATGTGGTTTCTGTTCCACTCATCTCTAGTTTATGTGGAACTTCTATACCAGGATTCTTATTTTCTCTTTTGAGTTCCATGTGCTATCCATTTTAGTTTTGCTGCTGTTGGTAGTCTTCATGAGGTTTCTGTTCCATCTCTAGTTTATGTTATATACCAGGATCCTCTTTGAGTTCCATGTACTATCCATTGGTTTCTCTTTGATTTTCCATGTGCTATCCATTTTTTCTTTGAGTTCCATTGCTGCTGTTGTTGGAGTAGTCTTCAAGTGATGTGGTTTCTGTTCCACTCATCTCTAGTTTATGTGGAACTTCTATACCAGGATTATACGATTATTTTCTCTTTGAGTTCCATGTGCTATCCATTTTAGTTGTTGCTGCTGTTGGTAGTCTTCAAGTGAGGTGGTTTCTGTTCCACTCATCTCTAGTTTATGTGGAACTTCTATACCAGGATTATACGATTATTTTCTCTTTGAGTTCCATGTGCTATCCATTTTAGTTGTTGCTGCTGTTGGTAGTCTTCAAGTGATGTGGTTTCTGTTCCACTCATCTCTAGTTTATGTGGAACTTCTATACCAGGATTATACGATTATTTTCTCTTTGAGTTCCATGTGCTATCCATTTTAGTTGTTGCTGCTGTTGGTAGTCTTCAAGTGATGTGGTTTCTGTTCCATCTCATCTCTAGTTTATGTGAACTTGCTATACCAGGATTTATGTGATTTTTATTTTCTCTTTGAGTTCCATGTGCTATCCATTTTAGTTGTTTGCTGCTGTTGGTAGTCTTCAAGTGATGTGGTTTCTGTTCCACTCATCTCTAGTTTATGTGGAACTTCTATACCAGGATTATACGATTATTTTCTCTTTGAGTTCCATGTGCTATCCATTTTAGTTGTTGCTGCTGTTGGTAGTCTTCAAGTGATGTGGTTTCTGTTCCACTCATCTCTAGTTTATGTGGAACTTCTATACCAGGATTATACGATTATTTTCTCTTTGAGTTCCATGTGCTATCCATTTTAGTTGTTGCTGCTGTTGGTAGTCTTCAAGTGATGTGGTTTCTGTTCCACTCATCTCTAGTTTATGTGGAACTTCTATACCAGGATTATACGATTATTTTCTCTTTGAGTTCCATGTGCTATCCATTTTAGTTGTTGCTGCTGTTGGTAGTCTTCAAGTGATGTGGTTTCTGTTCCATCATCTCTAGTTTATGTGAACTTCTATACCAGGATTATACGATTATTTTCTCTTTGAGTTCCATATGCTATCCATTTTAGTTGTTGCTGCTGTTGGTAGTCTTCAAATTTTCAAACTTCTATACCAGGACGCTTTTCAAAGACGTTCCATGTTAATTCGCTCAAAGCCTTTCTTTAATCATCGATCTTGTGGTTGTATACAGCTGACAGTTTAGATATTTCTGAACGGATCTGGCGCCATGCCTGACGTCCATATGAAAATTTCGTTCTGACGAATCAATCTAAGAACAGAACACAAGTTATAAGATAACGACCCCTACAAGGGAAGGCAATTCATTTATCTATATAATATTTTCAATAAGCGTGGCAACGACGTGTCTGGTTGATTTTTCTTTTGTCTCACTATGAAAGAGTTGAAAGTTCGCATATGTGTTGATTAGTCGAAAGTTCCTGTATGTCTGCAATGTTCTGTAATGAGGTTTGGAAAGTTTCGTACGTACGTGTATGTGTGCATGTGTGAATATGTTTTCGTAGCGTCCGCCCGCAAGCGGTCGGAACGATTTCTTTTACGGCTACATTTTCGTATCACAGCGAGTAGAGTAAAAAAAAAAGGGTATAGAAACGAACCTCTGTCTGATATTTATAATCAACGTAACCACGTGGTAGGATCCTGGAAGCATTTACTAATTTCTGTCGGGAAAATTTGATTTGGTCACGCACTAGAGAAAGGACTTGTACGTGGGTGCATTGTAACGCGCACTTGTGTGTTTATTGACCAATCAGAAGTTGAGGTTTTCTGAAAATATATATGAAGCTGCATGAGGTCTGTGATCCGCTTTTTGCACAGATTTGCACAAAAATTGAGATTGATAAAAAACAGTGGTAGCGGGATTTAGTTTAATTCCCCTTCCCTTTCCTGTTTAATGTGCAAAGACCGTCTCCCAGACAATGAATTGTACTTATGGGGACCAGTTAGGACTTCATGAAGTTTCTGAGGCATTATGGTGGGTGATATAAGAATGGTAAGTAAGAAAATGGCGTTTTGGTGTTAGGAATATTGTGGTAGGTTTGGATCAGTGTTTGTGGCTAGATAAGTTTAACGTTAAGACAGAAGAAGACTGTCCTTTCCCCATTCCCCATTTTGGCCTTGTGCCACATTTTCTGTACATATCTGAATAAATATTGCTCTTCGCTATTTATTTCTCTTCCTATTTTCTTTAGTTTAATTCCCCTTCCCTTCCCGTTTAGATGTGCAGAGATGTCAGTTCTCTGGTGGATGCTGGGCGCTTTTCGTTTTGGGTGTGTTTTTTGTATTTGTTGTTGTGTTTGAATGAGTTTGTGTTTGAGTGAATGCTTGGAATAAATGAATATTTTATATTATTACAGTTTCTCATTGTTTTCGTCCAGTTAACTGATATTTCTGCCACATTTAAAGATTGGGGGGGTATTATTAACATTATTTTGTTTAGATTCATGGAAATAGTTTTTCTTTTCATATTGTAAATACACATCGGGGCTAGTTTTTATATTGTTATTTTATTCCCCTCTCACCACAGACAATGAGTTATACATATGGGGACTAGTTAGGACTTCATGAAGTTTCTGAGGCATTATGGTGGATGACGTAAGAATGATAAGTAAGAATGTATTGTTTTGATGTTAGGAATATTGTGGTATGTTTTGGTCAGTGTTTGTGGCTAGCAAAGTTTAACGTTAAGACAGAAGAAAACCATCCTTTTTTCCCATTTCTATTTTGGCCTTGTGCCATATTTTCTGTACATATCAGAATAAATATCGCTCTTCACTATTTATTTCTATCCCTATTTTCTTTTGTTAATTTCCTCTCCCCTCTCCCGTTTAAGTGTGCAGTGACGTCAGTTCTCTGGTAAATGCGGGATGCCTTTTGTTTCGCGCGATTGTTTCGTATTTGCTGTTGTGTTTGAATGAGTGTATGTTTTAGTGAGTACTTGGATGAATGAGTGGTTTATATCTTTATTTTATTTTGTTTTTTTTAAAAGAAAGTCTCGCATTGATTTCCTTCAGCTAACTGATGTTTCTGTTACAATTAAGGATTGTGATTTTTTTATTACTAACTAGCAGTAGAGCCCGGCGTTGTCCGGGGATGTAACAGTAAGAGATAGATCAAGTATCGAGCATCATAAAGACTGAAAAATAAAATTAACAAAGATTATTGTTTAAGGTTGACAGACACGCATGTCTTAATTAGTTTTTTTTGTTTTTAGTTTTTTACGAATTGGTCAAACCCAAACTCAAACTAAAACATTGTTTTCAATCGTTATGAGTCTACCGATTGAATAGAATTTTATTATAAACAATTATCTTGTAAATGGAATTTTTAAAGCATTCTGAATGTAAAAATAAAGAAAAAAGTGTGCAAGACAATAAGAAACACTACCTGCCAAAAAAAGTGAAGTTTTGTTGAAATCGGTTGAATGTCGGAAATCCGATCCCATATATAAACGAACACCACACACACACACACACACACACACACACACACACACACACACACACACACACACACAATCTGGGTTTTATAATAAGTATAACTCGATATGAGTTGTCCCCCTTTCATTCTCGCGATGCCTCTTAATCGTGTTTTCAAATTGATTTCGTTCAAAAACAATTGTGTTTTTCCAATTTTTGGCGCCGTCAGAACCACCGCAAGGTAATTTTACGTAGTCCTGTGAAGTTTTGTTGAAATCGGTTGAAAATGTAGGAAATCCGATCCAATATATAAACGAACAGACACACACACACACACACACACACACACACACACACACAACCTGGGTTTTATAATAAGTATGATGCTATTTTGTCTATTTTCTTGTAAATAGTTGTTTTCATATTTGTAAATATTCATTGGGGTTTAGATTTTTAAAATCGTTATTTTAACCTACTTCCTCGCAGACATGAATTCTACATATACGTTAGGATTTTCATAGAGACATTGAGGTATTACAGTGAATGTTGTAAGAACAATAAGTAAGAATGCGTTGTTTTGGTGTAAAGAATATTGTGTTATGTTTGGGTTAGTGATCGTGGCTAGCTAGGTTTAATGTTAGGACGGAAGAAAGCTGTCCATTTCCACATTCCCCATTGCCATTTGGCCTTGTGCCACATTTCTGTGTTTATATTAGAATAAATATCGCTTTTCGCTATGGTACCTAGGTTTTCTGTATTCCAGCGCAGCACTAGACTGGAAGTCGAGGTCTCACCAATTTACTGTTGGGCTAGCTAGACTTCTATACTGACAGTGTTTTTCTCACACTTCTCGCTTGTGGAACTCCGTCTGGTTTTATACTTTCCAGCCAACTTTAATCTGCAAAAATTTAAATGCAATATCAATGGCTATCTACTGTCCTCCTACTTATTCTTTTCTATCGCTGCACATTATTGTTTCTGTTCCTAATTCTTTCAAATCCTGTAACCCCTTGTGTCTTAGTGGCTTTACTGCCTTGCATGGGATGATACCGATTAAAAAAAGAACAGAGAATATCTGAACTGCAAACATTGAACAAATAGACCAAGATCTTTGTTGAGTACGAATCTTTGCGATCTTGATTTAAAAATAAAAGAACGTTGAATTATGTATTACAATCAGCTATATCCAGCTGGTCGATCAGGAAAAGCGTTCAATAAGAATGGAGCAAAAACAGCATCATGTTTAGATGTAACAGAGTCTATCTTCTTTAATTTCTTTAAAGTATTTCATTAAAAAAACATTTTGAATCAATGCAGTTACTGATATAACAGAAGTAGTCTGTATTTATTCAATCGAAGTTAGCCGAGTGTAGAATATTAGTTAGCTTGCCAGTGGTCTAACAAGCAAGTAGGCAAGTGTAGCCAAAGCTAAGATTGACTTGAGTCATTTCATGGAGAAATATATGGGTGAATAAAGACCACTCATGCAAATGTATTGGGCAGGTCCATTCTAGCAAAATGGACCAACCTAATTGGTGTATTAGGCACCCTCCTATAAAATGAGATAAAATCATCTGGCTTGCTTTACAAGGAAACAGAAGAAGGCAGCCATGTTGGCAGGTAAGTCACTTGACTTCTACACCGAGGACATGAAGGGGTAAATCAGGCAACATGAAGATCCACTTCAGATCAGAGTTATTTTGGAGTTTTTGAAATTCAATTTGTCAGTGGATGTAAAAGAGGATACATTTATAAAGCAATTGTTAAGTTTGATGAAAATTGGTTGAAATAAGAAAGAAACCAGTAAAAATCGCCATTTTTCGGTATTTACGTGGATTTTCACTATATGGGTGGACTCAGTTATCAAGTTAAATGAATGTTAAACAATCAACTTATTGTTGGCTACAATTGAGTGAAATTTGTATTAGATTGCTTGGATATTGAGGGAGCGTTTAGTTTAAAATTTGTGTTGAAATCGATTTGTGATGAAATCGATTTTTCGTTTTTCGCTTAACGGAATGGCGCGAAAATAAAAATGAGGTATCGTTGAGCTCGTCATGATGTAAGTAACCGACATACCGAGTTTGAACGATATCGGATGAAAAAAGTTGAATTTATTGATTTTTGATCGGCTTTATTGATTTTTTTTTTTAAATTGTCGATATTTTACACTAAGAAGTTATTTCTTACATTGTACAATGTATGTGTCAAGTTTGGTCAAAATCGATGGGATGGATCTCGAGTGAAAAGGTAACACACAGACAGATAGACAGACAAACAGACATCCTCTGTTTTATATATATAGATAATATCGATTTTTGTTGTGATCAGTGGTCAGAAAGGGGTAAACAGCGAAAAGATCTTTCTCTTGAATGAAAGGGTATTCAAAAGTTGGTGATTTGATTTGAGACGTCTTATCTGGAACTGACAAGTTTTCTACGCGTAATTTTACCGGATTTTCATCTACGTTTAAAGCCCGGTGGCGTTTGACCAATCAGAAAAGGCCAAATGAGAGGAAAATGGAGTAGGACTTCTTTTTTTTTTCTTACGCGTCAAACTTTCAATTTTCGTTTCCTGCTGATCTCCTCTTGTTCTTCGCCTACAACCCTTCCCACCCACCGCTTTCTTTCCACGTAACTCTTTATTTTATCTGTAGGGCCGAGGGCAATTATTTCCCATTTGTTGAGACGTAGTCACGAGGCTTGCGTAACGCCCGGTGAATGACATGCAGTTCATAGTGTATCGAGAGTCAGTTGCTGTTTATTTCACCCTGAGGCAAGAGGTGTTTGACCTGGCTAGTAGCTACGTAGCCTGCGGGGAATACGGGCGTCAGAAGTCCACAGCGTTATGGTGATCAGAATAATCCACATGATCGCACGAGAAACATAAAATACACCAGCGACCTGCCTTATTTCCCGCTGTGAAATATTACAAGTAAGGCTTCCTTTCTTTTCACTCAATCCATACTGTTTGCTGTATACTTGTGTTATAGTTTCTCTGTGTGGGATTAATATGTAATATGATTAATAACTATATTTATATTACTTAAACATTATTTTAAGGGAATACTCGTATCTACATAGACGCTCCGTTTATTTATCAAAGTATTTATTTTCGTCTACGGGCCTGGATATTCGAGAAACCTATAGAAAAATATGCGGTCTCCGGCAGGATTCGAACCCACGTAACCTGGTATTTGGTTTGGTTTGGTTTCTTTTACGGCATATCAACCTGAATGTGTTATTTAATACCGACAAAATTTTTATTGCTGGTAATGTATTTCTTCAAAAATCCATTTCTGGGAATATTTTTCCTTGAAATCTACAGCTGGTAATATTTTTTTCAAAGAATGTATAGCTCTTTGTATTATTGGTATTTTCTTTTAAAGGTATTGCTGATAATTTTTCCTTCTGCTGCTGGATGTAGTTTATCGTCTTACCCAGGACGCGCGTTCACTTAGGGGAAAATATCATCAGATCCGATAATGCAAATAATAAAAATCTATTTAAGTAATAAAAATCTATTTAAGTAATAAAAATCTATTTAAGTAATAAAAATCTATTGGGTTAATAAATAAAAAATTGATTCCGTTCTTTATAAGAATGTATGTCTCGGTATGAAAAATCTATTTGAGACCAATGTATGTTTTTAATTTCTTTCCACTATTTCCTCATGATTCTGTATTAAGGTGTTTTGTGATGTCAACGAATACTCGTTGTCACTTTTGTAATGCTCGTTGTAGTAGAGACTTTGTAATCGCAGATATAAATATAGTAACGCCGTTGAACAATACTGGTGTCAGACGCCTTCGAATAACACTCGCACTAATAGTACTTGCTCGATAATACGCGCTAGATCAGTAATCCGTATAGTGAGATTTTCACTAATCACCCCACGCGGTCGGTTGTGGCACAAGGGCGAATTTATTGTGGGGTATCCGAGCACGTAGCTGTTTTCCGAGACGAGACTCTGCCCTTCGACATAGACTTGTCTGGGGATCCTCCCCGCCCAGAACACATCCGAAGTAATCCGTAAAGTGATCCCTTAGACGCCACATTAATTCCCATATATACATTTCTTAATAATGATGGAAATAATCTGTAAAAAATGTTATAATGTTTAATGTACCTAGTTTTAAGTATAGCTAAAATAACTAATGTGATTTCAGGCATTACTGTAAATCAGTTGGCAAATCTTTTCCATGAACTGCAAAATCGTATTACCCTTTGTATTGCTAATGATGGAGGACATGTGGAAAGTTAAATAAAATTTCAATAAAACCTTAAAAAAATATAGATTTACTTCTTTCTAATCCCTTTTACAAATTATTTCTATCGCAAATACAAATAAAGTTATAATTTTTTTAAAATGCACACGAATTTTATGGACACCTTGTATAATCTCTGTTGTTGCGACGATGTCTGCATTTCTCCTGGTAGTGATGCTTATTTCTTCGGGATTTGTGCTGACATGAAAAACTCCATAAATCATCTTCAAAATTCAATATAAAGACCCCCCCACCAAAAAAAAACCGCCAAGGCGAATGACACGCTGAACCTAATTATGTCACTGGCTGAATTTTGCGATTATACAAAGGGAATTCGATTCTGGGTCAACACATCATTCGCCAAAGCCAATCTGAGAAAAAGGCCAGTGTCAAGGACACTGCCGACCTTATCGATCGGAAGTGAAAAGAGGCAGTAACGAGAGACGCTTTCTAAACCTGGGCAAGACACGTGATTTGAATTAGGAAGAAGACGAAAGCGAGGCAAAAAGACATTCATATAGACATTCATGTTGACATAAACACATTTAATAGATAAATCGATAAAAATGAATATGGTAATTTACCCTCGCACGCATAGACTACGCCAGCTATAAATAGGAGCAGGTACTGCCTTTTGGAGAGGAATGTTTCCAGCAGTCAGTTTTGACAGTCGAACCGAACATTCTTGCCGTAACACTCTCGTTTGCATATGTCTGTATTACTGTATCCGTAAATATATTTATTTAGCTCTTAATATGTATTTATTTAATACCACTCTTGTGTCGTTATTTCTAGCTCTAACAAGGTCACAACATATATATATATATATATATATATATATATATATATATATATATATATATATATATTCTAGTTTGTGACTTCTTCGTCACCGAGGCGCGCAGTACAGTTGGTATGACGTTTGCAGTGTATCGAAACGGTCCGGGTACGATTCTCGGGAGTGAATGCGCACTGCTGAGGAGTCCCAGATAGGACGAAAAGGCCATCCAGTGTTTTTTTGTATTCTGTTGAGGATAATTCTAGGCTCGACGAATTACTGTATGATCAGCCTAAATACTTCAAATAATCACTTTATATATATATATATATATATATATATATATATATATATATATATATATATATGTGTGTGTGTGTGTGTGTGTGTATAATGGACTCTTCCATCGGTTTCAACGTATAAGGGTCTGCCAAATTAACTAACTGATTCAGTTATGAATTTTTGCGCAATAATCTTAAGTGGCACTTAAGACATGCAAGGATTTGCAAATGAGGCCGCATATGGAGCAAGAGGGACGATTATGGGATGAGATCACTGTTAGACTGGCTAACCTTTTAGATCTTGCTCTCTCTTCTTGAAGACGATTCAGACTAGCAGATTGAAAAGCGCTAGGTCCACTAAAACACGATGATCTCCATTCTACTTGCTCCAAGGCTAAGCGCTCGAGGATGTTATGAGGTATATTGACAGCTAATAATATATATATATATATATATATATATATATATACTAAAGCGTTCCGTTATTTAATCCAACCAAAAACTTGCGGTCCGTCATTGAAGGAAATATGAAAGCAACACGTACCTCCCAACGCAACAAAACTGAGTGAAACCAACCCTTAAAAGCAACAATTATGAACACGGCTACAATATTCTGGCCGTATTTGGAAATTAAGAATATGTCACCATTCTGCAATTTTTATACCATCTACAATAACATTTATTCTGTAGCAAAATAAAAATATTTCAAATGTTCAATGGTAACAGTTTATTAATAATAGATTAATATTATTAATAATATAAATTATTATATTTATTATATATTATTATAATATATATAATAATAATATAATAATATATATATATATAATATATTATAATAATTTAATACATTATTAATTTATTATATTATATGTTATAATAATATTATTAAAATTATTATAATAGATAATATTATTAAAACTAATAGATTGAATCCATTGTTAGGTCAGCTTCTAAGAAAGTCGTTTCACTGTGTAGGGTGATACAACTTTTCTCTACGGAATCTATCTTACATATCTATATGTCTACCATTCGTCCATGCTTGGAATATTGCTGACACATAGGGTCCGGTGACCCTGCTATTTAGCTTGAGCTCCTTGACAAAGAAGAATCAGCAATATTATTGGTTCTGATCTGGCTGCTGGGCTTCAGTCATTTTCCCACCGCCGTAATGAAACTGGTATCAAAATGAAGTCAATTTATTTCTCTTTAAAATGACGAGGCTTGATTGATAAGTAAGGTCTCCAATCCTATAAAACATATTTTAGACAAGATAGAATAATGAACCTGGTATCAAAATGAAGTCAATTTATTTCTCTTTAAAATGACGAGGCTTGATTGATAAGTAAGGTCTCCAATCCTATAAAACATATTTTAGACAAGATAGAATAATGAACCTGGTATCAAAATGAAGTCAATCTAGAATTTACATTGAGTTCCTTGATAAAATCCAAAGAAGAATCGGCAGTATTATTGGTCCTGATCTGGTGTCTCGGCTTCAGTCACTTTCCCATCGCCAAAAGGTTGCCTCTCTGTGTCATTTCTATAAATACATTCATGGTAATTGTTCAGATGAGTTCTTTGCTATGGTAACTATACCTTTTGAATTTAAGGTGCCCCTGCTATTTACCTTGAGTTCCTTGATAAAATCCAAAGAAGAATCAGCAATAATATTGGGCCTGATCTGGCTGCTCGGCTTCAGTCACTTCCCGCCGCCGTAAGTTTGCATCACTGTCTTTTCTGTAGATACTGGCGACGAGATCTCATCAACTTACAGTAGAGCTGTAAATGCAACCGCAAGTTCTATGCTAACAGTTTCTTTTCTCGCATTTCTCGCTTGTGGAACTTCTTTCCGGTTCCATGCTTTCCAACTAACTTTAATAAGCAAAAATTAAAATGTAGTGTCAATCGCAATTTATTTTCCACCCGATTACTATTTTCGATTTCCGTTTATTATTAATGTTAATGTTGCGATTTCTTCCACATCCTGTAACCCCTTGTGTCTTAGTGGCTTTATTGCCTTTATAGGATTATAGCGATCATTCATATATATATATATATATATATATATATATATATATATATATATATATATATATATATATGTCTAATAAATTAACTGATTTAAAATATGGCTTCTCCGCTACACAGGAAATACCAAGTTTCAAAAAACGAAGCTAAAACTTACATTGATCACTGTTTTGTAAAAATAAAAATATCAATAAGAACACTAGATTATATATCTTACTGTTCTTTCTTTTTTATATATATATATATATATATATATATATATATATATATATATATATATATATATATATATATATCGGACATTCAGGCCGGTAAATGTTATTTAATACTGTTTATTATAAACAGAGCATTTACTTAAATACTTGTATCTATAAAAAGAACGTTAAACATAAAAATGTCTTTAATATATATATATATATATATATATATATATATATATATATATATATATATATATATATCTATAATAATAATAATAATAATAATATAAATATAAGTAATTATACTTATCTTTTTGGCTTGTAAATGAACAAACCAATAACCAAGGAAAAATAAGGAATAAAAAAAAAGAAAGAACTAAGAACATGTAATTAAGGCGAAAACAATCGTCCAGAATCCAAGCTCAGAGTCCAAAGAAAAAAACCTCGAAAATGAATAAAGCAAAAGTAACTAAGTAAAGTGCTCAATACACTAAGTAGAGGAAACCTAACTATGAACCTAAAGAGACCGGTAAACCTACCTAGGATTCGCCTATACGGATCGTCAGGGTACGCTGGCCTTGACGATCCGCGTAGGTGAAACCTAGGTATTTATTTATATCTTTTAGGTTCATTATTATATATATATATATATATATATATATATATATATATATATATATATATATATATATATGGATGCGTTTGTATGTGCGTGTGTTTTGTTAAATGATATGGCCATGTTCTGTCTATCAATTTTTGATTAAATCTTCAAAATTTCCGAATGTATTGTTTTCTTTTATGAGTATATTTCCCAAAATTCCTAATAATATATAATTTATTATTATTTTATATTACGTTTTTTTTCCAAGTACTTTCGAATGATAAATTCGCAAATTTATCGATAAAACAAAAAAACTTATTCGGAAATACGAAAGATTTAATTAAAAAAAATTGATAGAGTGAACTTGCCCATATTATTTACCAAAATATGTTTGAAAAAATTCTTACTCTTGAAATACAGCATATATATATATACATACATATATATGCTCATATATACATACATGCACATACACACACATATATATATATATATACATATATACACATATATATATATATGCATACATATATATACATACATATATACATATATACGTGCATATATATACACATATATGCATACATATATATATATATACATGCATATATATGCATACATATACATATATACATGTATACACATATATACATATATACATATATATATATATATACATATATACATACATACATATATACATATATACATACATATATACATACATATATATATATACATATCAATACATACATATATACCTATATACACATATATACATATATATATATGTACATACATATATATATATATATATATATATATATACATACATATATATATATACATATATGCACACATATATATACACATATATATATATATATATATATATATATATATATATATATATATATATATATATATACATATATACATGCATATGTACATATATATAATTTACATTCAAAAGAAATACTCACACATAGAATCAATCAGAAATATTAATGACATATTTAACTGAATACACTTGTAAAAATGGAATACGTTGATTTACCACATCACAAGAAAAGTTCAAATAAAATTCTCACTTAAAATTTTGAAAAAATCCGTGATCGTACACAACCGTCAATAATAGCAGATATTCAAAAAACATCTTTCGGTCGACAAACAATTATTTCGTCTTTAAGTTTTTGATTTTATAAGGAAAAAAACAACACATGCCTGATGATGAATAGAAGACTATTCGTAAGTACTAGCATTTTAAGAACACATAAACTGGAAACAACGGACATCAATTTTATATGCGAGGATCACTTCCCTCTATGGATTAACAGTATTTTAATTCATACATTATTCTTCTAATGATGGATGTCGCCAATAATCGCATTAATATTTCTGATTGATTCTATGTGTAATTATTTCTTTGAATGTAAATTATATGCTGCCTAATGTTTTATGTTTATATATATAATTATATACATATATATATATATACATATATACACATATATATAGATATATACATATATATATATATATATATATATATATATACATATATATATATATATATATATACATATATATATACATGTACATACATATATATACACATATAAATACATGTGTATGTACACATATATATACATGCATGCATATATATATATAAAGAGTACGAGTGCTATTTGGGCACATATTGTTTTAAGTTCACTCCTCACTCAAATCATTCATAATAATTTTTTATTTCAAATAACCCAGTCAGAGGAAGATGTTAACCCAAGAAATGAAGACATGCAGTCATTGTTGCTTCAGCTGTCAAACATAGTGGTTTAAAAATCAGTAACTTTTTACATGTTGCCAGTTCATTTGTTCATAAGGTTCGGTTGGAGCTAGAGGGATGGGATGGTAATGTTTCCCCTGTAGCAAAAAGATAAAAAAAAACATTCACAGCGCTCTGATACCTTGAGAATACCAGAATTTATACGGAATGTTCAAAACATTATCGATGAGAACCCCGGAAGATCAATGAGGTCCACCGCCAAAAGACTTCAGGTATCAGAGTGGACTATCAGAATCGTTGTTCATCAGGACATTGGATGTAAGTCACATGTAAATGAGGAAAGGCCAATTCGGTGAAGACACAGGAAAACCGTCTCATGCGTTCAAAACGATTGCTGAACAAAGTGAAAAATCCTCACGAACATGGCATGCTTTGGTTTTTCTCTGACGAAAAAAAAATCTTTATCTGGGACAGCAGTGTGCATCCACTAACAAGATCAGAAAACAAACAGATGGAATGACAAGTGGCTATGTGCATCTCCTTCTGAAGTACCCAGGGTGATGCACACCAAATATCCGGCTATTGTGATGGTTTTAGGAGTTGTGAGCAGTGAAGGTCATGTCATGCCACCTTACATTTTTCCACAAGGTCTTAGGGTCAATGCTGCTGGATACATTAATGTTTTTAAAACGGTTGTTAAGCCCTGGAGAAATAAAGTATGCAATGGAAGGCCATATGTCTTTCAACAATATGTCTCTGCACATTCTCACGCAGCCATTGTAACCCAGGATTGCTTATCAGAGAATTTTTACGATCATGTGACCCTCAACATGTGCCCCCCCCAACTCGCTAGATTTAAATCCTATGAACTATTACGTGTAGAGCGTCGTTGAAAGGGAGACTAATCGACATTCTCATAGTCCCATAGCTGAACTGAAACCCGCTATTGTCCAGGTGATGCCCAAAATGAATAGGGACCACTTAATTGCAGCTTGTGGATGGTTTCAAACCTGAATAGAAGCAGTCATTGAAGCCAAATGTGGTTTCAGAGAATAATTAGATAAAAGAAAGAATCATGAAGGATATTTGTGTCAATTTGAATTAAATATATACATTGTTTGCTAAGATATTGCTGTTTATTTAACATACTAAAATGTCCTCAAATAGCACTCGCACCATGTATATATATTCATACACATATATATGCATATATACATGCATACACATATATATATGCATATATACATGCATACATATATATATGCATATATACATGCATACATTTATATATATATATATACATATGCACATGTCACACATAAATATATATATATAAATATATATATATATATATATATATATATATATATATCATGACCATAAACCATATCTATCTAAAAAATCTATCTATTTCAACATCTGTCGCATTCGAACCAACTTCTGCAGTGTGGAATCGTTCCTCGTTGAGAAGTCTCCTGATATACTAATTCTCTGTGCGAACAACCTTAATCCGTTAATCCCTTCCTCTGGATTATCGATTTCCGCTTACTTTTCTCTCCTCAGGAAGGACTCTAAAACCCACATGCATAGCCTGGGAGTTTACGCTTGGGACCATCTCCACCCGACTAGGGAACTCTCCCTTGAATCTCCAGACCATTCATACAGGTGCCTCCGTCTACCTCTTCTCAATTCTATAAGCTATCTCTTCTTTCTCTACCGTTCTCCCCCCCACCAAGACTGTTGTATATTCGGTAGCATTTCTGAAAATATAGACAAAGCCATCTCTCTACATCCGTTTGCACACATATTCGTATTCGGTGACTTTAACGCCCACCGTACCCTCTGGCTTAAAAACTCTGTAACTGACCTCGCTGGCATCCAAACCCTTAACTTTTCAATCACTCTATCCCTCACGCAAGTGGTTGACTTTCGTACGCGTTTTCTCAGTAACCCTGCCGGTAAGGCTTCCCTTCTCGATCTCTGTTTTACCTCTGTCTCTGAGTCTTGTTGAGCCACACAGCTCTGCACTTTTGGCAACTCTGATTATACCGTAGTGCCTGTTAACATCTTCTACTCCTCCCCCAGCAAAGAACCTCCTACTAACAGAATATCTTTCTGTTAACCACGAGCAGACTGGGACTCGTTCCGTGATTTTCTTCGCGATGTCCCCCGGAATGTGGTTTTTAATCTCCCCGTTCAAAAATGCGTCTGAGGCCTTCTCCTGGGTAAAAGATGGACTCAAAGCTTTCATCCCCGCAAGGAAATATAAAGTTAAACCGCGCTCATCCACTTGGTTCTCAGGTGCTTGCTCAGCTGCTCATGCCCATAGGGATCACTACATCCGCCTGTACTGTAGAGATATTTCTGATTGCAACAGACGTCTCTTTGTCTCTGACCGTAAGGATGGCAAGCGTGTCCTCAATGAACCAAAGTTACTGTTTGCTGATAGAATGAAACAAAATATTGCATCTCGTTTGGTTGTAAAGATTATTGGCGTCTCTGCAAGAGCGTGCTGAACAACAGCAAATCCACAATAGCTTCTTTATTCACTCAATTTGAGGTCCTGACTTCCTCAGCTAATAAAGCTAAATGTTTTGCTCGGATATCCTCATCCAATTCAACACTCGCCTCATCCGGTGTACCCACACCCGATTTTTCCCCCCTAGAACCTCTATTGAGTGGGATGGGCATAACCCCATCGATGGTATTGGACATTGTCTTTAAATTAAATTCTCATCAAGGTAATGGCGGGGACTGGATACCAGCCGTTCTCCTGAACTGGCTCCTGTCCTCTCTAATCTATACAACTACTGCCTCACAGACTTTTGCTTTCCAGCCTGTTGGAAGTCCTCATCTGTTGTTCCTGTCTTTAAGAACTCTGACGACCATTCTGACCCATCTAACTACCGTCTTACTAGTCTCTTACCATACTTCGGTAAAGTTTTTGAAGCTTTAATCAACGCCGAAGTGGTTAAGCACCTTACATCCCATGATCTGCTTTCTGACAAGCAATATGGTTTCCGCTTTGCCCGATCTACTGTTGACGTGCTCACGGCCATAACTGAATTTGTATACCAAGCACTTCACAATAGCGGAGAAGCATGAGTCGTGGGTCTAGATATCTCGAAAGCGTTTGGCAGGGATTTTGGCATGCCGGCTTCGTAAGCTTCAGGTATACGGTATTACAGGATGATTATTTGACTTAATCCAATCATTCGTATCAAACCGTGAAAATAAGGTTGTCCTAAATAGCTCGAGGTGGTGTAAATGTTAGCAAGCTTGTCTCGCTAGAACAATTACAACTGAGTACTGAGTTCGATCCTCACTGGGTGCGCCATACATTCGGCCTTGTGCCACATCTAAGGTACGCTAGGAAAATCAATATTGGACACCTCGAGGCGGTGTAATAGTTAGCAAGCTTGTCTCGCTAGAACAATTACCAGTGAGTTCGATCCTCACTGGGTGCCCCATACTTTCGGCCTTGTGCGACATCATATAAAATTAATGAGTTTTACAGTCCATAAGATTTTATTTTATTTTATTTTCCTTTACTTTTTGCTTAATTTTGAGTTTTCCCGAAAATTATCGGGACTGTTGCGATGATAACTAGGATCCTATTATGCAGAGTGAAGCCGCTTGGTATAATAGGCAGGCCTTCAACTCTGTGGCGCATGCGCACTAAACTATAACGTTCTTGCTCGCTTGGAAAGAAAATGTGCAGTCTCTCACCACACCACAGTCATTTCATCAGTGACCCAAGGCTTGTGAAACAGTTTTTTTTTTATTGGTTGATTGATTCATTTTCTACGGATTATCAACCCTTTGCAGATTATTTAAAGCCAGAAAATATTTAGAATGTTTTGAGATAATAATCGTTTAGTGATGCAAGTCTTACTAATTAATCCATAGCTGGGGGAGAAGAGGTGGATTCATAGCTTTCCCAAAGGTATTTGTGTATTGTAAACTCCCATAAAATTGTTACAGATCCTATCTTTGACGAGAAGTCGGACGTGTTATGCTCGGATGGTTGTTGTTAGTTTAGCTTAAAAAAATAAATAAAATAAAATGGGATATCAACTCGAATATCTATATCCACTAGAAATAACCTTAAATTAATAAGAAATACTGTCGGATACAAAATTTATTAAAATTGTTTTTAATCATTTCACCCCAAGCAAGGCAATAAAGCCACTAAGAAACAACGTTTTACCGAGTGATAGAGAATATGATAAAAAACATTATTACACACACACACACACACACACACACACACACACACACACACACAGAGAAAGAGAGAGAGAGCAATAAAAGAAGAAGAATTAAGAAGACAGAAGATAACGATTGACATTACATTTAAATTTTTGAAGATCAAAGGCAATAAAAGACTAGGGCGCAAGAGGTTACTGAGTGTTAGAGAATATGAGAAAAACTACTATTAAGGAAAGAAGACAATAAAAGAAGAAGAATTAAGAAGACAGAAGATAACGATTGACATTACATTTAAATTTTTGAAGATCAAAGGCAATAAAGCCACTAGGGCGCAAGAGGTTACTGAGTGTTAGAGAATATGAGAAAAACTACTATTAAGGAAAGAAGACAATAAAAGAAGAAGAATTAAGAAGACAGAAGATAACGATTGACATTACATTTAAATTTTTGAAGATCAAAGGCAATAAAGCCACTAGGGCGCAAGAGGTTACTGAGTGTTAGAGAATATGAGAAAAACTACTATTAAGGAAAGAAGACAATAAAAGAACAAGAATTAAGAAGACAGAAGATAACGATTGACATTGCATTTAAATTTTGGAGATCAAAATTTGAAGCCACTAGGAAGCAAGAATTACTGAATAGAGTTCCAGAAAAAACTACTATTAAGAGAAAGTGCGATAAAAGAACAAGTGTTAGAATAACGAACTTACATTTAAATTTTGATTGCATCTAGCCATTTCAACTGTAAAATGATGCGACCTAGCTGCCAAATAAAAAACAACTAGTACTAAGAAGACAGAAAAACGATTCAGAAAATTTAGGTACCAAAGGGGCAATTGATCAGACCAACTGTTAGAGAATATGAAAAACTCCTTATAGAGAAGACACAAAAAAGAACAAGAATTAAGACGAAGATAACGATGGACAAATTTAAATTTTTTGAACTGAAACCGAGATGCCATGTTAGGATCAACAACATAGCAGATACTTCTTGGGATTTTAACGATTGACTTTCTAAATATATGGTCAAAGAATAACCACTTCTAAAATTAAACGCTGTTCATAAAAATAAGGACACTAACGATTATACATTACATTTAAATTTTTTGAAGATCAAAGGCAATAAAGCCACTAGGACGCAAGAGGTTAGATATGGTAGCAAAACTTCGATGTACGGACAATAAAGGGTAGATTAAGATAAATGTACAACATGGATTCTGAAGATCAAAGAATTGTCTTGCAAGACACAGAGAATATGACTACAAATTTTCAATAAAAAGAAATGATCCTATCTTTATTTTTCTATCTATCTATCTATCTATCTATCTATCTATCTATCTATCTATGTGTGTTCGATTATTGCATTTAATTTATCTATCTATCTATCTATCTATCTATCTATCTATGTGTGTTCATTATCTTGCATCTATCTATCTATCTATCTATCTATCTATCTATCTATCTATCTATCTATCTATGTGTGTCCATTATCTATCTATCTATCTATCTATCTATCTATCTATCTATCTATCTATCTATCTATCTATCTTAGCCTTGCAGATTCTTCTTTGACTTTTATGCAGAATTTCTAAATATATGGTAGAAGCACCTTCTAAAATTAAATGCTGTTCATAAAAATAAGGACACTCATTATACATATTTCTACTCTCGAGATAAGTAATAGGAACCCGAGACCAGATATGGCAGCAGGATTCGATTCCCGGACGAAGAGTAGATTTATAAATGTCCCAAATAGATTCTGATTAGAAGAATTGTTTGGCACGACGCAGTGTACCAACTTTTCTTTGCTGTAAACTTATCAACTGATTCAATATAAGCACACGTCTTCATGTCAGTGGAAAGCGTGAGTTCAAGAAGTCATAATGTGTTGCCTTCGTGGACGTTAGCATCAGCCATGCTTTTTGAGGCCATTAGAAATACTCTCCTGTTATTTATTTATGTATTTATTTATTTACTATCTTTGTTTTCTGAATAGGAATCTTCAAATCCGTCCTGTCGGCATTACACTATATTTCTGTCTTCAAATTGTACTGACCCAGACACTGACACAGTAGTAGCGACTAACAATTGCGCCGAAAAACGAAAAGGAAAAATAAAAATAAAAACTCCTCGGTTCAATATTTCAGCATCGATTTTAAGCAGCCAGATCGACGCAGGGACGGAAATTCTCTTACTAAATATCCCAAACACATTTGTTAATGATTTTTTTTACACGTTACATGTTGCGGGAGTGCTATATAATGTCTATCCTGCTACTATACGATGTTGAATACCGGACAAATTCAGAGATGTCGTTCTCTGGGAATTGATTTAACAGAGAAAAAGTGACATCATAATCCGAACACGCAGTAGAATAGATGCCTTTATTATAACTGGATGGAATATTAACAATATAAGATACGTAGTTTATATTTTGTTCATAAAAGACACAAAAGGAAACTGCATTAGCGAATGGAAAATCTATTTTTTTTTATCATTTTACCACAAGCAAGGCAACAAAGCCACTAAAACGCAGTGGTGTTAATAAACGTGAACTAATATATTATAAAATTATTAAGGAGCGATAACAATAAAAGAACAAGAATTAAGAAGACAGAAGATAACAATTGACATTGCATTTAAATTTTTGAAGATCAAATGCAATACCGGACAACTAGGGTCGTTCTCTGATGTTAACTGAGAAAAAGTGAAAGAATCCGAACAAAAAGATACCTTTATTAATGAAAGAATACAATAAAAGATACGTAGTTTAATTTTAAGAAGACAGAAGATAACGATTGACATTGCAAATAAATTTTTTTATCATTTTAGATCAAAAGGCAATAAAGCCACTAAAACGCAAGAGGTTACTGAGTGTTAGAGAATAATATATTAAAAAACTATTAAGGAAAGAAACAATAAAAGAAGAAGAATTAAGAAGACAGAAGATAACGATTGACATTGTATTTAAATTTTTGAAGATCAAAGGCAATAAAGCCTTTAGGGTGCAAGAGGTTACTGAGTGTTAAAGAATATGAGAAAAACTACTATTAATGAAAGAAGACAATAAAAGAACAAGAATTAAGAAGACAGAAGATAACGATTGACATTGCATTTAAATTTTTGAAGATCAAAGGAAATAAAGCCACTAGGGCGAAAGAGGTTACTGAGTGTTAGAACATATGAGAAAAACTACTATTAATGAAAGAAGACAATAAAAGAACAAGAATTAAGAAGACAGAAGATAACGATTGACATTGCATTTAAATTTTTAAAGATTAAAGTTGATCGGAAAGCAGGTTGCCGGAAGAGAAAAGGAACTATCAGCATAGGACTTACCGTTACATCGAGCCATTTCAACTGTAAAACCACGAGACCTCAGCGCCAATCTAGTACTGCGCACAAATTCATAAATTCTTAGAAGAGAGTTCAGCAGAAGAATTACCCTGAAAATATTTATAGAAAATGCACTTGGAAGCCATGTTACAGTGGTGGAAAACTGATTGAAGCTGAGATGCCATGGCCAGTAACATTCCTGATTCTTCTTTGGATTTTATCAAGGATCTCTTAATATGTAACAGAAGCACCAGAATTTGGTGAGGTGCAAGCAAATTTTCCTTCCGAAAATACGACCGGGAGAAAAAAATAGTTTGAGAACAACTGCTCTAGAGCTTAGAGCCACAACCACATCATGATACGGTCACAGATTCACCACACTAGGTGTTGCTTTTGTGATTTCAGTAGATTATATATTTTATAGAGCGGAAATACTAGCCCCATATTCAACTGATATTTGCCCTTCTTCCAACTAGAGCTAGAGTGTAAAACTGTTCTACTATTTAACCCGTAGCCGGGGAACAGATGACTCATATTTTTATATGTAAATCAAAACAATTTGATCGTTGTCTTTATTACAGTATTACGAATCGCTTGAAGCAGGTGGTTTTTTTTTCTGCTACCTTACCAAAGCGATATTTTTCACCCAACAAAAAGGCCACAGTTTTCCTCTACTTCGATCAAGCTTGGGCAAGTCGTTGGGGTCTCTTTGTTCTCAGTTCTTCTTAACGCCATGTCATTTTCGAACGACCTCTTGGACTTTTTCAACCTTGAGGCATTCAGGAGAATCTTTAGCTGGACGACTATCAGGTAGTCGCAAGACATGGCAGGTGAACTGGATCCACCAATATGCCACCATCCCATTCTTCTAAGATTTACCCGTTATAGCAATCTTGGTTATATTTCTCCAAGACACCTTTAAGGTATTTGTGAAGGCATTTTAAATGGAACATATCTAAGAGTTAAATAATTTTTTGCTGGATTTCCAAGTTTTGTATGCATATAAGGCAGTTGAGGACAATAAAGTTATATAATGTAAGCTTTACTCGGAGGTTAATCTTCTTTGAAAACCCAGACAGTATGGAGTCTTTTAAAGACCCCATTCGCTTTACAAAATTCGCTTTTTAATTTGATTATGTCACCAGAATTAGATTGAATGCTTGTAAGAAAAGTGCAGTTAAAAACTTCGACAATATGGAGTCCTTCTAGCCGTGCGTAGACATTGACAGTAAGACAAAATTACGAAGGGATAAAATGTCGAACAGACAAAATATCGAACGGACAAAGTGCCGAAAGCATCAAATTTACGAAAGAAAAATGTGAAAAAACCTAATTGAGCAAATGACGAAAGGCCAGAAATATCCAACAGGAAAAGTGTAGAATGGACAAAGTGTCGAATGTACAAAATGCCAAACGTGAAAAGTGTCTAATTGAGTAAATGACGAAAGGCCAGAAATGTCCAAGAAACAAAGTGTAGAACGGACAAAGTGTCGAATGGACCAAATGCCAAACGTGAAAAGTGTCTAATTGAGTAAATGACAAAAGGCCATAAATGTCCAAGAAACAAAGTGTAGAACGGACAAAGTGTCGAATGGACAAAATGCCAAACGTGAAAAGTGTCTAATTGAGTAAATGACGAAAGGCCAGAAATGTACAAGAAACAAAGTGTAGAACGGCCAAAGTGTCGAATGGACCAAATGCCAAACGTTTTTTAGTGAAAACAGATTATTAACAAAATGAGCGAATACAAAAGTGTTGCACGTCCGACTTACGGCAAAGAACATTAGTCAACTCGTCAATATTTAACGATCCCCCCACGAGGAATGAATGTAGCACAAGGCCGAGTTTAATGTGGGTATTCCCGAGCCCGTAGGTTCGGCCAAAAAATATAGCCTCTGAACCCGCCTAGACGGGTTCAGGGCTTGTCTACCTCCCGAACGAAACCTTGCCCTTCGGCAAAGCTTCGTCCGGGTTCCTCTCTGCCAAAGCAGTGAGTTCGACAGAAGTCGTACACGGAGTCAACCATAGTCAACTCGTCTTGGTATTTATCGATCCACCCACCAGAACCGAATATGGCACAAGGCCGGTTTAATGTGGGTATTCCCGAGCCCGTAGGCTCGGCCAAAAATATAGCCCTTGAACCCGGAGTCAACCATAGTCAACTCGTCTTCTGTAGACAGCTCTCTTGAGAGGCATAATATAGTAATAGGACGAGTCCATTTAGTCCATAAAGGTTGGTCCCATAACATCTACAAATATTTTCACGGCTACTGCCCCTACGAGCTACATTCAATGGTACCACAAATGCTTGATTTTAAGCGTGCTACTAGGTTGGCATCTCAGTCCCACCCTTTTACTGTCGAAATAGTTAAATGTAGCTGTCTTTTCTACTCCAACAGCTTCTTATCTCGCACTTCCCGACAGTGCAATTCCCTTCCTCTTACATGCTTCCCTGATAGCTATAATCTTCAAATATTCAAATGTAATGCCAATTGACATCTTCTGATGCCTTGATCTTGATCCTCGTCCTTCTTTTATATCCTTTCCTCAAACCCCTTCTTTACTCTTCTTCTCACTCTCTGTAACCCTCACGTACTAGTGGCACTTTTGCCTTGCTTGGGGTGAAATTTATTACCACCTACCTCAATCCGTACATATCGATCTGTTCCCAGTCTATTCAAATCAATCCCCCAAGCTTTTTCTTATCGAACTACGCGTCTCATTCTCTTTATGCTTCCCCCCCTGATTGAAGAAGCAGTGTGTGAGTCACCTTAATGGTTGCCTCTATCACACAGCATTTTTTTGACGTCATTCCTTCGAAAATAGTCAATCTAACAATGGTTATTAGCCTCAAAGAACGCACAGCATTAAAGCCTTCTGGTCGGTATCAAGTTATATTGAAATTTTCTGATTCAAAAGACCGCTTTTTTTTCGGCTCATAACATGCACTGTCTACTGTTCTCCAATTTCAGTTAAGAATAAATTTAATTTGAGCTGAAGTCTCAAAGAACGTCGAATATTGTGACCAAAAGGTAGAGAAATGGGGAAGATATTAGTCTAAATAATAATAATAATAATAATAATACCATTCGTCCTTGCATGGAATACTACTGCCATATATGGTCTGGAATCCCCGCTGTTTGTCTTAAGGTCCTCGACAAAATCTATTGACGGATATGCAATGTGTTAGGTCTTGATCTGGCATCTCGTCTACAATCACTTTCTCCAACGATGTGCCGTCGCCTCCCTCTGTCTTTTCTACAAATACTTTCACGGTAAGTGCTCCGACGAGCTACTTTCGCTGGTTCCCAAACTGCATAATTTAAGCGTGTTACTATGTTGGCATTTCGGTCCCATCCTTTCACTGTCGAAACTGTTAAATGTAACCGTCTCTTCTACTCCAATAGCTTCATGTCTCGCACCTCCTGCCTGTGGAACTCCTTTCCTCTTACTTGCCTCCCTGATAGTTATAATCTTCAGTTATTCAAATGCAATGTCAGTCGACATCTCCAGATGCCTTGATCTATTTCCCTGTCCTTCTCTTCATCCTTTCCTCTATCACGCCTCTTTACTCTTGCTTTCATTCTCTGTAACCCCGTGCGTGCTAGTGACACTCCCGCCTTGCTTGGGGTGAATAGCTTAAAAAAAAATTCATTTCAGGAGATAGGCTTACTATCACGTGATCTCCAGTTGAAAGTAGTAGATACGACTTGCATGAAAACTGGACAAGTACAATATAATAATCGTGCAGTATAAGTTTTTTTATTTCTTTGCTGTATTTTGGAGTTTTACATGCGGGGTAAGCTAGATTGCCAAAATCTGTAGTTGCAAAAATGGCAGACAATAACGGATCGGCCAAGGAATCATGTCTGAGAAGAACCGCCCACTCACAGATTCTTTAAGCGAATTTCAACGATCGATCGTTTCATAGAACAAGAATAACATTATTTATTGTCTGTTCACCGACCATCAAAGACGATTACAGGTGTCTACATTCAGAGGAACCTAGTTGGATGTTTGTGGGTGTAAGGTACGATGTCTGCTCAAAAGAAATTGTGATTTTCTTTCTTTCTTTCTTTCTTTCTTTCTTTCCAAATTTCCCTCTCCATTCCATTCTACCTTCCTTCATTTTTGCATTCCCGCCTTTCTTTTTAGCTATAGTTTTTTCTTCTTTTCTTTAAGAATTTCCATCCCCTTTCTTCTTTTCTTTCTTTCTTTCTTTCTTTCTTTCTTTCTTTCTTTTTTTCCTTCCCGCCTTTCTTTTTAGCTATAGTTTTTTCTTCTTTTCTTTAAGAATTTCCATCCCCTTTCTTCGTTTCCTTTTTCTTTCTTTCTTTCTTTCTTTCTTTCTTTCTTTCTTTCTTTCTTTCTTTCTTTTCTCCCTGCATTTTTTCCTAAGTTTGACTTTCTTTCTTTCTTTCTTTCTTTCTTTCTTTCTTTCTAAATTTCCCTCTCCATTCCTTTCTACCTTCCTTCACTTTTGCATTCCCGCCTTTCTTTTTAGCAATGCTTTTTTCATCTTTTCTTTAAGAATTTCCATCCCGTTTTTTCGTTTCCTTTTTCTTTCTTTCTTTCTTTCTTTCTTTCTTTCTTTCTTTCTTCGAGTCACGAGTGTTAATCCTTTTTTGCAATTCTTCCTTTTTTATTTCCAAATTCTTTTTTTCCGTTCTTTCATTTTTTTCGTTCGTCGACCCAAGGGTGTTCATCGTTATTTTCACTTCTTCCTCTTTTTCATTCATTCATTCATGCATTCTTTCCTTCTTTCTTTCTTTCTTTCTTTCTTTCTTTTTGTCTTTCTTTCTTTCTTTCTTTCGTTGACCCAAGAGTGTTCCTCCTTTTGTAATTTCTTCCTCTTTTTTACTTCCCAAATCTTTCTTTCATTTATTCTTTATTTTATTCTTTCTTTTCTTACTGATATCTTTCTTCTTTTCTTATATTACAGTACTTCATTTCTATCTTATGAGAGTCCTAGTTTTTCTTTCTTTCTTTCTTTCTTTCTTTCTTTCTTTCTTTCTTTCTTTCCTTCTTTCTTTCTTAGGGGCCTTGTTTTCTTTTCTTTCTTTCTTATGAGAGGCCTTGTTTTTCTTTCTTTCTTTCTTTCTTAAGAGGGGCCTTGTTCATTTCTTTCTTTCTTTCCTTGTTTTTTCTTTCTTTCTTTCCTTCTTTCTTTCTTTCTTTCTTTCTTTCTTTTCTTTCTTTCTTTCTTTCTTTCTTTCTTTTCTTTTCTTTCTTTTTCTTAGAGGGGCCTTGTTTTCTTTTTTTTCTTTCTTACTTTCTTTCCTTTTTTCTTTCTTTCTTTCTTTCTTTCTTTCTTTCTTTCTTTTCTTCTTTTCTTTCTTTCTTATGAGGGGCCTTGTTTTTCTTTTTTTTCTTTCTTTCTTTCTTAAGAGGGGCCTTGTTTTCTTTTCTTTCTTTCTTTCCTTTTTCTTTCTTTCTTTCTTTCTTTCTTTCTTCTTCTTTTCTTTCTTTCTTTCTTAAGAGGCCTGCTTTTCTTTCTTTCTTTCTTTCTTTCCTTCTTTCTTTCTTTCTTTCTTTTTCTTTCTTTCTTAAGAGGGCCTTGTTCTTCTTTTCTTTCTTTTTCTTATGAGAGGCCTTGTTTTTTCTTTCTTCTTTCTTTCCTTCTTTCTTTCTTTCTTTCTTAAGAGGGGCCTTGTTCTTCTTTTCTTTCTTTCTTATGAGAGGCCTTGTTTTTCTGTCTTTCTTTCTTTCTTATAAGAGACCACATTCTTCTTCTTTTCTTTTTCTTTCTTTCTTATGAGAGTACTCGTTTTTCTTTCTTTCTTTCTTTCTTTCTTATTTACAGATATCTTTCTTCTTTTCTTTTATTACCGACCTTCATTTCTTTCTTCCTCTCTTTCTTTCTTTCTTTCTTTCTTTCTTTCTTTCTTTCTTTCTTTCTTTACTGATACCTTTTAGTACAGTATCTCATTTCTTTCTTCCTTCCTATCTTTCATTCTTTCTTTTTTTTCATTTTTTGCTGATATCTTTCTTCTTTTATTTTATTACATTCTCTCATTTCTTTTTAGCTATAGTTTTTTCTTCTTTTCTTTAAGAATTTCCATCCCCTTTCTTCGTTTCCTTTTTCTTTCTTTCTTTCTTTCTTTCTTTCTTTCTTTTTTTTTTTCCTAAGTTTGACTTTTTAGCTTTCTTTTTTTCTTTCTTTTTCTTTTTGCATTTCCATCCCTTTCTTTTTTATAGTTTTTCTTCTTTTCTTTAAGAATTTCCATCCCCTTTCTTTCTTTTCTTTTTTTTTTTTCTTTCTTTTCTTTCTTTCTTTCTTTTTTTCTTTTTGACTCTCATTTTTTCCTTTCTTTGACTCTTTCTTTCTTTCTTTCTTTCTTTCTTTGATGATATCTTTCTTTTCTTTTATTAGAATCTCTCATTTCTTTCTTTCTTTCGTTCTTTCTTTACTGATATTTTCCTTCTTTTCTTTTATTTCATTCCATCATTTCTCTTTCTTTCTTTCTTTCTTTCTTTCTTTCTTTCTTTTCTTTCTTTCTTATTCATCGTAGCTCTTTCTTTCTTTTTCCTTCTTCAAGATAACATACGTCAACAAGACGCACTGTGCCAAGAGGCGAATGTCGGCTGCCGTCAGATGATTCAGGAAACCGAATCATGCATCGTCACGCATCAAAGAACAGACAAGAATGTAATCAGAAAAGAAAACGCCAGGGAAAAAATGTCGAGAAACAAAGGGAAATAATGATAAGATGGCCGGGAATGAGGGTGCAGAGTCTTTCGCCGTTGAAATGGTGGAATTCGCTGCAATGTCTTGGATCGGAGAATGGCTTGCTTCTTTGCTTACGTGGATTTCCAACTATACGAAACTCTTTATCTCTCTCCCTAATCATGCTTCGCTTAGATCTGGTTATTAATTTATCACGGTCTATTAGTATAAAACAATATATAGCACTCTTTATATATATATATATATATATATATATATATATATATATATATATATATATATATATATATAAGCATTTCTATCTCGTTTTGATTCTATCTGGTGATGTGTAAATGTGTGTATTAGGGTCAGGTTATCCAATTTCTTTTCTATCTATCTATCTATCTATCTATCTATCTATCTCATTCTGTTCAGATCTATCTATCTATCTATCTATCTATCTATCTCATTATGTTCTATCTATCTATCTATCTATCTATCTATCTATCTATCTATCTATCTATCTATCTATCTATCTCATTCTGTTCAGATCTATCTATCTATCTATCTATCTATCTATCTAGCGTGGAATAGATGTCTCAAAGAATGACAATTAAATTGCAGAAACCATTTGCTGGTGAAGTCATTTCGAGTGAAGTGTGAAATTTCCGATGACATACAGAAAACGTTGTGTAATTTGTCAGATGAATAAATTGATAAATGTATTCCCTAATCTTTTCGGTAACATCTCCAATAAACGTGTACCTGTGCGAGTGCCTCTGTTTGGAAATAGTTGCATTCAAAGAGACTTCGATAAATGTGAAGAGACCAAGATAGATTGATATGATTATAGATAGATAGATAGATAGATAGATAGATAGATAGATAGATAGATGTACTCAAAGATAGATGTAACTGTACACATATAGATAAATAAAGATATACTCAAAGACAGATAGACATTATCGTAGATAGATAGATATATTTTAAGACATTTTTATGTTTATACATTCTTTTTTATAGATACAAATATTTAAGTAAATGCTCTGTTTAGAATAAACAGTATTAAACAACATTTACCAGCCTGAATGTCTGAGAAATTGTCATAGAAAATATACGTCATTTGTTTACATTTGGATACGCATCGAGCAGATATGAATGTACGTGAGAAAATCATAGGAAATTGTAGTTTAAAAACAGCAAAATCGACCTTGCAAAACAAGGCAACCAAAAACCTCACTTATAAAAAAAACGGTTTTATTTTACATTAAACAATATACAATAGTATGAAATGGACAAAGTCCGACAAATATTTTAAGACATTTTTATGTTTAACATTCTTTTTATAGATACAAGTATTTAAGTAAATGTTCTGTTTATAATAAACAGTATTAGACAACATTTACCGGTCTGAATGCCCGTGAAATTTTCATAGAAAATATTCGTCCTCGAACGGGAACCGAACCTGTATTCTATACGGAACCGTCATATAGCCTGACGTGCCTTAACCGATTGGTCCGCAGAGAAGCGTTCAGTTAGCAAGGACGATTTTATTGTTTTTAAACACAATTCTCCATGATTTTCTCTCATTCATTAATATGAATTCACGCATATTTTCTATGAAAATTTCTCGGACATTCAGGCCGGTAAATGTTATTTAATACTGTTTATTATAAAACAGAGCATTTACTTAAATATTTGTATCTATAAAAAAAGAATGTATAAACATAAAAATGTCTTAAAATAATTGTCGGACTTTGTCCATTTCATGATAGATGGATATACTCAAAGACGGATATGACCAGACATAGATAGATAAATAAATAGATATACTCAAATAATAGATAAAGAGATAGATATTGTCATAGATAGATATGACCATAGATAAATACATATGATCAAAGATCGATAAACATGACAATAGATGGATAGATATAGATAGATCTGCTCAAAGAAAGATAGATAGACAGGTAGATATGACCACAGATAGACAGAAATGACGCTAGAAAGATATGTTGAAAGGCAGATAAATCGATAGATAGATAGATAGACAGATAGATAGATATGCTCAATCATAGTAAAATAGATGAAACAATCGATAGATAGATAAAAATGAATAGATAGATAATATAAATATGATAACTGAGATAGATATAGATGATAGATAGATGAATAAACTGAGATAGATAGATAAATAGATGATAGATAGATAGATGATATATGGATGATATGAACAGATAGATAGATATAGATATGAAGATAGATGTGAACAAACTGGGATGATAGATAGATAGATAGATAGATAGATAGATATAGATAGATATATATAGATAGATAGATAGATAGATAGATAGATAGATAGATGAATGATGGATGAATAGAGAACAAACTGGGATATGAATAAACTGATAGATAGATATGGATGAGATAGATAGATAGATATGAACAGACTGAGATATAGATACAAACTGGGATATGAATAAACTGAGATAGATAGATATATGGACAAACTGGGATGGATAAACTGGGATATGAATAATAGATGAATGATAGATAGATAGATAGATAGACATAGATAGATAGATAGATAGATAGATAGATAGATAGATAGATAGATGGCCCAGTGGAATAATTGCAGACGTTCTCGCATTTGTAGTTAGTTTAATTCTTGCTTTCACACGAAAACATGGCTGAGTCATGTTTTCCTGAAGTAGCGAAAAACGGATTGATACCAGAAAGACAAAATGTGACAATTATTTGACAGTCTCAAATCGCAAAGAATTATGCCGAACGTGATAGAAAGTAAATGAACGTTAACAATATGCCCGAGTGAACAAAATAAATAATCCTCCCTTGAATATTCGCTGAAGATTACCGTATAAGATAGACAAGCGAAGGTCTAAGAAACCATAACTCTCTTTCGTAAATAGTGGATTGTGTAAAGAATATATATATTCAGCTCAATGATTCAGTACTTTGACGATAGATAGATAGATAGATATGAATAGAATGAGATAGATAGATATGAAGAGACAAATAGAGATAGATAGATAGATAGATAGATATGAAGAGACATAGATAGAAAGATAAAATATGAAGAGACTTAAATAGATATACATGAAGAGGCATCGATAGATAGATATGAAGAGACAAAGATAGATAGGTAGATAGATAGATTTGAAGAGACATAGATAGATAGATAGATAGATAGATAGATAGATAGATATAAAGAGACATAGATAGATAGATAGATAGATAGATAGATATGAAGAGACATAAATAGATGGCCAGACAGATATGCATAAATAGATGGATCGATATAAAAGAGCATAGATAGATAGATAGATATAAAGAGACATAGATAGATAGATAGATAGATAGATAGGAACAGTGGAAGAAGAAGAAGAAGGAGGTGGTGGAGGAGGAGGAGGTGATAGATAGATAGATAGATAGATAGATAGATAGATAGATAGATAGATATGAAGAGACATAAATAGATAAACCTGAAGAGGCATCGATAGATAGATAGAAATGAAAATGGAAGCAAAACGGGAGAGAATGGGAATGATGCGCATATATATATATATATATATATATATATATATATATATATATATATATATATATATATTAAGAGTGCTATATAGTGTTTTGATGTGTGGCTTAACTTGTTTCCTCAGAGAGCGTTGTCGGCGCGAGTTTATTTCCGGGCAAGTATAACTTAAACTAGAAGATCAATCAATCTTTAATATTCACTGAAAATTACCGCGTATGATGGTCGATCGTCTACTGCGGGAATTGCTCTGCCAGTTTGTCACGAATAAAAAAAAATCATGATCACCAAAGGAACTAGTGAACTAGGAACGCACTAGTTACATATCCCTTAACCCCATAAAATTTGATAACGGCAGAGCATTCTCGAAATATATATGGTAACTAAAAAAGCAACAACAAAACAAACAAAACAAAAACACAGGAAAAATGAAATGGATAATAAGAAAAACGGGACCAGCTTATAGCAGCAACTCAAAACAATGTAACCTTAGCCGAGAAGAGAAAATATCTATAATTAGCTTTCCAAATACAGACACGAAAACAAATTCCTGTTACGCTACCCAAAACCACATCATGTTAAAAAAAAAAAGACTACATAAAATTCTGTATTCATGGCGATTTTCTAAGCATAGATGCGGCACAAAATGTATGTGACAGTCTGTGAGAATCGAACTCACTATTCAGTCGTAATTGATCTAGAGAGACAAGCTTGTTAACCATTAGACCACTTCGAGATCCCCACATGATTTTCTAAGCGTAGCGTAGGTGTGGCACAAGGCAGAATGCATGGAGCGCCTAGTGAGGATCGAACTCACTGTTCAGTCGTAATTGATCTAGAGAGACAAGCTTGTTAAGCATTACACCGCGTCAAGGTCCCCACATGATTTTCTAAGCGTAGCGTAGGTGTGGCACAAGGCCTGACGCGTGGGGCACCAAATGAGGATCGTGTTCGTTAATCAGTCGTAACTGATCCGTCGAGACAAGATAGTTGCCCATTACATCACGTCGAAGTGCCCAAACGATCTCCTAAGCGTAGCTTAGATGTTTCAGAAGGCCGAAAGTATGGGGCAACTAGTGGAGATCGAACTCACTATTCAGTCGTAATTGATCTAGCGAGACAAGCTTGCTAACCATTACACCACTCGTTGAAGTACTCCCCACCCAAATCTGAATTTATGAAGATCACTTAAGCCGGAGATAAATGTGTTGGTAGAGAAAATAAGGAACTGGGCCAGATTTTGAAATGTGATCGACGGGACGGCGGAATTCTAGGGTTTTAGCAACACTCGAACGTCGACCGCTGACGCCAGTAAGAAAAAAAGATGGCGTGTCATCGGCAGGATTTGTTTCTTTGGAAACAGGAGTTATCAGTCCAACAGTTCGGCTTCATTTGTTGCTCTCTGTTTATTAATGAAGACTAGCAGCAATAATATCGAGTGGCGATCTTAATTAGTTGAATTTAAACGACAATATGGACGCAATTCAGACTATCTGACATCTCCAAATCTCCTTATTTACTTCCGGTATAGATATTCACTTCCGGCAAAGATATCCAATCATCAGCAAAACTTTAATCAGAAATTAGAATCTTTTCTCTAGATAAATACTGATAATTTGTGCGTTGTCCACAGAAATTAAAAAAAAATATTAATGTCTAATATTTATTAATGTTTACTTATGTAGCCTTTTTTTATGGAATTTTAGATAGTCTTTTTTTAACATGATGTGGTTGTGGGTAGCGTACCATGAATTTGTTTCCGTGTATGTATTTGGAAAGCAGATTATAGATATTTCTCCTCTCGGCTAATGAGTCACTTAAGGTAGTGTTATGAGTGAGGTTGTATTAAATTTTCAAAGCGTAGCTTAGATGTGGCACAAGGCCGAAAGTAGAGTGCACTCGAACTCACTACTCAGTCGCAATTGATCGAGTGAGACAAGCTTGCTAACCATTACACCATCTCGAGGTGCCTCTTATATTTTCCAAGCGTAGCTCAGATGTGGCACAGGGCCGAAAGTATGGGACACCCAGTGAGGATCGAACTGACTACTCAGTCGTTATTGTTAACCATTACACCACCTCGAGGTGCCTAAAAAATGAGGTTGTTGTATGCGATTAACAAGAGGTAAAAAGTGCAGGGTATGAGGTTATTTGGGAAAGATAACGGGTAACTTTCGACTTTAAGAGGTAAAGAGTGTAGTGACTGGGAAAACATAGCCTCAGTAGTCGGTTCCACTAAGAAGTGTCCTTAGGAAAGAAGCTGACAGTGTGAAACATCCTTCTTACCAATGGAATCCGAACGCAGTGGGGATGATTCGCCCCAGTGTACGTAATATGGCGGGTCTTAGCTGTAAAGGTCAGAACTGGTGGAACTAAGGAATACAGCTTGTCAGAACGTTTGCCATGGAAATAGCGGTGTTCTTAGTCCTGCTCTTTCTTGTGGGGGTCTCTTGGTTGACGGAATCGATTCAAAAACGCTGTTTCTTCTCTCGCCCGTCTTCTCTCGGCCGGTTGTCGAAAATGTTTTTGGAGTTCGGAGATGAAAGGGATTCAACAAAAGGGATTTTAAAATTATCTATCTTATTAAACACGTCAACGTGTACATTTATAACTAGCCATTGGGGTAGCCTTATGATCCCCACTGGGGTGGAAGTTCCCGGAGACACGAATTAACCACATCTACTGAGTATGACGTGTGAAAACTTAACTCCCTTAAATTACTTTCTATCTCTCTAACATTCCCACGCTAGTTTTACCCAATCAAAAGCGACTTTCTCTGTTTTGTCTACCATCTGACCCTAAAGGTTTGTGCCAAAATACACTGCCACTAAAAAAAATAATTGTTTGAAACTATTATTTAACAGCGGTAGAGTAACGAGAGGCTTCGCTTGTTGGAAAGAAAACTTAGGGTGGAAAATATTTCATTCCTCCACACTGGCCGGGTAGACACCTTTTGAACTCTATCGAGACTGGCAGGTGAGAAATGAATGGGATGTTCTAACCTCAGATATGAGAGCAGTACTTCTGGGCGGATCGAGTACTTTCTGCAGTAGAATAAGGTGCTGAATGTTTTTTCCCAGTATCTTTAGCAAGGCATCGTATATGAGTTCCATCTGAATTTTTTTTGGGATGGGGGTGAACTTGAATCCCAATAAGCGTTCAAGACTCTCCTTGAGAGAACACCCATCCATATTGATAGGTGAAAGTTCAAGAACTGTTATGTGGTGGTGGAACGTTACTGTTTTGTATTTTTGGGGAGGGGGAGGTACTGAATGTTATAAGACAGCCATAATACTGTTAAAGCTAATAGGGAGCTCTTTCTGTGCGGATATCATCTGTGATGCTTTGGTCATCAAGTTTTGTCACGGTGCATCCAGACATTGTTTTATCATTTGCATAGATATTTGCTAAACAGTAGTTTGTTATATAGATAAGACATTGTTCATTATGAAACAATTTGTCATATATCCCAAATTTCTGGCATCCGTCACCCCAGTGCGACACTGCCCTGAGCTCCTTGTGCACACTCCTCCCAAGAGAGAGAGAGAGAGAGAGAGAGAGAGAGAGAGAGAGAGAGAGAGAACCGTTTGCAGAAGAGAATAGCAATTCAGAAGAGAATGAAGTCGTTTATCCAGGTTCTAAATAAGGAATTTAAGGCCTTTAAGTGCCTCCAAGACTACTTCCCTGTCTGCGGCAAAAGTCAAAGATGGTGTCTTCAAATAAAGAAAAGTATAGAGTGCTAGGAATTCAACAATATACTTACTAGGACAGAGAAAGCAGCATAGAACAGGTTTGTCGTAATGGTTCGGGGCTTCCAGGGGAATCACGAGGCCAAAAATTATGTTTACGCCCTGGTGAAGAACTCCGGCAAAATGGGCTGCGGAATGTTCCTCAGAGTCCATAACCTTGACGCTCATCTTGATAAATTTAAGGAGAACATGGGGGCATACCCAAAGGAACAAAGCGAGCCCTTCCACCAGGGTATACTGGACATTGAACGTTACTACCAAAGACAGTATAAATAAAACATGATTGACGATTATATTTAGGGGGATAGTTCATGGTCTCCCGTGATATTTTTTTTTTTTTTTTATTTCTGTAAAAGAGATTTTTCCCAATAGGTAAATTCTAGAAATATCATTATCCTGAACATAAAAGCAAAGTCTAAAGGTAATATTAACCATTTTCTACACTTTCTTGGCAGAGGCAGGGAGGAAATAATAGTTGTTATCCAAGGACAAAAATCTTATTACACAAAGTAATCAAATCATATGTGCGGTTAGTCTGGGTGTTCGCCTGTAACAACTAAGTGTCTGCATCCTCATGTGTCGAAAATGACGGCAGAGTTCAATATATATATATATATATATATATATATATATATATATATATAAACTGTCATCCACAGACAGACTGTTTTGCTGAATTGGAGACATTTATTTTTTTAGATAAACCCACAGTGACTGAGAGAACCCGATTCAATTTACCGAAGAGGTCTTGCATTATTAGCCGTAATAGTCACAGTTTACAAACTCACAATTTTCTCCCCAGAAATAAATTTTTCAGGAGCATACATTGTCATCTACAGACAGAATGTTTCGCTGTATCACAGCTGGTCAGTGTGCCTCTACCTAGGATCGAAACCCGACTGAATTGTCGTCAGTTGGGGATTCTACTACTAATATATATAGAGAGAGGTGGAGTAATGGAGAGTGGCTTGGATTGAGGAATCGGAGAGCCGAGTTCGAATTCCAATCGAATGCATTACATTCACTTACGTGCTAATACCCTTGGGAAAGGTGTGAATTCTTTTCTTCTCTCTCCAGCTATGGGTAAATAGCAGGACAGACTGGTTTCTATAGCCTTGGATGGCAACTGGTCTAGGAGAAGGACAACTCTGAATTCAAAACCTGCGGAGGGTCGTGTTTGGGGACCTTGTGGCACTTAGTGCAGCAGGTCTCTGTATTTGGCCCTTCAAAAAGTGTGGAGGGTCTTGCACGAAGACTTCACCACTATAATCAAATCTCATATACTGTTGTCGGGCTGTCGGTTTCCTAGGAACTGATCTGCTTGACCCTCGTACGTCGAATTCGACGGGAGAGTCGAGTATATATATATATATATATATATATATATATATATAAAGAGAAATACAAAACTTATTTGAATCGACGCATTTGTTCGTCTGACGGGCTTTATCAAGGCAATTACGAGATAAGATTTCCTTTTGCCTGCATTCATATTTTCTTTTTACATATATACTTTATGATATATATATATATATATATATATATATATATATATATATATATATATATATATATATATATACTATTAAAATTTTCAAATCATGTAAAAAGCAAAATTGCCCAGTTGTTAGATTAAGCTCTGAACCGCTGTAACATAGAAATGATTAAAAATATTTTACTGGAATTCTCCGAGGTTTTTATAAGACTTTTGAACTCTACTATGAGCAATAAGAATTTATTTCTCTCCAAGCAGAAGAATCGTGATCATATCGACTTTTCATAAACGAAAATGGCATGTTCATAATTAATTAATCATAGCTAAGAGTTGGAAGTTCATGAAGGATTGAAATAAAGTTTATATATATATATATATATATATATATATACTATTCCAGGATAATTTTCCAACTTATTCAAGATGATCTTCGCCCTCTCTAACCTTCTAACTTTCTGTCTTAGAGTAACAGGATCCCTCACACTTTTCCCGTACTATTTCATTTTCAAGTCTTTTTTCACTGCTCTTTGGATTGTCATAGCTGAAACTCCTCTTTCACGTGCCAAATGTCTTATGAATTGAGTTGGATCTTTTCTAACTGATCGGTTTAGCTCTAAGTTGATATGATGATCCCTATTCCTGTTGTGACCTCCTGATCCAATTTTCCAGTGTACTGTTCCCCCCTTTTGAAACTTATTCACCGTTCTCTTGATGGTTATGAAGGTTTGAGGATTTGAAGACTTTGAAGAATGAAGTCAGAGTATGAATGTTGGTATCATTACTGAAGGCCTGAATGATCATTTTCCTCTCAGCGTTGCTCATTTGGAAGACAGTAGTTCTGACTCAAGACGATTTCAAACTTCTTTCTTTGCTGCTGAATAACTCAAAGGGTTTTTCAGTGACTTTGACGGAAAATGGTTTCAAGATGGCTAAACGTTTTCTCTGAAAACCTGGCAATAAGAAATTCAATATATATATATATATATATATATATATATATATATATATATATATATATATATATATATGTAAATGAAGAAATATACTTTTAAGGTGTTCTATATTTATGGGACAAAGTGCTCAATATCAGAGATAGAGCGTATGTAAATATAAAAGTGAACATTGAAGTCAAAACTCAGAGGCGACAGGCTGTTTCATGCTGGACGCAATCGCCAGGCCACGAATGCTGAACAGCCGGAGTAGATTACCTACAATACACCACTGACCCATATACATAAATAGCTGAGATAAATTCAGCATTCGCGTCCTGACGATTGCGTCCAACATGAAACAACCTGTCCCCTATGGGTGTTGACTTCAATGTCCATTTTTATATATATATATTTATGCGTGTGTGTATGTATTTATTCTAGCAGGTTTGCTTAAATAATTTAGACGTATTATGCCTATTTATTTTAGTTTTAATCCTTTTAAGTCTACGAATTAATTTCTTGCTGACTGTAGAAAATTGCCCAAGAAAAATAGCTGGAAATATATTTCGAATAATTTTTATTTGCCCAAGTATTTTCAATCTTGTCTGAGACCATGTTTAGTGTGAGGAAACCGCCCCAAAATTTTGTGAAATTATTTTTAAACCACTCTGTATATATGAATAAAAATTAGAAGAGGAAAAACTATATTTGGCTGACGCGTTTCGGCATTTGACTGACCTTATCAAGGCAAATATAATGATTTTATTTTGCAACAAGTATCTATAAAGAAAAGTAAACTGTTGCTAGTTACTAAAAATTTTGCTTTTGTTTAGTGTAATGGCATTGGTTTAGCTAATAGGTAATTAGCATAAAGAGAGCTATAACTACGGGCTGCGCAACCTCTTGCTCACCCCAATCTCCTCACCCGCAGGATACTACTCCATTCTTCTTTTTTCTTCTTCTTTCCAAATTTAAATGTCCCACGGCGAAGGTATGCCATGTGACGCGGGTAGACGTTACAAATTCTAGTGTCCCTCATGGGCGAATTGCAATGTTAAACTTATTGTAACTGTTATAAAATTTGCATTTCGCTGTGATGATGAGTTAAAAAAAAAACAAAAAAACAACAAAAAACAAACAAAAAAAAAACACGCACAGACTGCAACTTTTAACTAGAGTTCTGGCTTGGTGTCGCATCTCTTTTGTACCGTTGGTGGTCTCGGATCCGCCTTGCCACTGGAATTTGGTCTTCCATAGTCAAGTTGTTGATGACTAAGCTCTGCGCAACCTCTTGCTCGCCCCAATCTCCTCACCCGCAGGATTCTACTCCATTCTTCTTTTTTTCTTCTTCTTTCCACATTTCAGTGTCCCACGGCGAAGGTATGCCAGGTGACGGGGATAGACGTTACAAATTCCAATGTCCCTCAAGGGCGAATTACTAAGTTAAACTTATTGTAACTGTGATAAAATTGGATTTCGCTGTGATAGTGAGTTAAAAAAAAGGAAAAAAAAAAAAACACCCATGAACGGTCTCTGTTTTTACTGTTTAAAACTTTTAAAACTATCTGTTGTAGCTATCGCATTTTTTTGCAAACAAGCGTCCCAATATCAGGGAGCTGATCGGATATTAGTAGCAATCAAAATGGTACTAAATGTTTGTTATATTTTAAAATAATTATAAAAAAAAAAACACCATCATAAACATTCCTGAAGTCAGTTTGTATGCAACCCCCCCCCCAAAAAAAAAACTGCAGAAATTAGAGATTTCTGTACATGTTCAAAAAAAAGGTGAGGGCTATAAATCTATTTTTTGTTGGCACTGCTTATCGCATCAAACCCTAGATTTTCCACCGATTGCTCTGTTGATTTTCTAAAAAAAAAAAGAAAGAAAAAAAAACCCCGCCTTATTACACCAACGTTCAAAACGTAGACATAGATCCGCTTAACAGGGTCTTGGTTAACGCTAAATATCTCCAAAAATATAAATGTTAGTTTTACACTGAAGTTGAAACATCCGAATAGGATTTGTTTACACTAGTGTCGCGACGTGTCTATCTGTTTTGGGGAATTTGCCCTACCTCTCTGCAGTGTATGAAGGTAGCATAGTCTACGCTTCGCCGGCAGGGTAAAAAAAAAAAAAAAAAAAAATAAATAAAAAAAAGACTTAAAAAAAATAATGAAAAGTAATGGAGGAAAAGAGACGTTTGCAAATTATTTAAACTAATCTGTTGATTTGACACCATCAATATTTGCTCTGTTGGCTCGTAAACGATCTAATTAAATTGTGATAAACGTCGCCTCACGTCAATATTTTACGTGAGTTGGCCACACAGAACGTCTTATCAAATTAACGGTCAAGAACAGTGATCACAAATAGCTTAAAAACTCTTCATCTCAAAGCGATGCTTTCCCCCAAAATATGGAAGAATAACCTTTTCCCACCAATATTTCATAGTGGCCGACTAAATTGCATCGTAAATATCGATTGAACCCAATTTTATTCCCTGTACAGTTGGACAGAGGTTACTGATAAAATAAAGTTACCCAACCCCCACAAAAAAACCCAACTAATGCCATTAGTAATAGTAATATTAATTGTTTTTTTATAAGGGAACATTCGGCCTTCTTTGACAGGGAAGCCAGTACTACTTCAGGTTGAAAATGAGAAAATCTTTTTAATCGAGTTACACTTTTTTTTCACTCCCTGATCATCAGGTTAGGGAATAGTGTAGTATCTGTTCTCATCTCTAATGCTAATGGTAATATTAGCCGTTCCCTTATAAGGAAACATTCAGCATTCATTGACCGAGCAGCCAATGCTATCCAAGTAAGGCTTTTCTTCGCTTCCTGACCTTTGGGCTGGGATCAAAGTGTAGTATCTGTTCTCCTCATCTCTAAAGGTAATGGTGATATGACGCGTTCGGCGGAGTGGGGCGTATTCAACATTTGATAATTTTGTGGCAATACGCGCTTAAAGGTTTTAGACAGTTTCGATCAACATTTCTTTTCATTGTTAGCCGTAAGGAATTCTAAAAGTAGGACAAGCTTACATATAAGTATAATAATAATAATAATATTTAATAAGAATTTATTACAGGAAATATCAAGTTTTACGGAAGCATTGTTGACAATTATGTATTTAGTGACATAAAAAAAGATATAAATTTTGATGCTATATTCGATTTGTTGTTAGGTATTTTTCATTTTCTCCTTTGTTATTGGCAGCATTTTAGAATACTTTGGTTGCAATGGTTGAACAAATTGGAGCTATTTCACAAATTGGAGCCTATTTCAATATTTTCATTATTCAAAGATGAGGATAAATAATGTCCTTGTACGTATCTTTCCTCTCAGTATACCAGATATTTAAATATGTGATAAATAGTCTGGCAAATAATGTAAAGATAAACAGATAAATCGGATAAATATGGCAACAAAAGAATAATAATGTAAAAGTGTACGTAATACCTCCTCTCAGAAATATCGACAGATACTGAAGCATCGGATAAATATGTTAACAAAGATGAGGACAATAGTCTGAATAATGCAAATAATGTACATAATACCTCATCTCAGAAATATAAACAGACACTGAAGGATCGGATAAATATGGCAACAAAGATAGGGACAATAGTCCGAATAATGTAAATAGTGAACATAATACCTCATCTCAGAAATATAGACAGATACTGAAGGATCGGATAAATATGGCAACAAAGAAGTGGACAATAGTCTGAATAATGTAAATAGTGTACATAAATATAGACAGATACTGAAGGATCGGATGAATATATGAGGACAATAGTCTGAAATATAGACAGATACTCAGAAGGATCGGATGAATATGACAACAACAAAAGATGAGGACAATAGTCGAATAATGTAAATAGTGTCCTCTGAAAATAGACAGATCTCAGAAATATAACAAAGAAGTGGATAGTCTGAATAATGAAATAGGATCGGATCTCTGAAATATAGACAATAAAGGATGGATGGACAAAGATGAGTCCGAATAATGTAAATAGTGAATATAATACCTCATCTCAGAAATATAGACAGATACTGAAGGATCGGATAAATATGGCAACAAAGAAGTGGACAATAGTCTGAATAATGTAAATAGTGTACATAATACCTCATCTCAGTAATATAGACAGTTACTGAAGGACCGGATATATATGGCAACAAAGATGAGTACAATAGTCTGAATAATGTAAATAGTGTACATAATACCTAGACATCTACAAGGACCGATATATAGACAATAGTCTGAATAATGTAATCGGATAAATATATAGACAGATACTGAAGGATCGGATAAATATGGCAACAAAGATGAGGACAATAGTCCGAATGATGTAAATAATATACATAATACCTCATCTCAGAAATATAGACTAGAGCTATTTCGTTTACGCTTTGTTACCTCTCTTTTCCATTGTTGTTTTTAGATCGCTTTCTTCCAGTCATTTTGATAGGCAATAGCAAATTTCTGAAATTTAAAAAATAAAGCCTGTTAAAAGGAATATTTTAAATTAACATACGACCAAAAATGAAGCGCTTTTGACAAAAAACCTGAATGATTTCACTATAATTATGTAACAATAATGTAATGATATTCCGCAAACAAATCTACGGTTTATGTTACCCCATCTCATTTCATGGTTACGAATTCTAAACATAAATTGAGCTTGAAATATTGTGTAATCGGTTCTAACATACTTGATATGATATAATGAAGAAATTGCAGTAAAAAATGCAATTGTCAATTTTTTGATTACGCTTCTCCTTCAACGAACGTGTCATATTATCGCTTTCCTTTTGTTAAAATCGTATCACTACATGCAAGGTAGTAATGCCACTAAGACACAAGGGGGTTAATGAGTGTGAAAGAAAAAGAAAAAGAGAGAGTAGGATTATTAAGGAGACGAGACCAATAAAAGCGCCGTTGTATTTGTCATAAGGAGATTTGTTTTGAATAAAAGAAATATCATTTTCTATCTTTTATGGCAATTCAAACTGACCCGAATGTGACCTCAGGATTGCCCACCGGAGATACATACAGGAATACCTATCCATGTGTGACATGGAGCTACACATTCTTCGAGATTTGTATTTACTTGACCCCCCCAGGAAGTTAGGTTGTGACACAATGTCGGTTTTTACCGAGGGGTCTTGAGTGTCTTAGCTCGTCATAGCTTGTCTAAGCTGGTCTAAGCTAGTCGTAGCTGGTCTTAGCTGGTCATAGCCGGTCCAAGCTGGTCAGAGCCGATCCAGTCTAGTCATGGATATGGTACTACCAGCACAGGGGCAGATCCCTCTGTCCGGTAAGTATCAATGTTTACAAGCCACTCTAGACAGCGAATTACAAACTACAAATACTTCAAGATTATGCGATTGCTGCTCAGAGCAGTCTCCGTAAGCGCTACCAAAGATCCCGGGCTCCTTACTACCAGTCGCGTGCAGCAAACAGAAAACTGCCAAACACAGTACCCTAATAATGAAGAGTCCCAGCCACTGATCAAAGACAGTTAAATCATTAAGACCTTGGAAGAAAGGAACAAGAAAACCACATTCTAAAAAGGAAACTACTATTCAATAAACATGGCCGGCGGCCTGATTTGTAAATACTTAGAGCCTTACTTAAGAATGCATAATCAGGAAGATCATTGTGCAGTGGTGTGCAGTAATATGAATGCATGATGAAATTTGTTTGGCCTTGAAAAATGTTCCGTCATACGTGATTACATCAGATTTTTATCACGCACAGATACTATTGTCTATACTGTTGATTAGTTGTCCTAGGGCCATTGTTTGCGATGGACATTACTCCAAGGGGGGTACATCAAAATAATGCAGTTTTAATTTTAAACAAACTACCTAACATCAAGTTGTATGAACAGTTAATAAAATAATAATCATTTTTATTTTTGAAATTGTAAATGTCATGAGATTATTTTCATTTTTAAAGAGGAAACGGCCGAAATAATTATTACTTCCATCATGTATGACAATGCAAACCAGCCAGAAGGTGCCTAAGACTAAGCATAAGGTGGCCTCAGGGTTAACCATTTGAAGTACATGCAGGGACACCTATCTATGTGTGATATTGCACTGCAAATACCCTGATATTATGTGATTGTTGACCAGAGCAGTTCAAGATCTTTCCTATCAGTCAGGATGCTGAAAACTGCCGACCCAGTACCCTCATAATTCAAAGTTACGACCACTGATCAGTCAGATCAAAAAATTAAGATAGTCAAATCATTATGGCTTTGGAAGGAAGAAAAAACGGACAAACCATATCCTAAACAGTAAAACACGGGTTAATCCTCTACTCCGGTACAATTCAGCATTCCTTGACAGAGCAGGCAATCGAGTTACGCATCTCTTTACTCCCAGGCCGAGAACAAAATGTAGTATCTGTTCTCCACATCTCTAATATTAATTGTTATACGAGGGTCATTCAATAAATAAGGTGAATTTTTCGGTATAAGGACTTCTAATACAGATAGAAGCTTACTTTTTTTTTATTTTTCAACGTAGTCTCCCAGCACTGTCATACACTTTTCCCATCTGTGCACAAGCTTCCGTATTCCCTCAGCGTAAAAATCTTGGACTGATGTCTCAGCCAGTCGCTCACAACACTTTTGACTTCATCGTCATTTTTAAACTTCATTTATATCTCGTGAACGCTTTCAATGGACCAAACAGGTGAAAGTCTGAAGGGCAAGGTCTGGGCTGTAAGGGGGGATGAGGGAGCAGTTCCCAGCCCGTTTGGGCTGCTGTGTGAGGCCTTGCGTTGTCATGATGCAAGATGACTCCTTCTGACTGATGACCCCTGCGTTTGTTCTTTGTCTTTCTTGACCTGCCTCAGCAGTTCACAGTAGTTCTTCTGTCAGACTGACTGAGGTCATTGACTGATTCAATCACCTCAGGAGACCTAACTTCTGTAGACCTCTCAGCCCTGTCTTCATCCTCAACACTGCTCCATCCTTCTTTAAACAATTTAGCCCACTTGTAGACGTTTTTTGGCTGAAACATGTGGCACCATACACAGTTGAGATTCTCCTATGAATTTCAACTGGTTTGCACCCGTCAGCAACCAAAAACTTGATAACTGACCGCTGTTCAATCCTGGAGCATGCTTCTTGGTCGGCCATCTTTTTTAATTGCCAAAACTCCATGTGAAAAGAAAACAAAAAAAAAAAAAATTAAAAGAAAGTAAGCTTCTATCTGTATTAGAAGTCCTTATACCGAAAAATTCACCTTATTTATTGAATGACCCTCGTATTAGCCATTTCTTTTAAGGAAACATTCGGCGTTCAATAACCAATCAGGATGGGCTAATCGAGTTACGCTTCTCTTCACTCGATGGGCTTCGGACTAGGATCAAAGTGTAGTATCAGACTTCTGTCGAAGAAATGTTTCATACTAAACCGTCTATGAATTTCGCACTTTTGACTCTTTAAATGAGTCTCTACCCTAGCCCTTTTATTAAGAATCATTTATTGCATATCTAAAAAATTCCAACCACCAATTATTAAACCCCCATTTACCATTTATGGAAGACAAATAGAACCTTCATCAACAATGTCTTACTCGATAAATGAAAAGATGTGATAAAAAAAAAAACAACAAAGAAGCAAATCCTGAGAATGCTAGTTTAATCATGGAAAGGCGACATAAAACACACATTATATAAAAAAATGGCTCATTCTGACCTAGAATTGAAGATCTTGCAAAAGAAAGAAAGGATGAGTTCTTCATATCAGGAACATGTAGTAAAAAATGAGCCTGTGGATGATAGCGGGATTGACTCAGACATGAAAGATGATGAGACCAAGAACACCCAGGACATAAATCTCAAGTGGGGGGAGAGGAGGAAAGAGGGTGTTGAAGTTCGATAACAGCGAAAGGTATTAAATCTCTTTGGTTCAGGGAGGTGTAGTCGGATTGGCAAATAGGATTTTATCTATTTGCGTATGTTGGTCACACGATAAATAAAGCATAGAATAAAAGGTCAAACGACAGGAAATTGACCACTAACCACGTGTCATAAATCAACACTATACAACAATCATACTAAAAGTAAATAGTCACATAATCTGAATATAGAAAGCAATTCTTTCTTGTCTGGGCGTGACTACAGTCTCCACTGTTCACTTAGTTAAATTAGACGAGCACTATAAAAGTAATCATAATTATTTAATGGATCATTTAATAAATGAATAAAAAATTGTCATTTAAAAAGTCACTTAATTCGATGAAAAATTAAGTCATTTGATTTAATAAATATTTAATACTTTAATTAACGCATAATAATTTTTTCTATTTTTTTCCATTATTTTGAGATTTCTTTCACACTGAATTAGCTGCTCCGACAATAATTATTCACTACTCGTTATTTGTAATCTAGTTTGCTATTTTCAAACGGCAATTGCCATTCAGATTGTTTTAAATACACAAAAAAAACCAGGGCGGGAAAAATCGTGTCTCTACGATGACGCCATTTTGGAATAAGCAGACATGTACCTCCAACCGTGTTTAAGAAGATGGCGACGGTATAGGCGCGACTGTTTGACGTGCTCTGGTTAAAACGAAATAAGGAACAAATAAATTAACAGGAAGAATATGCAAACGAAGCAGCTGTTTTTTTTTTAAAAACATGAGTGAAAAAATTGTGAAATTCTAAAGAAATGAAAAAAATATTAAATTAAAATAAAAAAAGCAAAGGGAAAAAATCGGAAATGGTTTTAGAAGTCTGTTTGTCGCTTTTTTTTTCGTTTTTTGAATATGAATTTTTGATGAAAATTTTATTGTATCGGTTAGTTTTGTCTTTTGTTTATGGCTATATGAATTTTTTTTTCTTCATAGAATCTCATATTTCCATTCTTCTTTACATCATTTTTTTTTTACTCAGCCTTCCAGCCACCAGTATGCACTAAAATACAAATGACGAATTGGGATCCATTTGAAAGTTTAGCGATTCTAAATTTTGAATTGACTATTTTCTCATTAGTAACTAAAGATAACCCAACTTATCTTAAAAGTAGCTCGCAAAAGAAGAAAAACAAAATTGAATATGGAAAAAAGAGGAGGATCTGGTTATAACAAGTTTGTAAAAAGAAAGCGATCATATATATTGATAAATCATAATTAAGTAATTCATCGAGTCTAGAAGAAACCTCAGCAGAATGCAGAAAGCACTGGTCAGCCGTTTCGTTCTATATTTGGGGCTCATCAGCAGGGTGCATCCACTAACGAGAATTGAAACCCGAACAGTTACGATAGGAGGCAAACGCCATAACAACTTTAGGAACGGGCCTTGGTGACAAGGGGTAACGAATTAGACTCGATATAGCGCCGCTCGATCACAAATTCCATGGTGGAACTCTTCCGAGTTTCTCTTTACCCTACGACAGTGCCTCCACTTGCCACGACTACTATCACCAAACCGATCTATCCAGAGCATTAGAAGCCGGTTCAAGCAAGGATATACAAGTGATAGAAATTATTAAGAGGATTTGAAATAATCATAATTAAGTAATTCATCGAGTCTAGAAGAAACAGAATGCAGAAAGCACTGGGCGGCCGTTTCGTCCTATATTTGGGACTCATCAGCAAGACTATCTGTACATCCATGCTTGAACCGGCTTCTAATGCTCTGGATGGAGCGGCTTGGTGATAGTAGTCGTGGCTCGTGGGGGGTACAGTCCTATGGATTAAAGAGAAACTCAGAATATGTGATCGATCTTCAAGACTCGATGAATTATGATTATTTCAAATCCTCCTAATTATTTCTATCACTTATACTGGTAAATGTACATAATATCCAACATCAATAGTACACTGTTTAAAAGAAAGAGATATGCTGTGAGTCAAGAGTCATTCGTTGATCCCAGTGGTCGACTCGGGGAGATGCCTGAGAATAGAGGTTTTTAATGTCAAATCCGGCATCATCTCGCCAAACCTCAGTGAATCTTCACCGGTAAATCGAGTCTCGCTAAGCGCGGCGATATCAATATCACACCAAGCAAGCTCAGCTGCTATGAGTGCCATCCGTCGTCGAGGACGGCGACTAGACGAACAGTTGATCTCCTCAAGGGTTTGGATGTTCCATGTGTCTAGTCTTAGTGTGGAAACACTGATACGGCGAAACCTGTTTGTATTGACAGTTTTGTGTGACACCCAGCAAGGTGTGGGTAATTCAGCTAGTGAGTAAAAAAAAATAGAAGTCTTCCCCAACCCCGTCTATTATTAACCTAAGATTAATAAACAGATTGTATTTAAAATACATATTTATCTATTGTTCTTAGTGTAGCCATTTTAACATGCGTTCGAAGCCGTTACATTTACTTTCACACAATGGGTTAAATAGTAGGACAGACAGGCCTCTCTAGCCGTGGTTGGCAACCAGTCTAGGAGAAAGATAACTCTGAATTCAAAACAGTATTTAGCCACGTTGGGGTAAATGCTTGTTCAGTGTAGTTGCGGTAACGACAATAGGTCGACTCTGTTGAAAATGCAGAAACGATTCTGAGTAGACGGACATGTTTCTAAAAGAAGCAGGACAGTTGAGGGAGACCAGTAACATTGATTTGCGGTGTACCGTCACGTAGAAACAAGGTCGGATGAACAAATTTCAAAGTATTTACTGGAATTTTTATCACGATAGACTCTGTAGTAAATGAAATTTTATTTATATTTTTAAACATGCGTTTTATAATATTGGCCGCCACTGTATGTCGTCTGCGCTCTAAAGGTCGTTTTTGGCGCCAAAAAAAAAAAAAAATCTCGAAAGGACCTACAGCACGAAATCTATTTCTGCCAAACTCGAAAAGGTTGTGTGAAGCAGGGCGGAATTTAAGATTTCAAAGTGGCTTTTGCTCAACGAACTCTACCCAGTTTAGAGTCCGCACGCCGAAGAATCAGAAAATCGACGAAACTACCTATGAATCCTGGACAATCGGTCCAGAATACGAAATATTCGAAATTTCTGTTAAAAAAAAATTGACATATGTTCGGTTTACAACCGAGACAAAAAGGCAGATATAGTTGAGGTTTACAATTGAAATAAAAAGTCAGGCATAGGTCCAATTTATAACCGAGACAAAAAGGCAGATATAGTTGAGGTTTACAATGGAAATAAAAAAGTCAATAGGTCCAATTTAAACGGAGACAAAAGGCAGATATAGTTGAGGTTTACAATGGAAATAAAAAGTCAGGCATAGGTCCAATTTATAACGGAGACAAAAAGGCAGATATAGTTGAGGTTTACAATGGAAATAAAAAGTCAGACATATGTCCAATTTATAACGGAGACAAAAAGGCAGATATAGTTGAGGTTTACAATGGAAATAAAAAGTCAGGCATAGGTCCAATTTATAACGGAGACAAAAAGGCAGATATAGTTGAGGTTTACAATGGAAATAAAAAAGTCAGGCATAGGTCCAATTTATAACGGAGACAAAAAAAGCAGATATAGTTGAGGTTTACAATGGAAATAAAAAGTCAGACATAGGTCCGATTTATAACGGAGACAAAAAGGCAGATATAGTTGAGGTTTACAATGGAAATAAAAAGTCAGGCATAAGTCCAATTTATAACGGAGACAAAAAGGCAGATATAGTTGAGGTTTACAATGGAAATAAAAAGTCAGGCATAGGTTCAATTTATAACGGAGACAAAAAGGCATATATCGGTCCGATTTGCAACGGAGACAAAAAGGCAGACATAGGTACGTTTTACAACGGAGACAGAAAGACAGATATAGGTCCGGTTTACAACGGAAATAAAAAGGCAGACATAGGTCCGGTTAACAACAGAGACAAAAAGGCAGACATAGGTCCGGTTTACAACAGAGACAAAAAGGCTGATATAGGTCTGATTTACAATGGAGACAAAAAGGCAGACATAGTTCCGATTTAAATCCCAGACAAAAAGGCAGACATAAATTTGGTTTACAACAGAGACAATAAGGCAAATATAGGTCCGTTTAACAACAGAGAAAAAAAGCCAGACTTCGGTCCGTTTTACAACGGAGACAAAAAGGCAGACATAGGTCCGTTTTACAACGGAGACAAAAAGGCAGACATAGGTCCGTTTTACAACGGAGACAAAAAGGCAGATATAGGTCCGATTTACAACGGAGAGAAAAAGGCAGACATAAGTCGAGTTTACAACAGAGACAAAAAGACGGAGAAAGGTCCGATTTACAACGGAGGCAAAAAGGCAGACGTAGCTCCGGTTTACAACAGAGACAAAAAGCCAGGCATAGGTCTGATTTACAACGGAGACAAAAAGGCTTATATAGTTCCGAATTACATCCCAGACAAAAAGGCTGACATAGGTCCGGTTTACACCAGAGACAAAAAGGCAGACATAGGTCCAGTTTACGACAGAAAAATAGCCCCACCTGGGTCCGTTTTACAACAGGGACAAAAAGCCAGACATAGGTCCGATTTACAACAGAGACAAAAAGCCAGATATACGTCCGGTTTACAACGGAGACAAAAAGGCAGACATAGGTGCGATTTACAACGGAGACAAAAAGCCAGTCATTGGTCCGATTTACAACTGAGACAAAAAGGCAGACATAGGTCCGGTTTACAACTGAGACAAAAAGCCAGATATTGGTTCGGTTTACAACGGAGACAAAAAGGCAGACATAGGTCCGGTTTACAACTGAGACAAAAAAGCAGACATAGGTCCAATTTACAACGGAGACAAAAAGCCAGTCATAGCTTCGGTTTACAACGGAGACAAAAAGGTAGACATAGGTCCGGTTTACAACAGAGAAAAAAGCTAGACATAGGTCTGATTTACAACGCAGACAAAAAGGCATACATAGTTCCGGTTTACAACGGAGACAAAAAGGCAGACATAGGTCTAATTTACAATGGAGACAAAAAGGCAGACATTGTTCCGATTTACATCCCAGACAAAAGGCAGACATAGATCTGGTTTACAACAGACACAAGATGGCAGACATAAGTCCAGTTTACGACAGAGACAAAAAGGCAGATATAGGTCTGGTTTACAAGGGAGACAAAAAGGCAGACATAAGTCAAGTCTCGTTTACAACGGAGAGAAAAAGGCAGACATAGGTCCGGTTTACACCAGAAACAAAAAGGCAAACATGGGTGCGGTTTACAATAGAGACAAAAAGAGAGACATATGTCCGGCTGACACTAGAGTTAAAAACGTAGACATGGGTTCATTTTACACCAGAGTGAAAAAGATGGTCATAGGTTCGGTTTACACTAGAGCTTATAGGTCTAGTTGCCATTAGAGCAAACTGGTAGACACAGGTCCGGTTTACACAAGAGTCAAAGAGGTAGACAGAGTCCCAGTTGGCACTTGAGTAAATTGGTAGACATCGGTCGAGTTGACACTAGAGGCGAAACAATAGACATAGATCTGGTTTACATTAGAGTAAAAAAGATAATGCCCGTTTACACTAGTGTCAAAATGGTTGATATAGGTCTGGTTTACACTTGAGTAAAAAAGATAGGTATAGGTCCACTTTGCACTAGTATAAATAGGATATACGTTGGTTCCGTTTACACTGGAGTTAGTGCGGTTTAAACTAGAGTTTAGAGATATGTGCGGTTTGAACTAGAGTCAAAATGGTTGATATAGATCCGGTTTAGACTTGAGTAAAAATGATAAACATGATTTGTATGATTTTATTCGAATGTTAAAAAAGTTAGATATAGACATTAGAATCGGAAAGTAAATGCCTAGTTTACTTTGATCGACAAATAATTACTCAGGAAGTGGTGCTTTTGTTGAGTGTTTATTCGTTCGATATGAGATGCAGTGGGTGTGTTCTGATCCCTTCCGACAGGGCATGTTTGTGTGTGTGTTTATGTGCCCTTGCGTGAGTGTCTTTGCATGAAGTCTAACTTCGTTTGTTACAAAAATGACCTCGCCCCACTTTATAGTAAATCCGGGTCTTTTTCATTTTTATTTACTTATTTATTCTCTGACTGGAGATTGAAGTGGGTTAAATTAGACAATTAATGATAATTTTTGTTAAGTCGACTTTTTCACTCGATACAAGCTCCTGTGGAAACTCATGATAGATGGTTACTAAATAGGAATCTTGCAGGGTCTATCGCCTCAATTCTCTTCTTAATCTTCGAGGGGATTGTCCAGCATTCTCTTTTATATAGGATGAACGATATTGCATTAACAATTTAGCATTCCTTTCTTTATTTCTTTCCGCATGTGTTCTCCTGTATAATGCTAGACATGGCATCACGAGATTGTATATCATCGACTTAGCAATCTCCACATGCTGCATTCGATTTTTGACGTTGTCGGATGCAGTAACACACCCAAAAGAAAAAAAAAAAGGTGAACATGGCGAGAAAATTGGATCGTTAGTGAAGATAAAGCCAAGAGCTCTGTTTTAAACGTACGGGTCGATTTATTAACTGTTGGTACAATTCCTCAAGTGCCGAAGTGTGGGGTGGCGGATATGTGGCAACTTAGCAATCCACTAAGACAAGCGGATCCACGTAGAAACGTAACGGCGATCTTTCTAGAACAGGAACTAGCAACTCGCCCGTTAGAACTGCAAATACCCCTGGTGACGCTGGTGGAAAAGCGCCCAACAATGGTTCCCCGACTGCCCTACCTCTGATAAAATCCGAATCTATATTATAAATGAAGGAATGATTTTCTGTATGCGCGTCTGGATATGTCTATGATTGCGTTGCGTGTGAGTGACTTGTGCTTGTGCCATTTAATGTGCCTTAGGAACACGCGCACACACATACATAAACAGTTTGACTATTAGAATAATAAATTCACCACTTACTTAGTCTGGTCAGGGACTTCCCTTTTGTGTATTTTGCATTTCGACAGCCATTTGCAATGCGAAAAGCGCGCATGCGCGAGTGCAAACCTTATAATACAATCGGTTGAGGAATATTTGTGGCTCCAACTACTGCTGAGAAAGTATTTTAATTGGCTACCATTTAAAATTTACGGTGTTGGAGTGAGTTACTATTCCTTCGGTGCCAAACCTGTTTTGAAGTCTCTCTCTGTGCTTGCGTATTTGAAAAAAATCAATTTCAGAAAGATTTCCACCCGACAAAGTGAAAGATCTCACTGGATGCGCCAATTTTTTTTTTTTTAACGTTGTTATATTTGAAACGTTCGAAGTTAGGATCATTTCTGACAAAGAACTTACGGTCATATTACTTTTTTCTTCGGCGGCAAACCAGTTTTGAAATCTCTGTCTGTCTTTATGTTACAAAATCGGCTTGCTAAAGGAACCTTCTTTCTTTCTTTCGTTATTTCTTCCGTTCGTTTTTTCTTTCGTTCCTTCTTTCTTTCCCTTTCTTTATTTTCCTTTCTTTCATTATGTTTCTTTCTTGCTTGCTTTTCTTTTCTTTTCCTTTCTTTCTTTCTTTCTTTCTTTCTTTCTTTCTTTCTTGTTTGTTTGTTTGCGTGTTTGTTTCTTTTCCTTTCTTTCTTTATCTTTCATTTTTCTTTATCTTGCTTTCTTTTCCTTTTTTCCTTTTTTCCTTTCTTATTTCTTTAGTTCTTTCTTGTTTGTTTGTTTCTTTCTTTCTATATTTCCTTTTCTTTCTTTCTTCCATTCTTTCTTTCTTTGTTTCTTGTTTGTTCTTTCTTTCTTTCTTTCTTTCTTTCTTTCTTTCTTGTTTGTTTGGTTGCGTGTTTGTTTCTTTTCCTTTCTTTTTTATCTTTCTTTTTTCTTTATCTTTCTTTCTTTTCCTTTCTTTTCCGTTCTTTCTTATTTCTTTCGTTCTTTCTTGTTTGTTTGTTTGTTTGTTTCTTTCTTTATTTCCTTTTCTTTGTTCCATTCTTTCTTTCTTTCTTTCTTTCTTTCTTTTTCTTTCTTCCATTCTTTCTTTTTCTTTCTTTCTTCCATTCTTTCTTTCTTTCTTTTCTCGACCTTTTCATTTTTGCTTTTGTTTTTCTACTTCGAACGTCGTTACTTTTGACACGTTCCCTTTTCGAATCCTTACACCATCCGACAAAGCAAAACATCCTACTGTGTGCGTACGCACCATCTGACTCTTCAAAGACGACTTCAAAAGTATGGGGTATGGTGTTTACCAGCACCCGCAGAAAAAGGATTTATCCCCCAAGGATATTCATTCTGACATGATCTCAACATCAGGGGATGACGCACCAGTTCTATCAACAGTACAACATTGGGCAGCTGAATTTAGGAGGGTAAGGAAGAATCTGGAAATCACCCATAGTCTGGATGCCCTCTCAACTGCCACCACCGAGGAAAACGTTGATCGTTTTCACCATATGCTGATGGATGACAGGCGACTATAAATCTTGTAGCCAATGCTATTAGCATGTCACGTAAGAGAGTTGAGAATATTCTGCATAATGAACATGACATGACGAAGATTTCTGTTCGGTTGCCACGTTTTCCGTCAAAAGCTCACCTAATTGATCAGTAAAATCTGACATTGTTTGAAGCAAATCCAGTTGGTTTCTTAACTCGGGACGAGTAGTGGACTCATAATCACTTTAAGCCAGAGACAAAGAACATCCCTCCTCACATGGTCGTTTCATCTCCAGGGAAGGTGATGGCCTTAGATTTTTAGCATGCAAAAGATATGGTATTTATTGATTATATTCAAAAGGGCCACACCATCAATGGAGAGTACGAATCCAATTTGCTGATGCAGTTCCGAAAGGACATCAAGCCCAATCTCTCAGGAAAAATTGACGAAAGGTATCTTGTTTCATTAGGACAATACTCCAGCAGACAAGTCCTTGGTTTCAATGGCTGCTGTGTATGAGTGTGGCTTTGAACGGGTTGACCACCCTCCCTATTTTCTTGATTTGACTATCATCTGTTCACCAACATGGAAAAAACATTTGGCTGGGAACCACTATCGCAGGGAGGAGGACGTCATTTCTGTTGTCAATGACTTTTTAGACGATCAAAATTAGAAGTCTTCTTCGAGAAGTCAGTTGTCTGTTTACCTGGAAAGAAACGATGCAGTTATTAATAAGAAGAGTTGAAATTCATACATGCAAGATTTCATAGCTCCAGCACCTCTCCTTCGTAGTCAGCCTATGGAAATTTCAGTTCCCCCTTGTACGAGCGACATCATTTCTTTCTAAAAATAATAAGCTCACATGGAGGGAAAATGCCATATTATTATGGAGGTCGAATATGATAGTCTAAGATAATTGGCAGTCATTCAATTATGTGCCATGCGTGATACACGATCATGTATCTTTCGATACATGACTGACGAGGCAGATTTTTTTCTCACAATTGGTTGCCATTTTTTCTGCGGTAGACAAGTTGCCATCCAAGGCTATAGAACCCGGTCTTTCCTGCTATTTACCCATAGGTGGAGGGGAAAAGAAGAGTATTCATACCTTTTCCCAAGGGTATTAGCACGTAAGTGAATATCAGTCAGTTTTGTGCCATGCATGATACACAATTAGGCGACCATGCATCTTTCAATACATAACTGACGAGGCAGATTTTTTCCCCGCAGTAGGTTGCCATTTCTTTTGGCGGTAAACCAGTTGCCATCCAAGGTTATAGAACCCAGTCTGTCCAGCTGGGGGGAGAAGAAGAGGATTCATACCTTTTCCCGAGGATATTAGCACGTAAGTGAATATCAGTCAGTTATGTGCCATGCGTGATACACACTTAGACGATCATGTATCTTTCGATATATGACTGACGAGGCAGATTTTTCCCGCAGTAGGTTGCCATTTCTTTCCGCGGTAGACAAGTTGCCATCCGAGGCTATAGAACCCGGGCTGTCCTATTATTTACACATAGCTGGGGGGAGAAACAGAGGATTCACACATTTCCCCAAGGGTATTAGCACGTAAGTGAATATCAGTCAGTTATGTTACATGTGTGATACACGCTTAGACGATCATGTATCTTTCGATACATGACTGATGATGCAGATTTTTCTCCCGCAGTAGGTTGCCATTTCTTTCTGCGGTAGACCAGTTGCCATCCAAGGCTATGTATGCAAGAATGAATAAAGTAAGGAATAAAAAGAAGAATATTATAGATTATCATCATTTAAATCTAAAATAATGCCCTGAATATTATAATATCCTGTCTACCATTTAATAGATTAGGCATTGGAAGATATAATGAAAGTGGAATCTATGGATGCAGGAATGAATAAAGTAAGGAATAAAAAGAACAACATTATAGATTATCATCATTTAAATCTAAAATAACGCTCTGAATATGATCGTTTCCCTTTTACCATTTAGATAGTCAGCGGAACCCATTTACCAATTATTAAGTTAGTCAGCAGAAAGATTCATTTTGTGAAAATGATTCTCATAAATAAATCATCACACTTCTGGTTTTCTGATCTCAAAAGCATTTTTATTTTTTACTCATTCTGTGCTTCGTGGTAATCGAATTTATTCTTCGATTAAAATTCATCAAAATTAAGATTTTCTACACAAAGTTCGTCGCATACAACGTCGGTGGATAAAGAAATATAATGGAACTTCTTTTTGTGCATGGACGCTGACCGAGGTGTAAAAATGGCGACGATGAAGCGAAGCTTAATGAAGTGAACAAGATGGAAATAAAAGGGAGAATCGGAAAACAAATCAACAGGTAAAATAGAGCCAGATATTTTGATGACGATTCTATGAGTACAGTGAAAACAAGTACAGCTGTAACAACTATTACTACTAATAATCCTGTTAGAACTATTGCTACTACTATGACTAAAACAATTGTTATAATTATTACTACTACACCGGTTAGAAATGTTACTCCTATTACTAAAACTATATTATTACAATTAATATTCCAAGTATTACTAATACTAATGTTAGAACTATTAATTCTACTAATACTGTTACAACTACCACTATTACAACTTTTACAACTATTACTACTAATACTCCTGTTAGAAATATTACTACTACTACTGCTCTAATGTTACAAATTTTACTACTAGTACAGCTGTTAGGACTATTACAATTATTGTTACAGCTATTACTACTACTGCTACTAGAACACAATGAGGCACGGTGGAGTAATGGATAGCGGCTTGTATTGAGGAATCGGAGAGAGCCGAGTTCGAATTCCAGTCGGATTCATTACGTTCACTTACGTGCTAGTACCCTGGGGAAAGGTGTGAATCCTTTTTCTTCTCCCTCCAGCTATGGGTAAATAGCAGGACAGACTGGGTTCTATAGCCTTGGATGGCAACTTGTCTACCGTAGAAAGAACAGGCTACCTACTGCGGGAAAAAATCTGCCTCGTCAGTTATGTATCGAAAGATAGCTGATCGCCTATTCCTGTATCACGTATAGCACATAACTGACTGATATTTACTTACGTGCTAATACCCTTGGGAAAGGTATGAATCCTCTTTCTTCTCCCTCCAGCTATGGGTAAATAGCAGGACAGACTGGGTTCTATAGCCTTGGATGGCAACTGGTCTAGGAGAAGGAAAAATCTGATTCAAAACCTGCTCTTAGAGGAGGGTGAATGGAGTCTCTCTGAGCCTAGGTTGGCAATCCATTTAGTGATAGTGTCACGATAAAAACACCCTTGATAGCCCTAGCGAAGCATCAAGAATTCAGCTATTTGACAAGATTACGAACTACACCAATCAAAGCATTGGTGAGTTCAATCTCGGCTGAGGCCGCAAGATGATGAGATGATGATGTTAAAACTATTACTACTACTACGCCTGTTTGAACTATTAATACTACTACTGTGCCAACTGTTTCTGTTATGAGTATTACAAACTATTACTACTACTGATCCTGCATAAATTATTACTACTACTGTTAAAACTATTACCGCTACTACTCATTTGAGAACTATTGCTGGTACTATTATTGTTAGAACTACTACGACTACTCCTGTTAGAACTATTATTACTACTACTCCCTATAGAACCGCTACTACTATTACTACTGTTACAACTATTACTACTACTCCTGCTAGGATTATTAATACTATTACCACTAATGTTAAAAATATTACAAATACTACTACTGTTAGAACTATTACTACTACTACAGTTATAATTATTACTACTACCACTAAAAATAGTAATACTACTACTATTGCCACTGCTGCTATTACGACCGTTGCTACTGCTACTAATATTATTAATTCTACTAAAAATACAAGTACTACTACTACTAAATATACTATTACATACATACAAATATTACAGCTATTACTAATCCTACTACAACTCTTACTATAATTATTTCTTCTTCTACTACTATTACTACTAATAATAATAATTATAATATAATAGTTGGCCATTCATATTCGAGGATACCAATCTACTAGGGTAGTTAAGCAATCTCTTTCTGTAGACGCTGTCTCAGGCACATTTATGGATTTAAATAACGCCTTTATACACTGTGCCATATATCCTTCAAAGGCGTTAGTTAGATCCAGTGACAAGACCCAAAGAGTTTGAGTTCAAAACCCGGTTAAGAAAGTGGAGAACTTGGAGAGGGGAATTAACAGGAGATAACTGATAACTAATATCTATTAGGTATGGCACGTGGAACTAGAACAGTCTAACCCAGTGAGCAAAATAAAAGGATCAGTTCGATATTCCAACCACCTGAAGAAGGCCGGAGCGTACAACGGCCGAAATGATGTGATAAATATGGCAACAAAGATGAGGACAATAGTCCGAATAATGTAAATAGTGTACATAATACCTCATCTCAGAAATATAGACAGATACTGAAGGATCGGAAAAATATGGCAACAAAGATGCCCGAAAAATAGTCCGAATAATGTAAATAGTGTACATAATACCTCATCTCAGAAATATAGACAGATACTGAAGGATCGGATAAATATGGCAACAAAGATGAAGACAATAGTCCGAATAATGTAAATAGTGTACATAATACCTCATCTCAGAAATATAGACAGATACTGAAGGATCGGATAAATATGGCAACAAAGATGAGGACAATAGTCCGAATAATGTAAATAGTGTTCATAATACCTCATCTCAGAAATATAGACAGATACTGAATGATCGGATAAATATGGCAACAAAGATGAGGACAATAGTCCGAATAATGTAAATAGTGTACATAATACCTCATCTCAGAAATATAGACAGATACTGAAGGATCGGATAAATATGGCAACAAAGATGAGGACAATAGTCCGAATAATGTAAATAGTGTACATAATACCTCATCTCAGAAATATAGACAGATACTGAAGGATCGGATAAATATGGCAACAAAGATGAGGACAATAGCCCGAATAATGTAAATAGTGTACATAATACCTCATCTCAGAAATATAGACAGATACTGAAGGATCGGATAAATATGGCAACAAAGATGAAGACAATAGTCCGAATAATGTAAATAGTGTACATAATACCTCATCTCAGAAATATAGACAGATACTGAAGGATTGGATAAATATGGCAACAAAGATGAGGACAATAGTCCGAATAATGTAAATAGTGTTCATAATACCTCATCTCAGAAATATAGACAGATACTGAATGATCGGATAAATATGGCAACAAAGATGAGGACAATAGTCCGAATAATGTAAATAGTGTACATAATACCTCATCTCAGAAATATAGACAGATACTGAAGGATCGGATAAATATGGCAACAAAGATGAGCACAATATTCCGAATAATGTGAATAGTGTACATAATACCTCATCTCAGAAATATAGACAGATACTGAAGGATCGGATAAATATGGCAACAAAGATGAGGACAATAGCCCGAATAATGTAAATAGTGTACATAATACCTCATCTCAGAAATATAGACAGATACTGAAGGATCGGATAAATATGGCAACAAAGATGTGGACAATAGTCCGAATAATGTGAATAGTGTACATAATACCTCATCTCAGAAATATAGACAGATACTGAAGGATCGGATAAATATGGCAACAAAATGAGGACAATAGTCCGAAAAATTTAAATAGTATACATAATACCTCATCTCAGAAATATGTACAAATACTGAAGGATCGGATAAATATGGCAACAAAGATGAGGACAATAGTCCGAATAATGTAAATAGTGTACATAATACCTCATCTCAGAAATATAGACAGATACTGAAGGATCGGATAAATATGGCAACAAAGATGAGGACAATAGTCCGAATAATGTAAATAGTGTACATAATACCTCATCTCAGAAATATAGACAGATACTGAAGGATCGGATAAATATGGCAACAAAGATGAGGACAATAGCCCCGAATAATGTAAATAGTGTACATAATACCTCATCTCAGAAATATAGACAGATACTGAAGGATCGGATAAATATGGCAACAAAGATGGACAATAGTCGAATAATGTGAATAGTGTACATAATACCTCATCTCAGAAATATAGACAGATACTGAAGGATCGGATAAATATGGCAACAAAGATGAGGACAATAGCCCGAATAATGTAAATAGTGTACATAATACCTCATCTCAGAAATATAGACAGATACTGAAGGATCGGATAAATATGGCGACAAAGATGAGGGCAATGAATCGAATAATGTAAATAGTGTACATAATACCTCATCTCAGAAATATAGACAGATACTGAAGGATCGGATAAATATGGGAACAAAGATGAAGACAATAGTCCGAATAATGTAAATAGTGTACATAATACCTCATCTCAGAAATATAGACAGATACTGAAGGATCGGATAAATATGGCAACAAAGATGAGGACAATAGTCCGAATAATGTAAATAGTGTTCATAATACCTCATCTCAGAAATATAGACAGATACTGAATGATCGGATAAATATGGCAACAAAGATGAGGACAATAGTCCGAATAATGTAAATAGTGTACATAATACCTCATCTCAGAAATATAGACAGATACTGAAGGATCGGATAAATATGGCAACAAAGATGAGGACAATAGTCGAATAATGTAAATAGTGTACATATGAAATATAGACAGATACTGAAGGATCGGATAAATATGGCAACAAAGATGAGGACAATAGCCCGAATAATGTAAATAGTGTACATAATACCTCATCTCAGAAATATAGACAGATACTGAAGGATCGGATAAATATGGCAACAAAGATGAAGACAATAGTCCGAATAATGTAAATAGTGTACATAATACCTCATCTCAGAAATATAGACAGATACTGAAGGATTGGATATATATGGCAACAAAGATGAGGACAATAGTCCGAATAATGTAAATAGTGTACATAATACCTCATCTCAGAAATATAGACAGATACTGAAGGATCGGATAAATATGGCAACAAAGATGAGGACAATAGCCCGAATAATGTAAATAGTGTACATAATACCTCATCTCAGAAATATAGACAGATACTGAAGGATCGGATAAATATGGCAACAAAGATGAAGACAATAGTCCGAATAATGTAAATAGTGTACATAATACCTCATCTCAGAAATATAGACAGATACTGAAGGATTGGATATATATGGCAACAAAGATGAGGACAATAGTCCGAATTATGTAAATAGTGTACATAATACCTCATCTCAGAAATATAGACAGATACTGAATGATCAGATAAATATGGCAACAAAGATGTGGACAATAGTCCGAATAATGTGAATAGTGTACATAATACCTCATCTCAGAAATATAGACAGATACTGAAGGATCGGATAAATATGGCAACAAAGATGAGGACAATATTCCGAATAATGTGAATAGTGTACATAATACCTCATCTCAGAAATATAGACAGATACTGAAGGATCGGATAAATATGGCGACAAAGATGAGGGCAATAGTCCGAATAATGTAAATAGTGTACATAATACCTCATCTCAGAAATATAGACAGATACTGAAGGATCGGATAAATATGGGAACAAAAGATGAAGACAATAGTCCGAATAATGTAAATAGTGTACATAATACCTCATCTCAGAAATATAGACAGATACTGAAGGATCGGATAAATATGGCAACAAAGATGAGGACAATAGTCGAATAATGTAAATAGTGTTCATAATACCTCATCTCAGAAATATAGACAGATACTGAATGATCGGATAAATATGGCAACAAAGATGAGGACAATAGTCCGAATAATGTAAATAGTGTACATAATACCTCATCTCAGAAATATAGACAGATACTGAAGGATCGGATAAATATGGCAACAAAGATGGGACAATAGTCCGAATAATGTAAAATAGTGTACATAATACCTCATCTCAGAAATATAGACAGATACTGAAGGATCGGATAAATATGGCAACAAAGATGAGGGACAATAGCCCGAATAATGTAAATAGTGTACATAATACCTCATCTCAGAAATATAGACAGATACTGAAGGATCGGATAAATATGGCAACAAAGATGAAGAAATAGTCCGAATAATGTAAATAGTGTACATAATACCTCATCTCAGAAATATAGACAGATAAAGGATGGGATAAATATGGCAACAAAGATGAGGACAATAGTCTGAATAATGTAAATAGTGTACATAATACCTCATCTCAGAAATATAGACAGATACTGAAGGATTGGATAAATATGGCAACAAAGATGAAGACAATAGTCCGAATAATGTAAATAGTGTACATAATACCTCATCTCAGAAATATAGACAGATACTGAAGGATGGGATAAATATGGCAACAAAGATGAGGACAATAGTCTGAATAATGTAAATAGTGTACATAATACCTCATCTCAGAAATATAGACAGATACTGAAGGATTGGATAAATATGGCAACAAAGATGAAGACAATAGTCCGAATAATGTAAATAGTGTACATAATACCTCATCTCAGAAATATAGACAGATACTGAAGGATCGGATAAATATGGCAACAAAGATGTGGACAATAGTCCGAATAATGTGAATAGTGTACATAATACCTCATCTCAGAAATATAGACAGATACTGAAGGATCGGATAAATATGGCAACAAAGATGAGGACAATAGCCCGAATAATGTAAATAGTGTACATAATACCTCATCTCAGAAATATAGACAGATACTGAAGGATCGGATAAATATGGCGACAAAGATGAGGGCAATAGTCCGAATAATGTAAATAGTGTACATAATACCTCATCTCAGAAATATAGACAGATACTGAAGGATCGGATAAATATGGGAACAAAGATGAAGACAATAGTCCGAATAATGTAAATAGTGTACATAATACCTCATCTCAGAAATATAGACAGATACTGAAGGATCGGATAAATATGGCAACAAAGATGAGGACAATAGTCCGAATAATGTAAATAGTGTTCATAATACCTCATCTCAGAAATATAGACAGATACTGAATGATCGGATAAATATGGCAACAAAGATGAGGACAATAGTCCGAATAATGTAAATAGTGTACATAATACCTCATCTCAGAAATATAGACAGATACTGAAGGATCGGATAAATATGGCAACAAAGATGAGGACAATAGTCGAATAATGTAAATAGTGTACATAATACCTCATCTCAGAAATATAGACAGATACTGAAGGATCGGATAAATATGGCAACAAAGATGAGGGACAATAGCCCGAATAATGTAAAATAGTGTACATAATACCTCATCTCAGAAATATAGACAGATACTGAAGGATCGGATAAATATGGCAACAAAGATGAAGACAATAGTCCGAATAATATAAATAGTGTACATAATACCTCATCTCAGAAATATAGACAGATACTGAAGGATTGGATATATATGGCAACAAAGATGAGGACAATAGTCCGAATAATGTAAATAGTGTACATAATACCTCATCTCAGAAATATAGACAGATACTGAAGGATCGGATAAATATGGCAACAAAGATGAGGACAATAGCCCGAATAATGTAAATAGTGTACATAATACCTCATCTCAGAAATATAGACAGATACTGAAGGATCGGATAAATATGGCAACAAAGATGAAGACAATAGTCCGAATAATGTAAATAGTGTACATAATACCTCATCTCAGAAATATAGACAGATACTGAAGGATTGGATATATATGGCAACAAAGATGAGGACAATAGTCCGAATTATGTAAATAGTGTACATAATACCTCATCTCAGAAATATAGACAGATACTGAATGATCAGATAAATATGGCAACAAAGATGTGGACAATAGTCCGAATAATGTGAATAGTGTACATAATACCTCATCTCAGAAATATAGACAGATACTGAAGGATCGGATAAATATGGCAACAAAGATGAGGACAATATTCCGAATAATGTGAATAGTGTACATAATACCTCATCTCAGAAATATAGACAGATACTGAAGGATCGGATAAATATGGCGACAAAGATGAGGGCAATAGTCGAATAATGTAAATAGTGTACATAATACCTCATCTCAGAAATATGACAGATACTGAAGGATCGGATAAATATAGAACAAAGATGAAGACAATAGTCCGAATAATGTAAATAGTGTACATAATACCTCATCTCAGAAATATAGACAGATACTGAAGGATCGGATAAATATGGCAACAAAGATGAGGACAATAGTCGAATAATGTAAATAGTGTTCATAATACCTCATCTCAGAAATATAGACAGATACTGAATGATCGGATAAATATGGCAACAAAAGATGATAAATAATGTAAATAGTGTACATAATACCTCATCTCAGAAATATAGACAGATACTGAAGGATCGGATAAATATGGCAACAAAGATGAGGACAATAGTCCGAATAATGTAAATAGTGTACATAATACCTCATCTCAGAAATATAGACAGATACTGAAGGATCGGATAAATATGGCAACAAAGATGAGGACAATAGCCCGAATAATGTAAATAGTGTACATAATACCTCATCTCAGAAATATAGACAGATACTGAAGGATCGGATAAATATGGCAACAAAGATGAAGACAATAGTCCGAATAATGTAAATAGTGTACATAATACCTCATCTCAGAAATATAGACAGATACTGAAGGATGGGATAAATATGGCAACAAAGATGAGGACAATAGTCTGAATAATGTAAATAGTGTACATAATACCTCATCTCAGAAATATAGACAGATACTGAAGGATTGGATAAATATGGCAACAAAGATGAAGACAATAGTCCGAATAATGTAAATAGTGTACATAATACCTCATCTCAGAAATATAGACAGATACTGAAGGATGGGATAAATATGGCAACAAAGATGAGGACAATAGTCTGAATAATGTAAATAGTGTACATAATACCTCATCTCAGAAATATAGACAGATACTGAAGGATGGGATAAATATGGCAACAAAAGATGAAGACAATAGTCCGAATAATGTAAATAGTGTACACATAATACCTCATCTCAGAAATATAGACAGATACTGAAGGATGGGATAAATATGGCAACAAAAGATGAGGACAATAGTCTGAATAATGTAAATAGTGTACATAATACCTCATCTCAGAAATATAGACAGATACTGAAGGATCGGATAAATATGGCAACAAAGATGAAGACAATAGTCCGAATAATGTAAATAGTCTACATAATACCTCATCTCAGAAATATAGACAGATACTGAAGGATGGGATAAATATGGCAACAAAGATGAGGACAATAGTCTGAATAATGTAAATAGTGTACATAATACCTCATCTCAGAAATATAGACAGATACTGAAGGATCGGATAAATATGGCAACAAAGATGAAGACAATAGTCCGAATAATGTAAATAGTGTACATAATACCTCATCTCAGAAATATAGACAGATACTGAAGGATTGGATATATAAACAAAGATGAGGACAATAGTCCGAATAATGTAAATAGTGTACATAATACCTCATCTCAGAAATATAGACAGATACTGAAGGATCGGATAAATATGGCAACAAAGATGAGGACAATAGCCCGAATAATGTAAATAGTGTACAATACCTCATCTCAGAAATATAGACAGATACTGAAGGATCGGATAAATATGGCAACAAAGATGAAGACAATAGTCCGAATAATGTAAATAGTGTACATAATACCTCATCTCAGAAATATGAACAGATACTGAAGGATTGGATATATATGGCAACAAAGATGAGGACAATAGAATAATGTAAATAGATAATACCTCATCTCAGAAATATAGACAGATAAATGATCGGATAAATATGGCAACAAAGATGAGGACAATAGTCCGAATAATGTAAATAGTGTACATAATACCTCATCTCAGAAATATAGACAGATACTGAAGGATCGGATAAATATGGCAACAAAGATGAGGACAATATTCCGAATAATGTGAATAGTGTACATAATACCTCATCTCAGAAATATAGACAGATACTGAATGATCGGATAAATATGGCAACAAAGATGAGGACAATAGTCCGAAAAATTTAAATAGTATACATAATACCTCATCTCAGAAATATGTACAAATACTGAAGGATCGGATAAATATGGCAACAAAGATGAGGACAATAGTCCGAATAATGTGACCTCATCTCAGAAATATAGACAGATCCGAAAATATGGCAACAAAGATGAGGACAATAAATAATGTAAATAGTGTACATAATACCTCATCTCAGAAATATAGACAGATACTGAAGGATCGGATAAATATGGCAACAAAGATGTGGACAATAGTCCGAATAATGTGAATAGTGTACATAATAATCATCTCAGAAATATCAGATACTGAAGGATCGGATAAATATGGCAACAAAGATGAGGACAATAGTCGAAAAATTTAAATAGTATACATAATAATCTCAGAAATATGTACAAATACTGAAGGATCGGATAAATATGGCAAAGATGAGGACAATAGTCCGAATAATGTAAATAGTGTACATAATACCTCATCTCAGAAATATAGACAGATACTGAAGGATCGGATAAATATGGCAACAAAGATGAGGACAATAGTCCGAATAATGTAAATAGTGTACATAATACATTATCTCAGAAATAAAGACAGATACTGAAGGATCAGATAAATATGGCAACAAAGATGAGGACAATAGTCGGAATAATGTAAATAGTGTACATAATACCTCATCTCAAAATATAGACAATACTGAAGGATCGGATAAATATAAGCAACAAAAGATGAAGACAATAGTCCGAATAATGTAAATAGTGTACATAATACCTCATCTCAGAAATATAGACAGATACTGAAGGATCGGATAAATATGGCAACAAAGATGAAGACAATAGTCCGAATAATGTAAATAGTGTACATAATACCTCATCTCAGAAATATAAACAGATACTGAAGGATCGGATAAATATGGCAACAAAGATGAGGACAATAGTCCGAAAAATTTAAATAGTATACATAATACCTCATCTCAGAAATATGGACAGATACTGAAGGATCGGATAAATATGGCAACAAAGATGAGGGCAATAGTCCGAATAATGTAAATAGTGTACATAATACCTCATCTCAGAAATATAGACAGATACTGAAGGATCGGATAAATATGGCAACAAAGATGAAGACAATAGTCCGAATAATGTAAATAGTGTACATAATACGTCATGTTAGAAATATAGACAGATACTGAAGGATCGGATAAATATGGCAACAAAGTTGAGGACAATAGTCCGAATAATGTAAATAGTGTACATAATACCTCATCTCAGAAATGTAGACAGATACTGAAGGTTCTGATAAATATGGCAACAAAGATGCGTCAATAGTCCGAGTAATGTAAATAGTGTACATAATACCTCATCTCAGAAATGTAGACAGATACTGAAGGGTCAGATAAATATGGCAACAAAGATGAGGACAATAGTCCGAATAATGTAAATAGTGTACATAATACCTCATCTTAGAAATCTAGACAGATACTGAAGGTTCAGATAAATATGGCAACAAAGATGAGGACAATAGTCCGAATAATGTAAATAGTGTTTAAAAAATCACATTTCAATAAAGTTCTAATAATCTCAATTCAATACAGTTTCAATAATCTTATTTCAATAAATTTGCAAGAACTTAATTTCAATAATTTTGCATGAATCTCATTTCAATAACGTTCCGAGAAAGTCATTTAAATAAAGTTGCAAGTATATCATTACAATAGATTTCCAAGTAATTTATTTCATTAAAGATACGTGGATCTCATTTCAATAACGTCCCAAGAATCTCATTTAATGAAGAAGAATCTTATTTCAATAAATCTCAAAGTTGCAATAATCTTATTTCAATAAATTTCCAACAATTCATTTCAATACAGTTCCAAAATCTCAGTTTAATAAAGTTCCAAGAATCTCATTTCATTAAGTCAGTCTGTTATGTGCCAGGCGTGATACACGGGAAGCCGATCATGTATCTTTCGATACATCACTGACGAGGCAGTTTTTTTCTCGCAGTAGGTTGCCATTTCTTTCTGCTGTAGACCAGTTACTATCCAAGGCTACAGAACCCATTCTGTTCTGCTATTTGCCAATAACTGGCGGTGGGGGGAGAGAAAAAGAGGATTCATATCTTTCCCAGGGGTATTAGCACTTAATGTAATGGATTCGACTGGAATGCGAACTTGGCTCTCCGATTCCTCAGTCAGAGCCGCTTATCCATTACTCCAACGTGCCTTCCTCTCTCATTTCAATAAAGTTGCGAAATCTCATTTCAATAAAGTCGCAAGAATCTTATTTCGGTAAAGTTATAAAGAATCTCATTTCCATAAATTTGGAATGATCCTATTTCAATAAAGTTCCAAGAATGTTTCCAGTAATGGCACCACCGCCTGCAGAAGAGTAACACTTAACAAGAAAATTACAATAGCGACCGTGTCTACAAACTTGGTTCCCCATATTCATTCCTTCATTAAATTATTACACGTCTTACATCTCTTGTTTGAAGCTGATTCCAATGTTAAACAATAAGACGGCAGCAAATTGGCGGGAAAAAGGTGCAGATATTATATAGACGACAGCGCATGCGTTGCGCGCCTGCCCACCGACGCCACGGAGAATGGGAGCTCGTTACTTCAAGTACAATGTTGACGCGTGATTTGATTCACCGAGTCTCGAGACCAAGTAGAATGCCTGCTCGGTAAATTAAGAAAGGGCGTAAATGAAGTCGCTTCTTGTGCATTGCGTGTCGGGGGAACGTGTGCCGGAAATTGGCGACGGAACGAGTCAGGACACGGGTGGAGACGCACTCTGGTTGCCGGCGCGCGGTCAGATATACATTGGCATAAATAAATTATCTCACGATTCAGGACCACTAACTTGAGGTCCTCAATTACGTATGCACGTGCTGAACATTTCTCAGCTTGACACAGATGAACAAAGAGAGCATTTGGTTTTTGGTGGGCATATTAGGATTTTTGTTTGTTTTTTCAGTATATTTTTCTTCATATATACACACACACATATATATATATATATATATATATATATATATATATATATATATATTTATATAATGATTTTCCAAGCGTAGCTCAGATGTGGCCCAAGGCCGAAAGTATAGGGGCACCCAGTGAGAAACGAACTCAATACTCAGTCATAATTGTTCTAGCGAGACAAGGTTTGCTAAACATTACACCACCTCGGGGGTGCCTAAAATAACTATTTTATAAACGTAGCTTAGATGTGGCACAAGGCCGAAATCATGGGGCACCTAGGAAGGATCGAACTCTAATTGTAATTGTTCTCGGGAGACAAGCTTGCTATCCATTACATCACCTCGAGGTGCCCTCCATATATATACATATATATATATACTCATGATATATATTAGATATATAATATTTATATATGTTATATATGTACGTTATATATATAAAAATAATATATTTATTATATATATTATTTATATATAATATATATATTATATATAAATAGTATATATATATATATATATATATATATATATATATATAGTTGGATTGATGTGAGTTAGTGACCCTGGGTTTTCAATCTTTTGCTATCAAAAGCGTGAAATCCGGGATCATAAATTCACATCAATCCAACTAAATACTAAATACGTTAGCTCTATCACTGATATTGAGCGCTTTCCAATAAATACCGCGCATATATAATATATAAATAATATATATAATAAATAAATTGCATATATATATATATATATATATATATATATATATATATATATATATTATATATGTATATATATATATATGTATATATATATATATATATACACACACACACACACACACACACACACACACACACACACACACACACACACATATATATATATATATATATATATATATATATATATATATATATTAATAATAAAAGGAAACATAGGTAAGATATATAATCCGGTGTTCTTATTAATATTTTTATTTTTACAAACAGTGCTCAATGCAAATCTACAGAGCATAAATATTATGAATTCAATTATTTAAAAATATGGTTCCATCGCTACACAGGAATTACCAAGTTTCAAAAACAGAAGCTAAAACCTTCAAATTCCCTTATAGAATTAAATTAAAGTCCCTAGTCCTGCTTCATTTTCAGGCGAATTTTGGAATAGCTTATATTACTGAGTTTTATAAGCACATACATTCATAATATTAGTTTCTAAGGATATTGGGAAATCCAATCATTTTAACAAGGAAATCAGAGGTCCTTATCGAAATATTTCTGGCATTTAAATGAAACCACTGCTACTGTGAAATGAAAATTAATAAGAAAAGCTAGAATATGTTCTTTGTGCATGCATGGGAAACTATATATTACTAGGTTTATAAAAATAAAAATTTACTTACATTATCAAAGAAATGAAATAGCTATTCTTTGTCGACATTGTCAAAAATTTTCCTTGTAATGTTTAATTAAAAAAAAACTCAAAAAACTGATAAATGAAATACACATATTTATATTTGATATTTACATTTATTTGTTTTAAAAGAAGTACAATCTCTTAGTAATTACAATTAAGAATAATATTTTAAAATTGTAGTTCAATACAACGTATTCATATACAAACAAACCTTTTTAGAAAAAAAATCTTTAGGTATACAAGTACAAATTTAACGGCGAAACAAAAGTGTCGAAAAGCTTTTTGTTGTTGAAAAAGACCAGACGACATACGTTGAACGGAGGCCATCATTCGTTTGAAAAGGCACCCCTACACTACCTTGACTTAACCTCTTTTCGAAAGTAACTCATATTTTGATACAATAGTTGTCATTAAAAATGAATACCCTACTGCCCCTTGTTAAAATGATTGGATTTCCCCGTATTTTTAGAAAATAATATTATGAATGTATGTGCTTATAAAACTCAGTAAATTTCAAAAGAAGTTATTCTAAAATTCACTATAATATATATATATATATATATATATATATATTAGAAATTTTCAAATATATATATATATATATATATATATATATATATTATTATTTTGTAATAACTTGTAATAACGTTGAAATATATATATATATATATATAATGAAATAGTCAAATTGTTATAATTACAGTCTTATAACATATATATATATATATATATATATATATATATATATATATATATATATATATAATATAAACAACACGTTCCTACAAAATTAGAAATCATACCTTGCCGTTGAATGGACTCGTCCCGAACACCTATTGTTCCGCCATATGTGATCACCTATTAAAGAACAGAGATTGTGCAGCCAAATTTAGTGTCGACTGGTTCAGTCTGAAGTCGGGCGACCGGCTGATCGGTTAATCGGTTGAACACTCTGCCTTCGGGCGGGGAGGAACCCGAACGAGTCTACGCCGAAGGGCGGAGTCTCTTTCGGTGAGGTAAACCGACCCTGAACCCGTTTATACGGTTCAAAGGGCATATTTTTGGCCGAGCCCACGGGCTCGGAGATCCCACGGGCTCGGAGATCCCACGGGCTCGGAGATCTCACGTTAAACCGGCCTTGTGCCACATGATACCCTCGTGGGGGGGTGACTAAATACTAGTGTCGATTGGTTCACCGTGTTGTCCCGGTCACACTCTTTCTTTCATCTAAAGGTTCTGGAGGCACTTTACATCGGGACCGCAAGCCTTCTTTGATTAAACAACGTGTTTGTTGGGGCCCGTTGTCATTTGTCTCGAGTTCCTTTTGCCAATTTTTTTTTCCTCCCACAACTTCCTTTCATTCTACATTTTTCTGTGTTTAATTTTAAATTAAATCTCCCGTTGAAGCCTGAAGAGCGGGAACGAAACTGGTTGCTTCGCCCGTTTTTAATATGTCTAGTAATATTAAGTTTTACACTTTTATTTCGATATATTATATTGTATATATATTATATATATAATATATGTATATATAATATATATATATATATATATATATATATATATATATATATATATATATATATATATATATATAATAAAAAGGCTTAAACACTAATATTTCATGGTCATAATTTATTCCATTGGAATCGTAAATACGACAACATTCACATTTCTCTCACTTAAACCTCTTCAACTCACCTCTCTAGAGCTTCTCTCTGTAAAGTTTTAATCTCCCACCTTCTCTCATCTGTTACCCCTCTCTTTAGCTCTAACATTCGTCCCAGACTCTCATACTTACACTCTCTCTAAATTCTATTTTTTATTTCCAGGGTTGTTTTTTTCTGTTTTCTTTTTGAATTTTTAGGTCTGATGAATTGGATCGTATTTACGATTCCAAAGGAATAAATTATAACCATGGAATATTAGTGTTTAAGCCTTTTTTATTATATCCTTACTCTGTCCTGGACATTGAGTTCTACCTGGATTCTATCCTCTTGGAATTTTTATTCAAAAATAAATATATATATGTATGCATCTATGCATATATATTTATATATTTTGCATATTTTGTGTATATTTATAACTAATATCTATCTATTATCTATCTATCTATCTATCTATCTATCTATCTATCTATCTCTCTCTCTCTCTCTATATATATATATATATATATATATATATATATATATATTAAAATTTTAGAATAATTTTTTTTGAAATATATATATATATATATTAGGGGAATCTATGATAAAGTGGAAGAAGTTTTCGCTTGATGCATTTCGTTCTTTAGGAATTCATTTGACTGAAGAGATATTTACGTTGTTGCCACTGCACATGCGCGCACGAATGTGTGTGGACGCCGATAATTATTAAATTCATTCACTTTTAAAAAAGCATATCTGTTTTGTGGTATATATTCCACTCAATTTAATGTTTATATCTTTCTTTTTGTTTATGCTTTTATCACTTTTGTTATTAAACAACACGCATTGTGCTAATCGAAGATCCCACAAGAAAATGATCAGAACGTGTTTCAAACGCAAGGATCATCCACAGTAAATTTATAGAGAGCCTTGCTTAACACGTTGTTTAACTGATAGTTGGGAGCTAGATAGTGGAACTTTTTTCTAGATAATGGTACGGAGTCTAAACTGAACGCAGGTTCACGTGTTATGGCAGGCGATTACAGCGAACGTGATAAAATGCCTTTAAACTCTAAGTCATATTAAAAGCATGAGGATAAAATCTTTGTAGCAAGTTTGATTCTCCCGGTCGCAGCGCCAACTGTGACGTTCTATCCTGCTCTACCACGGCGCCAGTTGTGACGTCCTCAAACAGCACCACTTGTGACGTCTTCGCCGCGGCGCCAGCTGTTCGCTCCTCGCTGCTCCGTCCGAGTGTCGCTGCTCCAAACGTGACGTCCGCCTGTCGCGTCAGTCGTGTTGTCTCGTCCTGTGACGACCGACTGGCTTGGTATCGGTCGCGGCACCCAAATGTGACGTTCTAACCTTTTGGTGATTCGGGTGGGAATCTGGTTAGATTTGATATCAGTCTCGTCGCTCCCAACTCGCTTCCAACGCCTGGTTACCAAGGTAACTGCATTGATCTCCAGTCTGCCTACCCACGTTGTGAATTGATCTTAGACAGACGAGATCAAACAGTGGTTGGGACCGTAATGTAAATTGAGTTCAACGGGGGTGATAACACACAAATATGCATAAAATAAAATAAAATGAAAACTCAAAAGTTCAAAGTATCAAAGAAAAAGGTAACAAACTTTATGTCTAGTTGTTCGATACATAGGACTGCATCTATCTCCCGACCCGTTCTGTGGATTGTGACACGTCGTTTTCGCTAGGCAAGTTTTAACGCTTCAAGTTGTTTGCTCTCTAAGAAATTTGTGTTTCGGTGTGTCTTTGGACGAAAGTCGAAAAAACTTATTTCGGTGGTCTGGTCCTAAGTCGCTCTTCAAAATAATTGTTCTTGGTTGAAGAGGAGTCCTGAATTTTGCGTGAATCTTGGTCAGCTATCTCGAGGCGGCTTCAACTCTGGAAACTGGAGCTCGAACTGATTTCTGCCTGTCGGGGCTTCGTTTTTATTGACGCCGACCAAAACCGGGGTGGGTCTGTTGGCGTCGGGGGGTTCCTCGATAATTCTAAATACATATCCACCTCTTTTATTTCTGGTTAGGGATTTTCCACTCTTTTCCATTTTTGGTAACTTTTTTTCACTCCCACTTTCTCACCATACTTCTGAGGGGCGTGAACTGCCCTCCCCACTTCTTCGTAGCAGCTTCTCATACTTACACTCTAGTTGGGGGCGTCGACAGCCTTCTTCGTGCGTCACGTTATCACTCTCGGCCAATGAGGTCTTGGTCGGGTATCTTTCCTCCTCCTTCGTGCGTCACGTGATCACCAATGATACCTTAGTCGGGCGTGAACAATCCGCGGCTTTGTTTCGAAAAAAGAAATACCTTGCTTAACTAAAAAAAAATTAATTATCTCTTCTCTTTCCTTTTTCTTCCCTTCAAATCGCCGTTATCAATTCTCTAGCCACGAACGGATAATATGACAACTCTTTGTTCAACACGTGGCGTTTGTCAGGTAGTTTATCGCTAATTCATCAAGATGGTTGGTTTTCCCGACATGGCCTCAGAAAAGAATTATCCCCCAAAATTTCAGTCAGTCTTTCGTCTCCAAGGAAGAAAGAAAAACATTTCTGGTTCCCATTTATTTTCCTTCGGTACATGTGTCTGATAACATAATTTTATTATCGCAGGGCAAAGTTGTTTTGTTGAAAGGAATTCGGTCAGCGCTCTGCTTGTGTGGGATTTAATTTTTCATATCTGTCCAAAGTCCTTTTTAGTGGCCTGTTTCTCGTTACTTATCGAAATAGCATTTTCACTTGAATTTTTCCTGGGCCAGTGGTCTAGCCATTCGTTTACGTACCTAGATAACATAGCCGTTATCAAAACACATCTGGTTCCTTCTTTCTTTTCCTTTTCTTTTTCTTTTTTTTTTTTACTCAGAAATTCCCTGTCTTTGTAATGACACACTTTTTCACTTGTTACTTATCAATATTTTCATTGTCTCTTAGGCCATTGTCTCTTAGGCCATGAAAGAAATGCGAGACGGATCATAGGTGATAACCTATGATCCGTCTCGCATTTCTTTCTGCCTTCTTTTCTTTCTCTTTCTTTCTCTGCCTCGTAAATGCTGCCACATCAGTGGGCGTCCCAAACGCGTGTCGCATCTTGGTAAATGACTCCTTTTATATGTCATGAAATTGAAGTCTTATACGTTTGGCGGACCGTCCTAGGTATGATGATAAACTACATCCGCGTCCTGGGTATGATGATAAACTACATCCGCGTCCTAGGTATGATGATAAACTACATCCGCGTCCTGGGTATGATGATAAACTACACCCGCGTTCTGGGTATGATGATAAACTACATCCGCGTCCTGGGTATGATGATAAACTACACCCGCGTCCTGAGTATGATGATAAACTACATCCGCGTCCTCGGTATGACGATAAACTACACCCGCGTCCTGGGTATGACGATAAACTACATCCGCGTCCTGGGTATGATGATAAACTACATCCGCGTCCTGGGTATGATGATAAACTACACCCGAGTCCTGGGAAAGACGATAAACTACATCCGCGTCCTGGGTATGATGATAAACTACATCCGCGTCCTGGGTATGATGATAAAATACATCTGCGTCCTGGGTATGATGATAAACTACACCCGAGTCCTGGGTATGACGATAAACTACATCCGCGTCCTGGGTATGATGATAAACTACATCCGCGTCCTGGGTATGACGATAAACTACATACGCTTCTTGGGTATGACGATAAACTACGTCCAGTAGCAAAGCCTCTGATCAGGAGGTTTTGACGAGCGTGGAACAACCTCTTAATTGCTGGTGTTCCCAGGTCCACCCTGACCCGAGGTGATAGCACCTGTTAGGGTTTCAGCTATGGGCAAATAGTTAACCCCAATTCTGGGGTCAAAATACCATGAAAGTATAAAAATGGGTTTTAATACCAGAAATACTTTGTAAAAAAATTATTACCAGCAATACATTTAAAAAAAAATAACAAAAAAAAAAAAAAAAAAAACTACTAGCGATACATATTTGAAGGTAAAATGTTACCAGAATTAGATTTTTGGAAAAAAAAATATATTACGACAATAAAAATTTTGTCGATATTAAATAACATATTGAGGTTGATATGCCGTAAAACAAAAAACCAAACGAAACGAAATGTTTGGCGGGAGAAGAAATATTTTGTAATTTTTATTACAATGCCATATCACTTCAGGACAAAGCCGAACATGTACCTCCACAGTTTCTTTTTCTTTATTATCTGTGAAATGTTCTGGATTCTTGGGAAAATAGTAGAATATTGCCCCACTGCCTTCTCCACAGTTATAAATTCAGAGTTTTCCTTCTCTTAGGCAGGTTTACAACCAAGGCTAAAGAGCCCAGGCTAGCCTGCTGTTTAACCCATAGCTGGGCGTTAACATATTTACCGATTTAAAGTTATTAGCTAAATAAATAAAATCACAAAATATTCCTTAATGTATCTCTAATTTCTACAGTCTGTTCCTCCAGGATTTCAATTAGAGATTCACATATTGATCGGTGGAGTAAATTCCCGTTGGCTTCCCCGCAGTTTGGAATTCAGGGTTTTCCTTTTCCTAGACATTTCAGTCGGCAGTATTATTTAACCCATAGCCTGGGGGAGAAGAAACAGATTCAGGCTTTTTTGCACACGGTCATTTTGTACAAAGAAGAACGCAACGGGCAAGGCCGGAATTCGAACTCGGCTCGTCAATTCCACGCCGGTATTCGCTACATTAATTAATCTCCCGGGTTTGAAGACATTATTTATTCCGTTTTAAAAGACTTATCATTCGAGAATCTGGTTTGCCACGCCGGCAACCATATTTATTTCTAGTAATTTTAAGCGAAACCTCACTCCTCAACTCAAAAGATTTGTGGTAAGAGAGGTTTTTTTTTTGCTTTCTTGTTTTTGCTCTTTAAAAGATTAGCAAAGACGGCGTGAGGCATAACGGTCATGGATTAGTGAAGGCATATTGGCCAGATGTATTCCATTTCGTCTAAGATGCCTAAAATGGAATTTGCAGCCCAATTGACGCAGTGCTAAACAAGCTTGATACAGCGTACTTCTTCTTTTTTTCCTTCTTTCTTTTTATTTCTCTTTTCCCCCTCATTCTTTCTCTGTCTTTTGTCTAAAGATCGTTTTCTTTAGACTTTGTCCTTCATCGTCTTTCTTCTGCTTCTCCTCCTTTTGTCTTGTGTTTGTCTCTTTCTTCTCTCTTCGTCTTCTTTTTCCTATCTCGATCTTCTTCTTCTTCTTCTTCTCTGTTTTTCAACGTCCAAGTCATACTTTTTGAAAGGGGTTACGGAAAGGTCGACGTCTGAATGTCTATATCTGTCGAACAGACCTGACATTAACAGCACGAGAAAATTACTATGCCTATTAACACTAAAGATAATAAATAAATGTACTTGAAATAACTATTAGTCATAAGTAATTTAGCTTTTTAGGAACCAATTGTAATGGCGAATATATCATCCTAACTAAGCTTTCCTCAAATATATCATAACAAACAATGGGAAATGGGTTACATACAACCATGTTCAAGGCAAAAGACAATGGATTGACAGGGATGCCGCAAATTGCGGCGTACAAGTCGAGTTTTTAAGCCTATTCTACTAACTTTATGCCACTCATCACGTCAAGCAACTGAATAAACGCCTTCAAAAGCATGAAGACTTCAATGGTTTACAAGTAACAGTCTTGTTGGTCTCTTCATTGTAATTGGCGCTCATAATACAATATTCTTTAGAATTGCATCTTGTGGGTCCAGTAGTGAGAATGGCATTCATATTTCGGCCCTCATAGACGTAAGTAAAAGCAAGAGAGAATTAGCTACAATCTGAAATTAGGCAAGGGTTAAATTACTGAAAACTGCTTCTTCAAGACCTCGAGTGGCTTTTATTGCATAACAACAACACAGTCAAATCTTTTAACAAATTAGTGGATTCAACATACAATCTTAAGGTATAAACTTAAATTGTCTAATGTTGTATATCAATTTTGCTGTCCAGTACAAAACTGGATCTCTTGTCATGATTATCTGCATTGAATATACAATCCTTGTCACTATTATTGGCGCCCTTTAAGGTTTTGCTATGTCTTCAGAAATACCGTAAATTGTGGCGTATAAGTCGAGATTTCAAGCCTAAACAATCTTTCCAAAACTACGGATCGACTAATATGTCGGGTATAAAATGCTAACCTTTATCACAGAGTGGTAAACAAGTTGGACAGCATTCCTAACAATTACTGTACACTGTTTACCGTACCCTCAACAGGCTGCCACAAATATATACCCCACTAAAACTTGTGTTTAGTGGACATATTTGGCATATTAACACAGAAATTAACATAAAATAATAAGATCGTAACACAAATTAGTATTCCACTAACGCTATGGCACACATCACGTCCAACACTCGACCACGTGCCCATAATAATACTGTACAGATACAGGTAATAACGATAGTCATGTAATGCTCACACAGATTTTTAAGTCGTGAAATTAAGATTTCGCGTAAAAATAATGCTTTATACTTTCTGTATGCATACAAAATATAACCATTACTTACAACCCCCCCGCCAAAAAACAAAAAAAAAAACAAAACAAATAAAAAACAAAACAAACAAAAAAACAACAACATATAAATGCAGGAGTTTTTGACATTTTGAATAATATCTTTATTGAGCACGAAACACCCGGTAAGTAATCCATGAACGAAGGTGTTGTTGCGACTATCTCTAACAAAAATCTGGCGCCAACGTAGCTTGGGTGTCTAAACTAAATAAAAGTTAATAAAATTTTCCATATCCTTCGTATTTAACGGAAGATTTTTAAAAAGGAAGATTGCTGCCCAGATGTTTATAAGAAATTACAGAAAATGGAAAACCGCAGAACTTGTAGTTAATAATCAATAATAATAAATCTAAACTGGCGATGACCAATATAGGGTATCAGTTCCATTGCCCAGTACAGGAGTGTGCTTTTTGTCATAAATCAATTTATTATATTGGGCATAGGTCCACCGCTTTGAGTAGACACCTCACATGTTACCTGGCATAGCAGAGCTCCATAAAAAATTATCAATCTATAATCTACAACAGCCCTTAAGAAAGACATTAGTTAGATAAAACTAGATTCATTTGTAAATCAAATTGAAGAAAACACTTCGTTATAAGAGATGCCGTGTACATCAAACTGCTCTCCCCTACCGCCAGTCTTCCCTTGTTTAACAATGGTAATGGAGTGTTGAAAGTCTTTTGAAAATATAAAGTCGCCCACTCGAATTCTAGCCATGCCCAACAAGCGAGGGCTCGTTATCGCTGCTACTATAATTCACAAAAAAATACATCTCATAGAGTCAAAAAAGGAAAATAAACTGACTAAAGCAAAAACACCCCACACCCTTGAAAATTGCTTAAGAAAAGGCCGAAAGCGCTTGGGACAATCGACGATATGGATAGTTTTTGTACTCCTTTACACCAAATGTAGGAATGCTGGAGAAAATAAATAAAATAAATAAAATTTTCCTTGTCCGTCATATCTAACGAAAGATCCATCCTGGGCAGGACGATAAACTACATCCGCGTCCAGGGTAAACTACGTCCAACAGCAACTCTTAATTGCTGGTGTTCCCAGCTCCACCCTGACCCGGGGTGGTAGCACCTGTTAGGGTCCCAGCTATGGGCAAATAGTTAAACTCTAAACTGTGGCAAAAAATGCAAGTGTAAAAATAGGGTTTAATACCAGAAATACTTTGTAAAAAATTATTACCAGAGATAAATTTATGAAGTGGGGGGGTACATTTTTTTAAATAATATTACCAGCTATACATTTATGAGGAAAAAAAGAAATACCAGAAATCGATTTTTGACAAAACAAAATATTACCAGCAATAAAAATTTTGTCGGCATTAAATAACCCATTGAGGTGTTGATATACCGTAAAACAAAACAAAACCAACCAAAACCAAACTAAGGAAAGATGTTTAAAAGAAAAGCTGTTGCCCAAATATATATATATATATATATATATATATATATATGCAAGAGTATTTTTTAAATAGGAACTTGTATTTTTAATCTTAACCTTATCTATATACAGTGTAACCTAGATATAAGAGACCCGGATATAAGAGAAATCCGGATATAAGAGAGATTTTCTCTGGTCCCAAATTAGAGCTATACTTACCTAAACAAAATAGACCAAACCCGGATATAAGAGAAACCCGGATATAAGAGACATCTTCTCCGGTCCCGACAACTCTCTTATATCCGGGTTACACTGTAATTAAAAAAAAAACACTTTTCGTTCCTCTCTTAGTTTCAAATTAAGACTTCATTCTTCATATAATCCCAATTTAATGTCATAAGGTTAATATGCGGGTTTAATTTTATAAAACCGCTATTACCTTCCACCCCCACGTGACCACTATCTCGTGCCTTTCGTCTGACTGAAACATTGAAATGGAGAAATTCTGTATCAATTTTTCGACAGTTTTAACAGTTAAATTTCTAATTCCAACACGAATTCAGTCTATATACCGGGGTTGAATAAGACTGAAGAAGTTTTCGTCGGTTGAAATAGATCTATACTCCATATGAGATAATTTTAGATTATATACATACATATATATATATATATATATATATATATATATTGTGTGTATTTAGGCAGCATATTTTCATTTATACACGTTTCATTAAATAATATAGACAAGTGTTGTCTATTTATTTTATGTAAAATTTTTTCGTATCTTCTGATAAGTTTGATAACATCATCATTTACCGAAAAAAGAAATTCACAATATTTATCCATTATTTTTAATATAATCTAAGCTTTCGGCTTACTCAAGCCATTATCAAAGATGTAATTACAAACATATCAAACAATATACGGACACGACAGTGATGATAGTCTGTCATTGTTTAGTTTACATAGTGGATCACTAAGCAACGATGAACACGCGCATATAAGACGCTAGAAGCGAAAATCGCACCGCATCTCATGACGTCACACATGACTACACGAGAGTGAATTGGAGAATGAAATAAGGAAAGATTATATATAAGATTATATATATAATCGACCATTCGATTCGTCCTTGCGTTGAATATTGCTGCCGCAACTGGTTTTAATCTTCTGTTTTGTATTTAAAGATTCTTGATAAAATCTAGAGAAGAGTGCAATGTTATCGGTCCTGAACTGGCATCTCCCCTTCATTCACTTTCCTACTGCCTTAACGTAGCCTCGCTGTGCATTTTCTATAAATATCTTCACAGTAATTGTTTTGATGAGCTTTCCTCTTTGGTACATTGACTTTACAAATATAAGCGCAATACTATATTGGCAGTTGGATTTGGTGGACGTAACCGTAGGTTCTCTGCTAACAGTTTCTTCTTGCTCATTTCTCACTTGTGGAACTCTCTCCAGGCTTCTCGCTTTGCAGTCAGCTGTAGGAAATTTGGTTCACCGTAACGTACCAGACAATATTTCCTAGTCAGAATTCAGTATCAGTCTATATTTCTGAGATGAGGTATTATGTACACTATTTACATTATTTGGACTATTGTCCTCATCTTTGTTGCCATATTTATCCGATCCTTCAGTATCTGTTTATATTTCTGAGATGAGGTATTATGTACACTATTTACATTATTCTGACTATTGTACTCATCTTTGTCGCCATATTTATCCGATCCTTCAGTATGTGTCTATATTTCTGAGATTAGGTATTATGTATACTATTTACATTATTCGGACTATTGTACTCATCCTTGTCGCCATATTTATCCGATCCTTCAGTATCTGTCTATATTTCTGAGATGAGCTATTATGTCCACTATTTACATTATTCGGACTATTGTCCTCATCTTTGTTGCCATATTTATCCTATCCTTCAGTATCTGTCTATATTTCTGAGATGAGGTATTATGTACACTATTTACATTATTCGGACTATTGTCCTCATCTTTGTTAACATATTTATCCGATCCTTCCGTATCTGTCTATATTTCTGAGATGAGGTATTATGTACACTATTTACATTATTCGGACTATTGTCCTCATCTTTGTCGCCATATTTATCCGATCCTTCAGTATCTGTCTATATTTCTGAGATGAGGTATTATGTACACTATTTACATTATTCGGACTATTGTCCTCATCTTTGTTGCCATATTTATCCGATCCTTCAGTATCTGTCTATATTTCTGAGATGAGGTATTATGTACACTATTTACATTATTCGACTATTGTCCTCATCTTTGTCGCCATATTTATCCGATCCTTCAGTATCTGTATATATTTCTGAGATGAGGTATTATGTACACTATTTACATTATTCGACTATTGTCCTCATCTTTGTTGCCATATTTATCCGATCCTTCAGTATCTGTCTATATTTCTGAGATGAGGTATTATGTACAATATTTACATTATTTGGACTATTGTCCTCATCTTTGTTGCCATATTTATCCGATCCTTCAGTATCTGTCTATATTTCTGAGATGAGGTATTATGTACACTATTTACATTATTTGGACTATTGTTCTCATCTTTGTTGCCATATTTATCCGATCCTTCAGTATCTGTCTATATTTCTGAGATGAGGTATTATGTACACTATTTACATTATTCGGACTATTGTCATCATCTTTGTTGCCATATTTATCCGATCCTTCAGTATCTGTCTATATTTCTGAGATGAGGTATTATGTACACTATTTATATTATTCGGACTATTGTCCTCATCTTTGTTGCCATATTTATCCGATCCTTCAGTATCTGTCTATATTTCTGAGATGAGGTATTATGTACACTATTTACATTATTCTGACTATTGTTCTCATCTTTGTTGCCATATTTATCCAATCCTTCACAACGTTTCGGCCGAAATTTTGTGATAAATATCCTTCAGTATCTGTCTATATTTCAAAGATGAGAACAATTGTTCTCATCTTTGTTGCCATATTAATCCTTCAATAATGTAAATAGTGTACATAATAATTTTCATCTCAGAAATATAGACAGAGACTGAAGGATCAGATAAATATGGCGACAAAGATGAGGGCAATAGTCCGAATAATATAAATAGTGTAGTCAGGATTCATTTTGCACGTTTATAAATGAACAATTTGTCTATGTATTGAGTATTGTTGCCATATATAGTCTGGTAGTCCTGACTATATATCCAAAGAAGAATTCGCAATGTTACTGATCCTGACCTGGCACCTCGATTTCAGTGATTTTCTCTCCTCCGTGACGTGACTTCCCTCTGTCTTTTCTATACAGATTTTCATAGCAGCTGTTCTAGAGAGCTTTCCGATATGTTACGTTGACTTTACGAATTTAAGCGTGCTGCTAGTTGGCAACTGGGTCTCACTTTAGCTAGATATAACTATAAGTTCTGTTCTAATAGTGTCTCTTCTCGCACTTCTCGCCTGTGTAACCCTCTTCTCGTTTCTTGCTTCTCTGCCACCTAGAACCTTCAAAAATTTAAATGCAACTTCAATCGCCATCTTCTGTATCCTGTATTTTTACTGTTTTTTCTCATCACTAACGTCTTCTCATATTCTTTCACACGCAGTAATCTCTTGGCGGCTTAGTGGTTTTATCGCCTTAAATTAAAGGATGAATATGTAGATGTTAACGAAGCTCTAGACGAAACGAAAAGCTAAAGAGAGTAAGAATTTAGCACTGGGAGATGCCCTCCGGGAAAAGGTCAACAGAATTCATCATGTTAGAGAAGAAGAAGAAGAAGAAGAAGAAAATTGTGTTTCTTCTTTTTTTTTTTTTACAAATGAACGAGAAAATAAAATGGACGACAAAAACATTCACGACAAATAATAAAATGGCGACTCACAGTTTCGTACCAAGAAACGAGAATATCGCGCTTAGTTAAAGGGCATAATGAGCAATTGTTATGACCCGTGTCGCTGAATAGAAAAGAAATATGATCACTTCTGGGGGTCTGGATTTGCTATATTGGCGATTAGCGCTAATGGCGTGACTGTCAGAGCTGTCGTCCTTGAGAAACGAGTTTCTTATTATATTAATATATGGCGGCTGTTCGCTCGATTACGAGGTGAACGATCTCTACGCCATAACAACATATCCGTTACCGATAACCGCTCATGGGCTCTGCAATAACTCCTAAAACTAGAAAGGCTTTTAAAAGTTCTTTTACATTCAACCAATAACTATGTACGGAGCAAGGTCAAAAGGCCTGGTGGTTGACAGGAACCACTTCTCGCCACTATTAAGCACTAGAGATGCCATGGTTTGGTCACATCACGTGGTATAAGAGACCCTGCAAGACAACCATGCAAATCACTGCGGATGGCGGACACAAGCGAGGATAGAAAAGCAAGAGCTGGTCAGACAACATCAAAGAGTGAACAAACATGATAATACCGGTACTCCTTTAAGTACCGGAGCTACCGTCAATAGATCATCCTGGAGGATTTTGTCTGTTTCTTGTGCCCTTAGCTTCACCCACCGACGATTGAACATTCAAGGAACTGGTGACATTCATTATTCATCATCGTCATCGGTGCAACGACCATGTGTAGTTGTAGAGTTGTTGAGCGTCTGAGCACCTTAACAGTTCGTACTCGACACATCTGGGTAGAAAGCCAGATAGATAAAGATTCATGTGTAGACCAGGTAGAGCCCACCGATCTACAAGACAAGGACGGTTTTATGGGACCTCATACCACAAACTATACAAAGTTAGCAGTTGAATAAAATGTAAAGTAAGTCATGAAGTTTCAAGTTCTCAGCGATATATTCCCATTGCTTATCCCACAAAACACATAATCCAGTCATCATGTTTAGGGCAACATTTATTTCCCATCTTATGCCCCTGCACTTGACCCCCGAATGTAACGTTTCCACCCAGCTTGTGAAAATCAAACACGGCAACGTTCTTTCTTAGTGCGTCTTTGTCTTGGATTCGTTGATAAATTCTTTGTCAAAGATTTCTCTAGAGATTGTTTGTGATATATATAAACAATTATATATCTTTTCCCCATATATATACATATAAATATTTCAATAGTTAAGCAATTTTTTTTTTTTTTTAGATATAGTAAAAAAAAAAAATTTTAAACAACATTTAAAATATTTATGACAATTAGATTTAAGTTAGGAATATCCGAACAGTGACGTTCCATATCACGTGACGTCCGCGTCTCGCGAAGGACGCTACTTGCTAACAAACAGTAATTTTAG
>CAHIKZ030000860.1:625000-760000 GCA_903632075.3 Acanthosepion pharaonis | reverse complement strand
CCGCCGATTTTGGGGGTTCGCATCACTTTCTGCTATCTAACTATCTTGCACATATGTCCTAACTACTTCTGGGCTCTTTGTTCATGTTGTTGCTTTCAAAGACGTCATTTGCAGCCCGATTCTGCACTTGGAGGTATTTAGGGATCCCTTCCAAGGTCAACCGTGGAGGAACCTAGATAATCTGGTATAAAACCAGGTATTAAACTTACTTTTGTGTCTTTGAGGGTGAACCCAGTATATATTACGGACATCTCAGATCAACTCCTCTTAGGCCACAGCTTCCTGATGGACATTGCCCCAAATCTTTTTTTCTTTTTCTTATTTACTGACTGCAGTACCTTTTTTTTTTTTGGAGGGGGTTATTTTCCGGGGTGGGGGCGTATTGGGTTGGTATGGGAGACATATGGAGGAAATGACATATGGGGAGGCGAGATCGTGTTTTTTTTTTTTTTTTTTTTTCGGGAGGACGAAGACATATTTGTGGTGGGTGGACGAGGACCAGTTTTTTTTTTTTTTTTTTTTTTTTTAGGAAAAGCGTTTGATATAGGGATGTTCTTTTCTTCTGTTTATTTATCTTTTGTTTTTGTCAATATTGGTTCATTAAGGAATTTCAAATATTTTCTAGCGACATAAATAAGAAAAAAATATTCTTATATATTTAATGATAATTTTATACTTTTTACTCTTTTCTTATTTATTCATTCGTTTCTATTATTCTGATTATAATAATAATAAGTCAAACTGGTATATTTTATAATGAATTCTTCACTCCGACATCCAGTGTAAAAATATATGGTCATTCCTTGTCATAGTAGAGGGCTTGCATGTCCCAGTGATCCCAAGAGTGAAACTGTCTGGAGCCTCAACTCCTGTATGGTCACCTATGGCTGTAATTTCAAGGAAGAGTGACCAAACTAAATGCGACCAACCCTAAAAAACAGCAACGGTGAAATAGGCAACGACCTCAGTGGCCAAACCAGCAGAAGAGGCAGCACCAGTCAAGATGGTATAACCAAGGCAGACCATGACAGACCAATGCAACCAGGTTTGCCAGATCTAGCCTGTCTCAAAACCCTTTCAATTGCAACAGAAGCACCTCTGGCCAAAATATGTGGCTTCTCCGTCGGGAAGAGTTCTTCACCAAAATCAGATTCACAGGAATGGTCTCATGAAACTCTCTCTGACTTCACTTTCTACGACCCTTCGGAAATTTGAGAAGTGATGGTCCCATGGGTGACTGTGCAGGCTTGGCTATCTGGAGGCCCTTAGTCCACACCCACGTGTTGGTGACAGGTACATGATGGTCATATCTCCAATGACCTAATCCCACACTCCTCTGCGACTTCTGCTCACGGTTCTTCAGGAGTAGGGTGGGCCTTCACAGTCATCCTTCCATCATCTTCCACCACCACCACCACCACCACCACCACCAGAGGAGAAAGGGAATAAATACAGAGGATGACAATCCTGATGCTCAGATGTGAGTGGGTGCCAAGATGATATATATATATATATATATATATATATATATATATATATATATATATATATATAAGATGGACCTGGACGAACTAAGCATCTGACAGACCAACGCAACAATGAAAAAGTGTATAAAAAACTAAATCAAAGCAACTTGTCTGTCGTATTCACTAAATTGTGCATGAAAGAATTGCTGCATAAATACAAATATATATATATATATATATATATATATATATATATATATATATATATATATATATATATATATTGAAGGTTATGTTATTCCAAGCAATAAATAAGAAAAAGAATATAATTATTGGCAAAATGATATTAAAATTTTTTTTCCGTTCTTTTGGGGGACGAAGATGTATTTTAGAATTTTTAGGAAAAGCATTTCAAGTCATAACATTATTTTTTTTCTTTTCTTGAACTCTTGGTTCATTAATGAAATTATTCCTGCATTATTTATATTTCAAATATTTTTAGCAACAAAAATAAGAAAAAATGTTCTTATATATTTAATGATAATTTTATACTTTTTACTCTTTTCTTATTTATTCATTCGTTTCTATTATTCTGATTATAATAATAATAAGTCAAACTGGTATATTTTATAATGAATTCTTCACTCTGACATCCAGTGTAAAAATATATGGTCATTCCTTGTCATAATAGAGAGCTTGTCATAGTCGAGGGCTTCCTTGTCATAGTAGAGGTCATAGTTGAGGGTGTGTCCTAATGCTCCCAAGAGCGAGGCCGTCTGGAGTTTCAACTCCTGTAGTGCCTGATAAGGTCGAGGAAGAGGCCCCGGACTGAATGCAACCAACCCCACGAAGAATCCAACGACGAAATAGGCAAATAACTACACGATACCAACGACCAAACCGGTGGAAGACGACAACAGAAGTCGGGCTGGCGTAAGCAAGGCGGACCTCAACAGACCAAGCACCCGACAGTCCGATGCAACCAGATCTCGCTTCTCTCAATCCCCTTTGAACCGTGAGGCAGGCGCTTCTGGCCAAATGTGAGGGCTTCTCCTTTGTGCAGAGTTGTCCACCAAAGTCAAAACCACGCGTCAAACTCTTTTTGATTCACAGCCATCTCTGCCAGGAGAGAAGAAAAGGAATAGGGAGAGAAGATGACAATCCCGATGATCAGATGCGAGCGGGTACTGACAACAGCGACACTTGCTTGTTTAACGGCATATCAACTCCTTATGGGTCACTTAATGCCGAGATTTAATTTTGTTGCGTGTTTTGAAGTAATAAAATATGATATATGTTATTCTGCTTTCACAGTTGAATGCATGGTAGATGATACTCAGCTTTCGTGCATATACAGGTTTGTGTGGACATAATTTTTAGAGGTGTTGATATGTGTGTTTTATGTTGTAGTTTGGTTGAAATTTTACCTTGGAACACGATCTCAACGACCAAACCTGCGGCAGAGGGCATCACCAGTCGGGCTGGAGTAACCAACTCAACGGTCCGATGCATCCAGGTTTGCCTGATCTCGCCTGTCGTAGTCTCCTTTGAGCCGCAAGAGAGGCGCTTCTTGCCAAGGATATGGGCTTCTTCGTCTTTCATTGTTGTCAACCAAAATCGGATTCACGGTTCAAATGGCTTTGTTAAACTCTTCAGGAGTAGGCTGGGCCTTAACAGCCATCCCCGCCACCGACACCAGAAGAAAGAGAATAAGGAGAGAGGATGACGATCCCGATGGTCGGATGGGGGCCAGTGCTGACTACTACTAGTATCCTCCCAGATGTAAATAAAATTCTAAATTTTATTTCAGTCTGAATTTATGAGATGAGGATTTAACAAATTTTATTTTTGATTTATTTTGTTGTTATTATACTAACGTTTCAGCCCTTTTCACCTCGGACCTTCTTCAGCTGTCTGTCAATCTGGGCTAATTTAATATACTGGGGTAGGTTTTTCTCGTTTCGCTGCCCATGTCGTTTTGTTCTCATTCAGCACTAATTAGTTATTGCTCGCTCCTTTTTTCTACTAATGTGCAACTATCTCAGCCACTAAGTATCTCTAAAGTAACTGGTTCTTTATGTGCAGCGTCCTTTCAGAACGTTGGCGATCATGGCTCTCCACGATTTCTTGCCCTTTTGTAGCTCTTAGTAAATTTTGTCTTTTTGCTGTTTCTCCTAATCCTCGTTCTGCCAACCATTTGAGCAAGCTCATTCGGCAGGTGTTATGTGTTGTTTTTTCTCTGTACCTTTTGTTTACACTAAGTCTTATGAGTTTCAAAATTTCCAGGCCTTCTTTTCTCACTATGTTGCCTTGAAATTTCAACAGCCGCTTTCTCATCGTAAGCTTAAATGTTCTTTTTGTTTCCAGTTTTTGTAAGACTTCGATGTTGCTTCCATGTTTGGTCTATGGTATTCTCAGCGTCCTTCTGTAGAACCATCTTTTTATTGTTTCAAGTCTCGTATTCACGTTTGAGGAGATTTTCCAACACTCACTGCTATACAGGACAGATATCATGTAACAGTTTAGTAGTCTCCTTGTTTCTAGCGAAGTTTTTTTTTTCTATTTCTTAATACTCTGCTTAGCTTTTGGAAGGCATTTTCGGCTATCCCAATTCGCTTTCGAATTTCAGTGTCGCACTTTCGGATCTTTCCCAGATACTTAAATTTTTGTACTTATTTGATTTTGGTATCTTCGATTTGCAACTCACTCTTTAAGTTCATGCTTTTACTAGCAACGATGAATTCTGTTTTCGTGCAGTTGATGATTAGTCCTTTCTTCTCGCTTTCCTTCGCTACCTTCTGTAGGAGTTTTTGTAGCTTTCCGTGTCTGCTATCAACACAGTGTTGTGGCCGCCAATAATGAATCCTGGTAGTACTCCTAATTCTCTCAGAATTGGCTCTCTGTATATGCTGAATAAGTCCGGTGAGAAGACACATCCTTGTCTTACAACACTTTCTATTTTTGTATATCTGTTGAGCTCATTGTGATGAGATGGTCCTGCATTCACTGCCATATAAGAGGACCAATATTGCATAAGAGTTCAGTACTCTTTTCTGCGTTTCTAACGAAATTTTCCTGTTTTTCGATGCTTTGCTTAGCTTTTGGAAGGCATCTTTCGGATTTCAGTGTCGCACTTTCTGTCCTCTGTTAAAACACTTCCTAGATATTTAAATTGTTGTACTTGCTTATTTTTTGTAATTTGTATGTTAGGCTATCAGTTATGTGCGATGTTATACGCGCTTAGGCGATCATGTATCTTTCGATGCATGACTGACGCAGTAGGTTGTCATTTCTTTCTACAGTAGACCAGTTGCGATCCAAAGCTATAGAACCTGGTCTGTCCTGCTATTTACCTATTGCTTAGAAGAAGAGGATTCATATCTTTCCTAAGGGTATTAGCATGTAAGTGAATGTCAGTCAGTTTTGTGCCATGCGTGATACACGCTTAGGCGATCATGTATCTTTTGATACATGACTGACGAAGCAGATTTTTTTCCCGCAGTAGGTTGCCATTTCTTTCTGCAGTAGACCAGTTGCCATCCAAGACTATAGAACCCGGTCTATTCTGTTATTTACCTATAGCTGGGGGAGGAACTGGATTCATACCTTTCCCAAGGGTATTAGCATGTAAGTGAATATAATGGATTCGACTGGAACTCGAACTCGCACTTGTACAAGAATTTTATCCTTAAAGGCTTGAACAAGTTTATACATCGGCTGATGTGGTGTGTGAATGGACTTCAAAGAGTTACAGCAAATTGACCGATAGAGCCCGTTACTTTTTGGTAGCAATAATCGTCACATATTCAAATTAGTTAGTCTAATAAAGATAACTCTAATAACATATATATACACAAAGGTGTCCTTCTCCTAGACCAGTTGCCATCCAAGGCTATAGAACCCAGTCTGTCCTGCTATTTACCCATAGCTGGAGGGAGAAGAAGAGGATTCATATCTTTCCCAAGGGTATTAGCACGTAAGTGACTAATGGATTCGACTGCAATGCAAACTCGTCTCTCTGATTCCTCAATCCGGGCTGCTATCCAATACATGACTGACGAGGCAGATTTTTCCCCGCAGTTGGTTGCCATTTCTTTCTGCAGTAGATCAGTTGCCATCCAAGTCTATAGAACCCGACCTGTCCTGTTATTTACCCATAACTGGGGGGAGAAGAATAGGATTCATACCATTCCCAAGTGTATTAGTACATAAGTGAATATCAGTCAGTTATGTGCCATGCGTGATATACGCTTAGACGATCATATATCTTTCGATAAGTGACTGACGAGGCAGATTTTTTTCCTGCAGTAGGTTGCCATTTCTTTCTGTGGTAAACCAGTTGCCATACAAAGTTATAGAACCCAGTTAGGGGGAGAAGAAGAGGATTAATGGCTTTCCCAAGGGTATTAGCAATAAGTGAATGTAATGGATTTGATTGGAATTCGAACTCGGCTTTCCGATTCTTCAATCCGAACTGCTATCCATTACACCACCTGGTGAAGGCACGGTGGAGTAATGGCTGATCCTTTTTTGCTGACAGCCATAAATTCAGGGCGCGGTTTGAAGAAACGCAACTCGCTCAGCCACTAGTTTTGAAGCTTGGTACTGCACAGTTTCAAATTGTGTGAAATTATGGATACGAGTATTGCATAAATCTTATCTGCGCAGGAAGGTAGCCACCCCCACCCCGCCGTCACTGGTTGCAAGCAAGCAACTATCTCGACCACGTGACAGGCTGGGAATGTATCCGTTCTAATGACGTCCGTCTAGTAACCTCTCTGCAAATACAAGCACGCACGTAACGGCAGACAAAAGGAAGACGCGCTTATCAAACTGTGGCATGTTAAGAATTCAGCGGCTTACGGCTTGAAGACGACTCCCTGCTTCCTTCCCAGCGATACCGGCAGGAGAAATCTTCTAGCTGACAGATTTCGCCGGTTGACATACCCTGAACCATTCTCGAAGTCATGCATAATGGATGAGGCTGAGACTGCTGTCTACGGTTGCAAAATAGGAGTTTATTTCGCGTTCGTGATTGTCTCGTTGATCTAGGAGATAACAGGTCTTTGCTTTTCGCGATGGACCAAGAATTATTGGATTCGTTTTGGCAATGACTTGTAGAACGAACGTGACCTTGTGCCAAACGAAAGTAAACTAAGTTAATAACCTTTGTGGGGGGTGAACAGTCGATCTGTATACAAAGGATAGACAAATAGGCGAGGCGAGTTCGAATTCCAGTCGGGTTCGTAACTTCTACTAGGGAAACCCATCTATTTTTTATATCGGTCAAACAACTGGACAGGTTGTGTTCTCTAGGCGTGTTTACCAACCAGTCTAGGAGAATAAAAAAACTACCTGAAGCTGTACAAAGATGGCTAGACATAAGCTGTAGATATTGTCAGTAAAACAAATAAACGATACATTTCGACAACTAAGGAAGTATGGAGAGTGGTAAATCCAGAATTTTACTGACATCACCGGTTATTGGCCATTCCCTCTGTCGTTTTTACAAACATTTTCATGGCTATTGTTCTGTTGAGTTTTTATCGATGGTGCCCCGACCACATTAATTTAAGCGCGCCACTAGACTGGCACCAAGTCACACCCTATTACCGTTGAAATAGTTAAATACAACCGCCACTTCTACTCTAACAGCTTCTTTTCTCGCACTTCCCACCTGTGGGATTCCTTTTCCGTTTACTTGCTTCCTTGATAACTACAATCTTTAAAAATTTAAATGCAACGTCAATCGCCATCTTCTATCTTCTTGAAACCCCGTGAAGCTTTTATCCTTTCCTCATTCCACCATTTTCCTCTCACCTTCACTCTATGTAACCTCCTGCGAAATATTAGCACTCATGCCTTTCTTTGGTGAAATGCTTAAAAAATTGGTTTGTACAACATTTTAGATTTTTTTGGAGTTCAAGAGAGATTCCTTTTTGTGTTATTTCTCTATATATTTACTCTATTTAATTTATATACAGTGTAACCCGGATATAAGAGTAACCCGGATATAAGAGAGATTTTCTCTGGTCTCAAAGTGTTGCCATACTTACCTAAACAAAATAGACCAAACCCGGATATAAGAGAAACCCGGATATAAGAGAGATTTTCTCTGGTCTCAAAGTGTTGCCATACTTACCTAAACAAAATAGACCAAACCCGGATATAAGAGAAACCCGGATATAAGAGACTTCTTCTCCGGTCCCGACAACTCTCTTATATCCGGGTTACACTGTATATATTTACATATTTTATCTGTATATTTATATTTTATCTATATTTATTTAAATTTTATCTATATATTTATCTGTATATTTACTCTATTTAATTTATATATTTATTTATATATTTTATCTATACATTTATATTTTATCTATATTTATTTATATTTTATCTATATATTTATATTTTATCTATATTTATTTATATTATATATATATATATTTATCTGTATATTTACTCTGTTTAATTTATTTATATATTTTATATATATATTTATATTTTATCTGTAATTATTTATATTTTTTATATATATATATATGTATATGTATATATATATATATGTGCGTGTGTGTGTGTGTGTGTGTACTCTATTTAATCCTGTTTACTACATTCTATCGATACATAAGTCCAATCGGTTCGTTATGGTAAAATTAGCAGCTGGTATAAAAAATGATCCACAAATCTGTTAACTGGGGCAAGGGATGGCTTGTTAATTTTAAAGCCTCCAAAATGTAACCGCTCTCTAATAATCTTTTGAGAGTACCATTTTCCCTTCCATCGCAATGACTGATGATAACTCCCAGACGAGCAACACTGCGCCTACTCTGGCTAGCCTTTTCCGCTGACACGCTAACGTTTTTCGCTTACAAGCGGAAAGGTTATATTGAATCAATTGCAAGGTCTTCAGCTAGGAAATTTGGGTTCCCTGTGTTGTGCTAAATAATTTTTCTCACCAGAATCTATAGTACGTATTTATAAGTCTACTATGTTTTGACTATTTCTGCCACATTTGAACTTCTGCTGTATATTCTCAATACAAACCAAAGAAGAATGTACAACGTTAGTAGTCCTGACCTGGCATCTCGGCTTCAGCCACCTTCCCACCGTCGTAACGTAGCTTCCCTGAGCTTTTTGTATAAATACTTTCATGGTTATTGTTCTGATAAACTTTCCTCTGAGTTACTGAGTCTTTATGAATTTAAGCGCAGTACTAGAGTGACAGCGAGGTCTCATCTTTTTGCAAGTGAAATGGCCACATGTAGTCGTAAATTCTGTATCAACATTTTCTTCTCTTTTGTGAAAGTCTCTTCCGGATTTCTTCCCAGTCATGTTTGATCTTCAAAACTTTAAATGAAATGTCAGTCGTAATCTTCCGTCTACTTAATACGTGTTCTTTAATTTTTCTCTATCCTTAATGGCTTCATTGCCTTGCTTGGGGTGAAATGGTTTAAAAAAAGTCTGTTCGAAAATAAGCCTCCATTTCATATTAACTTTATGACGTGACATGAGCAGAGGACGACAAAGCGATGGTTATTAATATGTACACAGTCCGGGCCAGCCGACATGGGCTCATGACGAACGATTATACATTACCCTTTCTCAGTCAGCTCCGATCAGCTGTGAGGCGGAACCTGGATAGCATATCGGCAACGCTGAAGATTAGAGAGGATAGCAGGAGGAGTCCAGAGACGTTTCAAACAGCAAGCGGGGAAAAAAAAAGGAACACATGTTGCGAAAAGGGAATCGGCGCTTGTTGATTGTAAGAAACGGATGACTATATGCAGTGTCCCGGACGATGAATGAAGCTGGGGGAAGAATTGAACTTCTCCGGCCAACTTAACGAAAGGTCCTCATCACGACAACATGTCTTGGCGAAGACAGTTGGAAAGAGCTGCCCTAACGGAGATTTGAATCACGTGATTACTTGTATTATGCAATAACACGTCGAGAGGGGCCGGTGGAAATACGAAGAAAAATAATGAAGGGGGAGAGAGAGAGAGAGAGAGAGAGAGAGAGAGAGAGAGAGAGAGAGAGAGAGACTGGCCTGAAAATGAGAAGGGAATATAAAAACTGAATTAGAACAAGGTGTGGCGGACTTCACACCACATTAATTTAACTTTAGGAAACAAGGCTGATGCAGAAAAGGATAAGGAAAAGACATTGTTACTCATAAAATATGTATTTAACAAGATGTATATATCAAACAACGATGTGAAAGAAAGCATGCATTTAAGTAAGAAAAGGTTGAATAAAACAAGAGTTGTCCTTCTTTAACTATTATTTTTGTATTTCAAACATCACTGGAAGAATGTTTATAATGACTGTTCTCGGAAGATTTTGCTATGTAAGAAAAAAAATGTGAGTATATAAGGAATGTTCAGCATGTGAGTGGTGGTGTGAGTGAGAAGGTTGGCGCATGGTTTCAACTGTCGTGGATTCGTTTCGCAGCTGAATTCTCACTAATTAGCTAAGAAAAATTCTTGCTTATATAAGTGACTATAGGCTCCATACCGGGAAGAGTTATTCTTCACGTGCAGACGATCTGATTGGTTGGCATGGACCAATCAGCGAGCAAGTTTTGGGGAGACTTAAGAAAGCTTCTGGGATCCGTTTCTCTCAAAAGTGCACAAAATTGAAAATAGAGCGATTACAAAATTGTCGCATTGCTGCGATTTGTAAATTGTCTATAATAACGTAGTGGTGATTAATTAACCAATGAATGCTTGGCGTCGTATGTCATTTGTATTAGTGCATGTATGTATGTATGTGCGATATAGATCGGAATAAAGGTATAAAAAAAGGAATGGTTTCAATAATAATAATAATAATAATATGAAGAATTAATATAAGTATCGTTTGCTTCACCTTTGACCTCACTAATAAACGCTCCATAACGCCGCCAAAGTTAGCATACACAATTCTAAAAAGGATTGAGAGTAACTTTGTTGATTCGCTCCAATTCATTTTTACGGCTTCGAAATCTATCGAACCCTGATTACTGACTATATTTACATATTCTTTTGTTCTATTGTTTTTTAAGTTAACTTGTATTGGATCTTAGAAGGCTGCGTGAATATTTAAGATTGTGCTGCAAATAAAATACGCAATATCCACAAACATAAATTATAAGAAATGGCCAAATGGTAACGATATTCAATCACGACAAAAAATACATGTTTGAAACAACAGATTAAATTTTATAGACACAATTTCTTTATAATGATGGGTGCAACGATATATTTTAGACAAAAAGTTCTTTGCTGTTTCAGAATTGTTCAATGTCTAAAAAGTTGTCAGCCTTTGATTAAAAAGGTTGAATTTAACTTAGACAAAATATTTTTCTATGAAAGATATTGAGTGAAAAAGTTTGTTGTGTAAATTTTTCTGATCTCTCATAAAGGAAGTTTGTTGCTTTGGCGGCAATTTTAACACATAATTCCCGTGTGTACCTTTGCATGTGTGAATCTCAAAATGCATTTGCTGTTTCTATTTATAGTTTTTTTAACAACAAAATAGGCTCCAGCGGCTTGGCGAATTTTTCTGAAAAATGCGTGGGCGAATGTTGTATTTTTTTATTTTTTTAGCCAATAGGATTTCTTGGAACATTTAAATTAGGGATGAATTTGAGAAAGATTTTTTTTATGTCAGTTCAGCCTATTTTTGCACAAATTTTGACTGTTTTGTTAAGGAAATTTATCTGTCTATATCTGTTTATATATCTGTCTATATTTCTGAGATGAAATATTATGTACATTATTTACATTATTCGGACTATTGTCCTCGTCTTTGTCGCCATATTTATCCGATCCTTCAGTATCTGTCTATATTTCTGAGATGAGGTATTATGTACACTATTTACATTATTCGGACTATTGTCCTCATCTTTGTCGCCATATTTATCCGATCCTTCAGTATCTGTCTATATTTCTGAGATGAGGTATTATGTACACTATTTACATTATTCGGACTATTGTCCTCAACTTTGTTGCCATATTTATCCGATCATTCAGTATCTGTCTATATTTCTGAGATGAGGTATTATCTACACTATTTACATTATTCGAACTATTGTCCTCATCTTTGTCGCCATATTTATCCGATCCTTCAGTATCTGTCTATATTTTTGTGATGAGGTATTATGTACACTATTTACATTATTCGAACTATTGTCCTCATCTTTGTCGCCATGTTTATTACAACGTTTCGGCTGTTGTACGCTCCGGCCTTCTTCAGGTGTCCTCAAGGACACATGAAACAGGGGATAAAGGCGTTGGTTAGATCCAGTGACAGGACAAAGAGTGTGAGTTCAATACCCGGTTAGTGCAGTGAAGAACATTCAGAGGGGAATTAACAGGAGATAACTGATAACTGACATCCATTAAACATGTCACGTGGAACTAGAACAGTGAGCGAAATAAAGGGTTAAGTTCGACATTCCAACAAACTGAAGAAGGCCGGAGCGTACAATGGCCGAAACGTTGTAATAAATATGGCGACTAAGATGAGAACAATAGTCCGAATAATGTAAATACTGTCAAATATTTTTAGGTATTATTATTATTATCTTGTACTCATGGCAAATATTTTATACACACTATAAGATAATTTTTGAATTTTGGAGATGAGGCGTTATCGCCCCTTACATTATTTATATTCAGACTTGTCCTCATCTTTTTGCAAATTAGATCAACATGTCAACATGTTTCGAATTCTTTTCCTTCCTTTTTCACCAAGAAAGGTTTTTTTTTCTCTTCCCATAGATAGAATCACATTCAATTGTAATTTACTAAGCGTAACTTAGATGTATTGCAATGCCGGAAGTCTGAACCACAAAGTGTTGTTCGAAATCACTACTTCTTCGTAACTGATCTAGAGATACCAGCTTGCTAACAATTCCACCATATTGAAATGTCTCAAGAAACAGACAAATAGCGATTTCTTAAACGTGGCTTAGATGTAGTACCAATTCGTAAGCATGGCGTACCCGGTGAGGATTCAAATCCCTATTTACTCGCAATTGATCCAACCAAGTGTTTCTCAATTTTTTTACACTAAAAAAACACAATTAGGAGCAAATGAAAATATCACACTTATCATTTTTAAAGGGTAATATTTAAACGTTATGAAATAAAACTATAGATTTTTAAAAAAAATATAGACACAAATATGTCTTTACCTTACTTCAATGATTCTATTGAACTATTTGTTAGAATTTATTTCGTGTGAAAACTGCGTAGTGATTGTTCGCGATTTCTTCAATGTTTGGTCGAATGTGTGATGGTATTTATCAATCCACCCACGGGGATCGAATGTGGCACAAGGCCTTTTTAATGTGGGTATCTCTGAGCCCGTAGGCCCAGCCAAAAATAAATAACCATCCAAACCCGCCGAGGCGGGCCAGTTCTGTCAACCTCCCCCAACGAAACCCTACCCTTCGGTGGAGCTTCGTCCGGGTTCCTCTCTGCAAGCAGAGAGTTCGACAGACACCCGACCCGGCAGCTCACAAAGCACAGATACTACACTTTGATCCTAGCCACCGGGCCGAGCGGGTAATAAGTATGTGTCGAATGTGTGATCAGCACACCCTCAATTCTTCTTCCCCTGAACATAGTATACAAACTGACAGCAAAGGAAAACTAGTCCAGCATACAGTCAACATCGACTTGGTGATGGCTATAACGACAAAAAATACAACGTAAAATGAAATATGGATAGTATATTCAAAATATTGATTCCTATGCGCAAAAGTCAGAGAAGCCAAGTGTATCGGTCGGTTAACCCGAGAGATGGCCTCCTACCCACCAAGTATAGATCCGCGTCTCACTGGATGCAAGTCACTGACCCAAATATCTAAACGCATCGTCTACCCAGGTACGCCAAAAAGTTATGACAATTTATATATATATATATATATAGTCATCCACAGACAGGCTGTTTCGCTGTACCACACTGATGAGCTGTGATACAGCGAAAAAGCCTCTCTGTGGACTATATATATATATATCATCAGTGTGGCTAGACGTCCGGTTGCCTCTAGCTAGGATCGAAACCCGACTAAATTGGCGTCAGTCGGGGATTCTACCCCTAAGCCGTTGGCGCACACCAGGGATGAAGGTGAATTTAAGCGTATTTATTTTTAGGTAAAAACACAGTGACTGAGAGAACTCGATTCGATTTACCGAAGAGTCTTGGCATTATAAGCCGTAATAGTACCTGTTTACAAACCCACACTTCCTTCCCAGAGAGCTCGACCGAAATAAATTTTTCAGGAGCATATATATTGTCATCTACAGACAGACTGTTTCGCTGTATCACAGCTCATCAGTGTGGCTAGAGGTTCAGTCGCCTCTCTGTATATATAAGAATGGTGATATATTGTCAGAGCCATTCTTGGTAGATTTTATACTGTCACAGTGAGGGATAGTCATGGACAAAGGTGTTAGAGAGAAGAAGAAAAAAAGAAAAAGAAAATAAAAAAGAATAGAGATGATCCCGACTAGACTGAGAAAAAAATTCTTTCAAAAATCTTGAAACTACCAGCGTCTCTCGTTTTGTATGCATGTGTAGACGTGGAAACGTCAACAAAGCTCAGTCCGATGAAATCCTAGCAGATGAAAATCACTAAAAAATCCATTTCAGTTTGTCATATTTTTCTAGATACTGTTTGTTGATATATAAAATTATATATCGTAATATATATATATATGAAGAAATATAGTCTTAAGATAGACTATATTTATGAGATAAAGTACTCAATATCAGAGACAGGGCGTGTGTAAATATAAAAGTGAACATAGAAGTCAACACTGACCTGACGATTGCATCTAGCATGAAACAGGCTGTCGCCTCTAAGTATTGACTTCTATGTTCACTTTTATATATATATATGTTATAGTGGAACACACCTATTCTATAGTTAATAGACTCTCTCACCTATAATAAGTAGTAGTAGTGATAGTCGCTCAGTGAGTTGGTCAGTCAGTCGACTGGCTGATCGGTTGAACTCTCTGCCTTTGGGCGGCGAGGAACCCGAACGAGGCTACGCCGAAGGGCGGATTCTCTTTCGGGGAGGTAAACCGACTCTGAACCCGTTTATACGGGTTCAATGGGCATATTTTTGGCTGAGCCCACGGGCTCGGAGATCCCACGTTAAAAAGACCTTGTTCCACATAACGCCCTCGTGGAGGTGGGTGACTGAATATCGTTGGTCAGTCAGTCGACTGGCTGATCGGTTGAACTCGTTGCCTTCGAGCGGGGAGGAACCTGAAGGAGGCTCCGCCGAAGGACGGATTCTCTTTCGGGGAGGTAAACCGACCCTGAATCCGTTTATACGGGTTCAATGTGAATATTTTTGGCCGAGTCCACGGACTCGGAGATCCAACGAGCTCGGAGATCCCACGTTAAACCGGCCTTGTGCGATATGATGCCCTCGTGGGGGGTGACTAAATATCGTTGGTCATTCAGTCGATGCCGGATGACCGTTAGTCGGATACTAAAGTATCAGCGACCACAACTAGATTACTCTGCGTCATTACCTATTATATCAAGTTCCTAACGTTTTGTACGTCGAACCTATTTTAGGACCGACTTAGTACAACTACGAGCCTCCAGTGTGAAACCACTCCATAACAATATATATATATATATATATATATATATATATATATGTAAAATCCACATTTCTCTGACTTGAACAATATGACAATATGTTGACAGCATCTTTATATCTAGAGATCGTGTGAGAGTCTCTAAATGATGCTTTACGTCAAGGAAAATATCATAGTCATAAATTCGAGCACCCCCCTCGCCAGGTTGTCGTTGTGTTAATGAGCCGTATGATAAAATATATCCTTTCGATTCCTCATGCTGAACTGACCAGCTTGTGCGCGCCAACTGAATTCCAGTCCGTGGCTATTAAGAACTACCTGGTTGAGTCTGTGTAAAGCTATATGTCTCTTCCAACCGTAATTATCTGTTCACTTTTCACGCATATTAATCAGCCAAGGGACCAGTACGTTATTTGCGACACGAACACGTTTGAGATTTCTCTCTATCATTATCAGGTGACGTGTTTATTTGTCTCGCTACAAATCCTGTTTACGGATAGCTCTGTAAATCTGATTGGTCAGCGTTGTTGTATGACGTAACATGTCCTTGTCGAATGACGTTCCCACCCATGTCTTTTCGAATCGTATATTTAATGTTTCGTCTGCTGTTTATTATCATGAATATCAGAGATTTTAAGCAACAGCGCGGAATTAGAATTGCATGCAATCGAAAAGTGAAAATATGCGTCAAATGTCGCCAAAAGACCTCATTTTCGTATTCTTAATTTCCTTCCCCGTAGATATGTAGATAAACCTTGCATGTATACAGGAATAGTCTAACGGCTATCGGCGCGAAGAATGAAATCCGCTAGGTCAGTGTGCAGCCCTTGGTAAACGAAGGAACATATATCTTCTTCCTGCTGCCTTTTGGATGACAATCAGCGTAACAGAAGAAAAACTGTGAACCTCAAATTAGGGGTGCAGGCAACGTGAAACCATACTACCATCTTTCCTAAGAATGTACAGCAATTCACAAATGATAAAGAACAATACGTAGAGAGTAAGGGATATGAAGTTAACATACAGTGTGTGATTGCTATTTCAGGACATATTGTTTTAAGTTCACTACACGCTCAAACCATTTATAATATTATTTTTTTTTATTTCAAATAACCCAGTCAGAGGAAGATGTTAACCCAAGAAATGAAGACATGAAGTCATTGTTGCTTTAGCTGCAAAACATAATGATTTAAAAATCAGTAACTTTTTACATGTTGCCAGTTCATTTGTTCATAAGGTTTAGTTTGGTTTATTTTGTTTTACGGCATATCAACCTCAATTGGTTATTTAATGCCGACAATATTTTTAGGATAGATTCGTATGAATAGAATATGTATTCTTTGGTTTAGATTGGTTTGGTTTATTTTGTTTTACGGCATATCAACCTCAATTGGTTATTTAATGCCGACAACATTTTTAGAATAGATTCGTATGAATAGAATATGTATTCTTTGGTTTAGATTGGTTTGGTTTATTTTGTTTTACGGCATATCAACCTCAATTGGTTATTTAATGCTGATAAGATTTTTCGGATAGATTCGTATGAATAGAATATGTATTCTTTGGTTTAGATTGGTTTGGTTTATTTTGTTTTACGGCATATCAACCTCAATTGGTTATTTAATGCCGACAACATTTTTAGGATAGATTCGTATGAATAGAATATGTATTCTTTGGTTTAGATTGGTTTGGTTTATTTTGTTTAACGGCATATCAACCTCAATTGGTTATTTAATGCCGACATTTTTAGAAGAGAATCGTATGAATAGAAAATGTTATTTAATTTTTTAGGTTTATAGATTTCTTTGGTTTATTTTTGTTTTTTGTTTTATGGCATATCAATCTCAATGGGTTATTTAATGCCGACAATATTTTTTTGGGATATATTCGTATGAATAGAATATGTATTCTTTGGTTTAGATTGGTTTGGTTTATTTTGTTTTACGGCATATAAACCTCAATGGGTTATTTAACTGACAAAATTTTTTATTGCTGGTAATATTTTGTTTTGTCAAAAATCTGTTTATGGTAATATATTTCCTTTAAAATTGCATTACTGGTAATACTTTTTTTTAGAAATAGTACTGCTGGTAACTATTTGCCCATAGTTGGGACCCTAACAGGTACTACAACCCCGGATCAGGTTGGACCTGGGAACATCAGCAATTAAGAGGTGGTTCCACGCTCCTCAAAACCTCCAGATCAGAGGCCTTGTTGCTGAACGTAGTTAAACGTTTTATCAAGGACGCGGATATACTTTAACGTCTTGCCCAGGACATGGATGTAGTTTAAAGTCTTACCCAGGACGCGGATGTAGTTTAAAGTCTTACCCAGGATGATGTTCATGAGGTTCTGTTGGAGCTAGAAGGATGGGATGGCAATGTTTCCCCTGTAGCAAAAAGAAAAAAAAAACATTCACATCGCTGTGATACCGTGAGAACACCAGAATTTATACGGAATGTTCGAAACATTATCGATGAGAACCCCGGAAGATCAATGAGGTCCACCGCCAAAAGACTTCAGGTATCAGAGTGGACTATCAGAATCGTGGTACATCAGGACATTGGATGTAAGTCACATGTAAATGAGGAAAGGCCAATTCGGTGAAGACACAGGAAAACCGTCTCATGCGTTCAAAACGATTGCTGAACAAAGTGAAAAATCCTCACGAACATGTGTGTATTCCTGGAAAGTAGTCCTATATAAGTGTTGTGGTAGGATCCACCTAATTTGCATAGTGGAGTACCGACCATATAAATATGGTTGGTACCGGGAAGACGAGGGGAGGAATCAAGAGATTCAATCCAGAGACTCTGCCCGATTGCGACTAAGTCAACACATTCTCCAGGAACTGTCTTCTCAAGAATATACAAAAGACTATATGTAAATATTGTGTACACTTTCTTGTTTCAATACATTTTGTTCTAAGTACATTTTGTGTTGTATTATTATTCCATGCATTAGTCAAGTTTCAACAATAAGTTTATATAGAAAACTTTCTCGATTATCTGGACATCTTCGGATAGGGGTTCAAATATATGTTCGGAGTATTCAAAATTCCGCATAATTGAAAACCTCATTTTAAAAATTCCGGATAATTGCTCACATCATTTTCAAAATTCCGCATATTTGAACACCTCATTTTAAAAATTCCGGATAATAGATCACGTCATTGTCAAAATTCCGGATAAGTGATCACGCCATTTTCAAAATTCCGGATAACTGAATATCTAAATTACCGAAAAACAAGGAGAAAAAATTCATTTTCTGAAAGAAATTTGACATTTATATAATCAAATAACGTTTTCAAACGCATTGTTCAAAGTTTTAACCAGTTTATTTTTTTACTTTTTTATGAAAAAAAAAATGCGACAGTTTTTTGCTTGTTTTTTTTTTTTTTTTTTTTTTTCTGTCTGGCCGTTATTTTGTGGAGGGCCGCTAATTCCCGAATCTGTAAGGGTAACTTCTAGTCGAAAAGCGTAACATTGTTTCGCTGTTAGTTCTTTGTGGAAATGCGAATTTCTTAACGTTTATACACTTCTGAGCAATAAAAATAAAGAAATATATACTTTTTTCGTTGTAAGAGTCATCTTGATATCCTTGTTGTTCATCTCGAGGTCCTACAAAATCCAGAGCCGGATATGCAATGTGATAGGTCCTGGTCTGGCATCTCGTCCACGGTCACTTTTTCACAGACGGGCTGTGGCTCCCCTCTGTCTTTTCTACAAATATTTTCATAGCAACTGCTCTGACGAGCTACATCCAACTGCATGAATTTAAGCGTGATACTGGGTTGGCAAATCGGTCCCACACTTTCACTGTCGAAACAGATAAATGTAACCGCCTATTCTACTCCAACAGCTTATCTCGCACTTCCCGTCAGTGGAACTCGCTTCCTCATACTTGCTACCCTGATAGCTATAATTTTCAAATATTCGAATGTAATGTCAATCGACATCTTCTGATGCCTTGATCCTGATCCACGTCCTTCTCTATATCCTTTCCTCAAAACCCCCTTTGTACTCTTGCTCTTACTCTCCGTAACTCCTTGCGTGCTAGTGGTAATCCTGCCTTGCTTGGGGTGAAATGCTTAAAAGCAACACTTATTTGAGTAAAACTTTTTATTTATTTATTAATTTTTTTTGGCTGCTAATTCTCGAAGCTGAATTAAGTAGATGTATTTGTATGGGTAACCTCTGGTTGAAAAGGTAACCAAATTACGCATTTGTCAAACATAATCATTACTTCTTCATCTTTATGTGCTGTGTCCCCCATGAAGTAGGCGATTATGGCTCTCCACAACTTCCTGTCTTTTGTAGCTCTTAATAAATTTTGTCATTTTGCTATCCCGCTTAAACCCTGTTCCCTCATCCATTTACTCAGGCTAATCAAGTATGTTATGTGATATTTTCCTCTGTTTCTCTTGTCCCCAATCTGTCTTGTGAGTATCAAAATTTCCAAGCCCTCTTTTCTTATTATCTGCCCTAGAAATTTCAACTATCACTTCCTGATGTCAAATTAGCTTCCTTCTTGTTTTCATTTTTTCTAAAGTATCGTCGTTTCTTCCATGTTTGGTTCATGGTATACACAGCATCCTTCTGTAGAATCAAATTTTTGTTGCTTTGATTTTCTTCTTCATCTTTGAGGATATTGTCCAACATTCATTGGCATATAGGAGGAGAGATATCACATAACAGTTCAGTGCTCTTTTCTGTTGTAACCTAAAGAATGTTACTGAATAGAATAATCAAACGAAGGTTGGTAATGAACGATAACACATAGGTCAAGAACAACACATATAAGATTCACCAGTTGTGTGTAGAAGAAGTACTCAACTGCTAGAAGTGAGTCGAATGAATTCCTTAATGAATCGCCAACGGTAGGATATCTACCAACAGCCCCACGTGGTCAGATATGACACAAGGCCGAATTTAATGTGGGGTATCCGAACCCGTAAGCTCGGCCAAAAATTCCTCGGGGTCGGGTAGCTGTTTCCAGAGACGAGACTATGCCCTTCACCGTACAGCAAAAACGTAGAAACAAACGTAGGAAAAATATTCTTGAAACTCTTATACAAACACTTCACGGAACCAAGCATCCTACACAAAATATTCAACAAAAACACAATAAGAATCAACTACAGTTGTACCGAGAACATGGCACAAATAATAAAAAAGCACAAGAAAATTATCAACAAACCACACGAACAAATTAAACCCACGTGCAACTGCAGAATAAAGAACGGATCTCCCTTAAACGGTAATTGTTTACAAAACAACGTAATATACCAAACCACGATAAAATCACCAGATAATAAAGAAAAAGTATACATAGGAGTAACTGAAGGATCCTGGAAACAAAGAAATTATACACACAAAACATCTTTCACAAATAGTAAATATGTGAACAGCACAATGCTTTCTAAGTATATCTGGGAAATTAAAAACAAAACGCACATCACGCCAAAAATATCTTGGAAAATAAGGAAAAGATCATCAGCCTACAACAACCAATCAAAAACTTGCAAACTTTACTTGGAGGAAAAAATAGCTATCATTACTTTCCCAGAAGAAAATAAATTATTAAATAAAAGATCCGAGCTCATCTCAAAATGCAGACATGAAAACAAATTTTTACTACGGTACTTAAAAATTGAAAACGGAAAAATAAAATAAAAATAAATAAATAGACAAAATGACAATAAAATAAGCGCAATAAATTAACCCAAACAAATCACCAAATCACACCTGTTAGAATAGACGAAATAGAATAAAAATAAGAAAAAAATCAATGAACCCAAATAAATAAAGTAAATAATAAACAAATTAGCAAACCATTATAACCAAAATATTAGTTAAACTATAAAAATCGAACCAAAAATCGGACGAAAAAAATAGCTATAACTGTTATATAACGATAAAAAATACTACGTCACTTAAAAATCGAAAACCGAAAAGAGAAAATATACAGTATAACAAATAAATAATAACAAGTAAAATAAATTGACCTAAATTCATCCAAATAAATAAACTAACAAACTGATCCCGATAAACTAACCGTTAGAAAAAACAAATAAAGATAATCAATCCAAATAAATACATGAAGTAATAAACAAATTAAAAACTGTTTCCGCCAAAATAATAGTTAGAATAAAACTACATCAACCCCAAAATTGAATAAATAGCTTTAACAATCTTCCCAAACCAAAACAAAACTATTAAATAAGCGACATAAACAAATTTTTACTACGTTAATAAAAACATCGATTAAAATAAAAATAATAAATAAATAAGATAAGAAATAAAAAAAATATATAAATAAAAATAAAAAGTAAAAATAAGTAAAAACAAGCAAAATAATTTAACCCAAATAAATAAATAAACAAATAATCGACTTCCGGTAGATTAACCGCCAAAATAGACTACCCACAATGCACCACTGACCCGTATATATATAAATAGCCGAGAAAAATAACAGCACTTGTGGCCTGGCGATTGCATCTAGCATGAAACAGACTGTCGCCTCTAAGTATTGACTTCTATGTTCATTTCCTAGACCAGTTGCCACCCAAGGCTATAGAACCCAGTCTGTTCTTCTATTTATATTCTAGCTGAATGAATGTCAGGGATTCGACTGGAATTCGAACTCTCCGATTCCTCAGTCCGTGCCGCTTATCCATTACTCCACCGTGCCTCCTCTGATCCTCATTATTCCTCCCGAGCCGCTTATCCATTACTCAACGTGCCTCCTCTGGAATTCGAACTCAGCTCTCCGATTCCTCAGTCCGAGCCGCTTATCCATTACTCCACCGTGCCTCCTCTGGATTTCGAAGTCGGCTCTCCGATTCCTCAGTCCGAGCCGCTTATCCCTTACTCCACCGTGCCTCCTCTGGAATTTAAACTCAACTCTCCGATTCCGCAGTCAGAAAAAAGGGGCCGTATTACATGCTGAAGACAGAATATTTAAATTAAAAACAAGTCCGTCGCAGCAGTCGCTATAAAAGTATTTTGATATGCAAAAATTGGGCGTCCTCTTGCAGTTGTCGACGAATGAAAAAAAATGCTCGGCCGATAAAAGCAGTTGGTGTTCTCGAATCGGGGACGAAAATTGGTGTATTTTGGCTACCGCGTTGGTTGGAGAGTGAGTTATTTTTCTAATTGGTTGCGTGCATTGTGATTTGTGTAATAGTACCTGCGAATCGAGTTTTCGGCATTTCTTTCTGCCCCCGATATTCGAGTCTGAACTTAGTGATTTATTATCTGCGTTGTAATCCGCGACAAATATTTCCTTTGCTTTCAGAACGCTAACAACAAGTCGTTTTTTTCTGTTTTATTTAAATTAACGTTTAGTCAAGTCATTCAATAAAAGCTGTGATGATTCAAATATAAATTCATATTATTTGTATGGAAACAACGAAATTAACTAGAATTAATATAACTGGTTTTAACTGTATTTTTATAAAACTCTTTTTAAAAATCATTTCACCCCATGTAAGGCAGTAAAGTCACTAAGACACAGGGGGTTACTGAGGGTGAAAAAATAAGAAAAAAGAGAAACATTATTAAGGAGCGAGAACAATAGAATAATAATTATGAAGACATGTTTGATTGATATTGATATTAAATCTTTGAAGATCAAAGTTGGCTGGAAAGCATGGCGCTGGAAAAGAGTTTCACAAGGGAGAAGGGTGAGAAAATAAACTGTTTGGTTTGCTTTGCTTTGCTTTTAATGCCGACAAATTCTTTGTTGCTGGTAATATTCTTAAAATAAACTGTTTGGTTTGGTTTGTTTTATTTTTAATGAAGACAACATTTTTATTGCTGGTAATATTCTTTTTCCAAAAATGTATTGCTGGTAATATTCATTCTTCAAAATATCTATGGCTGCTAATATTTTTTTCAACAAATGTATAGCTGCTGATATTTCTTTTTCAAAAATTGTATTGCTGGTAATAATTTTTTACAAAAAAAATATTTCTAGTATTAAAACCTATCTTTACACTTTCATAGTGTTTGAATCCATTTTAGGAGGTTAACTATTTTCCCATAAGGTGCTACAATTTCTGGTCAGGGTGAACCTGGGAACACCAGCAATTAAGAGGTGGTTCCATGTTCTTCAAAACCTCCTGATCTTGCTGTCGGACGTTGTTTATCGTCTTACCAAGGACGCGGATGAAGTTGACTCAGGAAGAAAATACGCTGTTTGCGTAGAACGTACAGTTAGACAATTCAACCGTGAATTTATGAGGCCATGTCGATAATCTGGTACTGCGCTTAAATTCAAAAAGCGTCTAGCCTCACCCGAAAAATTACCATAAAAGTATTTATAGAAATAAGACATAGAGGCAACCTTATGGCGGTGGGAAAGTGACTGAAGCCGAGCAGCCAGATCAGGACCAATAATATTGCTGATTCTTCTTTGGATTTTATCAAGGAGTTCAAGGTAAATAGCAGGGACACCTTAAATTCAAAAGGTATATTTACCATAGCAAAGAACTCATCTGAACAATTACCATGAAAGTATTTATAGAAAAGACACAGAGAGGCAACCTTATGGCGATGGGAAAGTGACTGAAACTGAGCTGCCAGACCTGGACCAATAATATTGCTGATTCTTCTCTGGATTTTATCCAGGAGCTCATGGAAAATAGCAGAGAACTCATCTGAACAATTAGCATGGAAGTATTTATAGAAAAAGCACAAGGAAGCTACATTATGGCAGTAGTTAAGTGACTGAAGGCGAGATGTATGATCAGGACCAATAATATTGCTGATTCTTCTTTGGATTTTATCAGAAATCCCTAAAATATACACCAGGGATACCGGACCATATGTGGCAGCAATATTAAAAACATGAACAAATGACAGACTTACAAATATGTAAGATAGATTCAGGATTCAATTGTTTAGCACGACACAGTGAACTAACTTTCCTAGCAGCAGACTTAGCAATTGATTCAATTTAAACTTTTAACTTCCCGTCGGCCAAGAATGTAAACCCAGGAAGACGCAAATATTTGCTCTCATAGAGGTTAGCATAAGAAAGAAAGAAAGAAATTGTTATAGTAATTTACCCACGCACGAATGGACTCTCCCAACTATGAATAGGAGCAGGTACTGCCTTTTAGAGAGGGAAATTTCCAGCAGTCAGCTTTGACGGTCGGACCGAACATTCTTGCTGTAACACTCTCGTTTGTATATGTTTGTATTACTGTTTTGGTTAATATATTTGTTTACCTCAATTCCTCTCTTCGTGGCTTTATTTCGGGCCCTAACATGGCCACAACATTTAGATAGATAGATAGATAGATAGATAGATAGATAGATAGATAGATAGATAGTGTTATGGTAATTTACCCACGCACACATGGACTCTCCCAACTATAAATAGGAGCAGGTTGTTATGATAATTTAACCACGCACAAATGGACTCTCCCAACTATAAATAGGAGCAGGTACTGCCTTTTGGAGAAGGAAGTTTCCAGCAATCTGCTTTGACAGTCGGACCGAACATTCTTGCTGTAACCCTCTCGTTCGTATGTTTGTATTACTGTTTCTGTTAATATATTTGTTTAAATCAATTCCTCTCTTGTGTCTTTATTTCTAACCCTAACAAGACCACAAAAGTTTTCCTTTATACCTCGCCTGCAATCTGTCCTGTGAGTGTCAAATTTTCCAAGCTCTCATTCCTCATTATGCGCATCAACTATCTCTTTCTGATGTTATAAGTGTCCTTTTTGTTTCCATTTTCTTTAACGCTTAATCATTGCATACATTGTTCAGTCGATGGGATTCTCAGCATCCTTCTGTAGAATCACATTTCTTTTGCTTCTGTTAGGAGATTTCCCAGTATTCCCTGCCATATAGGAGGATCAATATTACATAACAACAGTTCAGTACTTCTCTTCTTCTTAATACTTTAGTACCAGTCATGCTGATGGGAATACCTGCGAAACAAAGCTAGTAGTATTTCATCACCACCGAACCGACCCTAAACCTGCTCCAGTCCTCGTGAGCTGTCATGCCCCAACGAGGATAATTACCTTGACCAGTCGAAAGCTGATTCTAAAGTGTAAGCTAGGGCTAGGCAGCTCCTGTCTATATATGGCAGCAGTACACCATTTTACATCTGGATCTTGTAAGGGTAGAGCATAGCAGGATGAGTCGGGTACTTGCTGGAGCGGTTCAGGGAACCAACCATTTTTCCAACTTCTTTAGCGATGGATCGTATGTATGAGTTCCACTGAGTTCAAATCCCAATTGGCGCTGAAGTCATGGGATCTCCCTTAGGAAACATCCATTCATAGGGATTAATGATAGTTCAGAGCGCGAACGGTGATAATAAAATGTAATTCGATGCATTGAATGTAACCAGCCAGTTTTATTTTTCCTTCCATCAAGATCCTACATCTAAGATCGAAGGAGAGATCTGCTATCAATCTCTGATCATCGAGAGTAGAGACAAGATTTGTAACATTTCGGTAAATTTCTTCTTCTAAAATAACAGTTCATTACTCTCCCTGCTTCTTAATACTTTATCAGATCTAGAAAAAAGAAAGAAAAGAAAAGATGGAGCCCATTTCAGTCAAAGCATACGCTGTTGACTTCGACGCACCATTTCTGCCAATGTTTAAACAATGCAATTTATGCTCCTGTTCCAAAACACAGAACTTTTCTGAATTTCTTTAGCAGCTTTCTAGTTATTAAAAACATTTATTGACCGGGAAGCTGTCGAACTGCTTTGGGACATGATAGCCAGTCAAAGAGAAGGTCTAAACAATACAATGGTTCAGACAAAACCTCGATTTCCAGTCTGTTCGATAGACAGAGTTTCATTGTGGTAGTAGAGAGATAAAATTTGTAACATTTCGGTAGATTTTTTGTTCTTCTAAAATAGATGACGAGGCGGAAATAAAATGTTAAATCAGTTAATTTTGTTATTTAATGATAAATTAGATTGTCGAGGAATTAATGTCGCATTGAAACTGCGGAAAACTGAAATAAAAAAAAAAAAAAATGTCTTGAAAAATGGTTTTAATCGAAACATGCACCGCTGACTACAATACATTTCTGCGAATGTATAACAATACAGTTTATAGCCTGGCACCAAATGTCAGAATTTCTCTGGTCAATGGAATTCCTGAAGGCTTCATGGGCAGCTGTCTTGCCATGAAAGCGTGTATTATTGAAGACATTGTCGAAACGCTTGAAGACATGATAATCAGTCATGGAATGGTCAGAAGAATACAAGACAAAACGTCGAGTTCCTTTCTATTCAAAATACGGAATTTCATTGTTGCAGAAGAGAGACGGAATTTGTCAAATTTCGATAATTTTTTTCTTTCAACATTAAAGGTGCAAAGGCAAACATCTTAAATCAGTCAATTCTTCTTTATAACGATAAAGTGACCAAAAATAAATTTCCTATTCGAACAAGGAAAAATACAAAGGTAAAAAAAAATAATTTTGAAAACTGTTTCAGTGAAATAAATCTGGTTAGAAAACGTATCTCTTAGTGTCCTCTAAACTTTTGAGGTCAGGTGACAAAAAACCGGATATTGATGATTTAAAATCTTTAAAACGGTTTCAGTTAAATAAATCTGGCGAGAAAACTTATCCCTTAGTGTTCACTAACCACTTTCTCTATCTGGCTACTGGCTATTTGTCTCTAGTAGAGATTGGTCGAATATTTTTCTCCTCTAAATCAAGCTTTTGTAATATTTCGAATAGCTCTTCGGGTTGTACATCTTATAAAATGCCTGTGTGTAATCTATGAAACATAGGGATTATTCTTTTTGCGTTTGTATTTCTAACTGCACACTGATCATAAAGATAGCATTTCTTGTTCCAGTGTCTTGAACAAGGCCATTTTGTTCTTGCCTTATTTCTGATCTAATTCCGCCACGAACTCTATTCAATGGAATTCTAATGATTAGTTTAGTTATGTGGCTGATTTTTGATAAAATTGGCATTTATTTGTACTAGTTACTTTGACATTGTTATAAAAATTGATCGTCCGGTATTTCCCCATTGTCGTTTATTTTATTTTATGCTCAATTCTGAAACCGTATTTGGAATATTTATGACAGTATGATTGGGAGACCCACATATATAGAGGGCGTTGGTTTTGTATGGTGGTGGTTTTCCAAGCGTAGCTTAGATGCGGAACAAGTTCGAAGGTATAGGGCACCCAGTGAGGACTGAATTCACTATTCAGTTATAATTGATCTTGGGGGACAGGATTGCTAACCATTACACCTCGTCCAAGTACCCCTACAGATAGAAGTGGGTGTCGTGAAATTCTATCTCAATCTGATTCGTGCTTTATGGCCGGTCGAAGGGAGTTTTGAAATTGAGTCTTCTAAGAGGCTCCCACTTGACTAAAGGGGAACGAAAGAATAAATAAATGAGAGCTTTTGAGGTTAAGCGGTAACAGGCGAGACATTTCCGGTTTCCCGTCTATTTTGGTCACAGATGAGATTGAAGAAGTCAGTTCTGGCCCGCCCTTAGTGAGAGGACAGACTCTGCATCGGGTAGCTCCAATGCCGCCCGTTCGTGTTGCCCGCCACGCGTCGTGATGTCGAGATAAGAGGAGAGTTGCTAGAAAAAAAGACCGAGATGGCAGGCATTGTCCCAAGTGTCACCTACTTTTCCACTCAAACCGAGCAAGTGAAAAGAATAAAGTAAATACTACAATCGGGGTTCAAGTTTTCGTTTCTCGCCGTGATATTTTTCGCCTTTCGTTTCCTTGTGAACTTTTAGCGGGCCTATTCTAGAATTTGGGGCTTAACGACACGAACCAGAACGGAGACACAAACTGGGGTAGTCACTCGATGGAAAAATGGCTGACGTTTCCATTGTAGATTTTTATTTCTTTTTTTTTTTTTATTTAACTAATAAACTTCACCCCAACCAAGGAAAGAAAGCCACTGAGGCACAGGAGCTTAGTTGGTTTGGAAGAGTTAGAAACGGGAACAATTGCTAGAGAGCGAGAACAGAAGAAGAGTAATCAGGAGGACAAAAGATAGCGATTGACATTGCATTTAAATTTTCGCAGATTAAACCATGGAGCTTACGGCAACATCAGGCTAGCTTAATTGGTGAGATCTCGTCGACAGTCTAGTGTTGCACTTATAGTCTATGAATCAGAGTGAAGAGCGATATTTATTTCCGCTTATTTACAGAAAATGTGGCACAAGGCCAAAAATGGAGAACCGGGAAAAGGACGGTCTTCTTCTGCCTTAAATTTAAACTTATCTAGCTACAAACACTGACCCAAAAAATACCACAATATTCCTAACACGAAAACAACACAATCTTACTAACCTTTTGTTGAAACTTGATTAATGCATGGAATAATAATACAACACAAAATGTACTTAGAACAAAATGTATTGAAACAAAAAAGTGTACACAATATTTACATATAGTCTTTTGGTATATTCTTGGGAAGACCGTTCCTGGAGAATGGGTTGACTTAGTCGCAGTCGGGCAGAGTCTCTGGATTGAATCTCTTGATTCCTCTCCTCGTCTTCCCGGTACCAACCATATTTATATGGTCGGTACTCACAATGTAAATTAGGTGGATCCTACCACAACACCTTTCTTATTACATCCACCATAATACCTCATTGTCTCTATGAAAATCCTAACAATTCCCATATGTACAATTCGTTGTCTGTGAGGGGAGGAGAATAAAATAACAATTAAAAAAAAACTAGCCCCAATGAATATTTAAAATATGAAAACAAAACTATTTGCAATAAACCAGATAAAGAGCGAGGAACTCATCCGGACAAAGTATTTATAGAAAAGGCAGAGGGAGGCAACCCTATGGTGATGGGAAAGTGGCTGAAGCCGTAACGACATAATTGAGCCAATAATATTACTGATTCTTCTTTGGGTTTTCTCAAGGGGTGCTAGATAAATAGCAGAAGCACCGGGTCATATGTGGCAGCAATATTCTAAGCAAAGGCGAATGGTAGACGTATCGATATGTAAGATAGACTCTGGACAGAAAAAAAATCTTTGCTCTTGTTAACAACAGACTGAAGATCTTTTTGGATATCATCTGCCATTTTACCCTTATCAAACTTACAATCGAGACAGGAGTAAATTGTCTCTTCAGCGTAGATACGCACTTAAGAGCTGATGCCAAAACGAAGGTCATTAATGGAAATTAAAAATTAAAAATAGAGTAAGGACTAAGGATGGAGGCCTGGAGGATACCTGCGTTAGGACGAAAGGAACAAGAAAATGTCCGTTCAGGATTACTTTCATTTCACGATTCGAGATAGAAGATTAATATACCGATAGTTGGAAGGGTCATACGGTTCACCAGAGCTCTTAAAAACTAAATAGATGAGGACTTTCGGCAGGCGGGGAAGCAAGAGGCAGTGAGGAACTTATTATATTGTAGATTTATAAAAGTGCAAGTTGGATTCAGACGACAAAATATCGTCTGGCATGACAAAACGAACCAACTTTCCATGCAGTGGATCCAGCAATTGATTCAATATTGTCGACCTATTTCCTTTAAATGAAAAAAGTTTGGCCAAGAAAGCTTAGTGTGTTGCTCTCTTGAAGTTTAGCATCAGCCATGCGGATGACAGACAGAAAAAGGTTTTCTCTGGTGATTAAATTAAACCAGTCTTGTTTTGGAGGCTTTAAAATTTACGAGCCATGTATTGCCCCAATAATTCTGCAGATTTTTCTTTCAATTCTATCAAGGAACTCTAAAATTAATAGCAAGAGCTCCGGATCATATGAGGCAGAAATATTCAAAGCATGGATGAATGGTAGACTTATAGATATATAAGATAGATTCTGGAGAGAAAAAAATGTCTATCACAACACAGTGAACCAACTTTCTTAGTAGTTGACCTAGCAATGGATTCACTGTAGTTTCTCCACTTCAGCTGGGAACGTTTGCCTGAGAAGGATCAACGAGACAGTACATCAGTAATTGAACTAGAGAAACGAAAGCCATATTGCTTGTCTGAAAAAAAAGGCCCTGCGATGTTAGATGCTGAACCAATTCAGGATTGATTAGGGCCTCTATGAAATGAGATAGAAGGCTAATGGGCCGATAGTTTGAAGGGTCGGACGGTTCACCAGATTTCATAAAAACCGGAACAACAAATGAAAGCTTCCAGCAGATAGGAAAGCAAGACGCTGCGAGGCACTTTTTATACAGTTTAGAGAGAACAGGAGCCAGTTTGTGAGCACACCTTTTAATGACTATTACATTGATACGATCAATGCTCTATGGGGATCGAGATGATAGCAGAAGCCATAGAAGGGGTTATATGCATATCACTCGACAGAGACTCCATTCTAAGTAGGAAATTAGGTAGGAATACTCTAGATGAGCCAAGGGAAGAGCTTAAGGAGAATTTATGGGTGAAACATTCAGTTTTATCAGCAGAAGATGTTAACTGATCGAAGAGAGGAGGAATAGAGAACTTACACATATTAAATACACTGTTACGTAGCCGCCAGTATTTACGAGAGTCAAAGTTTTCAGATGCAATGCAGTGACCTCATTTTCTCGGCAAACAGAGACTTAGCTCCTTCGAGGACTCGTGTATATCTATTACGAGCTGCAACGAATTCTCCAACTCGGCCCGTTACACAACTCTAAATTTTAAATTAGTGAGATCCCAGGAGATACATTAAGAATAGGGAAGAAATTAATTCAAATTGATCAGAATAAACGCACATCTTCGAGATTGTCATTTAATCAGATCGCCGAGATGTCTTCATAACATAACCATTAAAAGTAAGAAAGTGATCAATTAAGATCGATAAGATCTATTTTATCCTTAGTCATAAATTCTTTAAAAACACAGAATAAAAGAATTAATTTCATACCGACCGTTTCTTATTGCTCGCCATGATAATTAAGTTCGTGACAAATAAATTTAATTTTTTCTTAAATTTAAACGAGTGTTTGTTTGTTTGTTTAGCGGCATATCAACTACTTATGGGTCATTTAATGCGGAAATTTAATTTTCTTGGGAGCGGTAGTGTTGTGGCATTGTTGGGACCAGAAATAAAGACACAAGAAAGGAATTGAGTTAAACAAATATATTAACAGAAACAGTAATACAAACATATACAAACGAGAGTGTTACAGCAAGAATGTTCAGTCCGACTGTCAGAGCTGACTGCTGAAAACTTCCCTCTCCAAAAGGCAGTACCTGCTCCTATTTATAGTTGGGAGAGTCCATTCGTGTGTGGGTAAATTACTATAACAATTTCTTTCTTTCTTTCTTATGCTAACCTCAATGAGAGTGAATATTTGCGTCTTCCTGGGTTTACATTCTTGGCCGACAGGAAGTTAAAAGTTTAAATTGAATCAATTGCTGGGAGAGTCCATGCGTGCGTGGGTAAATTACCATAACAACTATAAAAATGCATTATAAATTATTTTACCATGAAAATGCATTGCAAATGATTTTACTATGAAAAAGCATTACGAATAATTTTACTATGAAAATGCATTGCAAATGATTTTACTATGAAAATGCATTACGAATGATTTTACTATGAAAATGCATGAAATTGCATTACGAATGAGTTTACTATGAAAATGCATAGCAAATGATTTTGCTATGAAAATGAATTTCAAATGATTTTACTATTAAAATGCATTACGAATGATTTTACTATGAAAATGCATTACGAATGATTTTACTAAGAAAATGCATTGCAAATGATTTTACTATGAAAATGCATTACGAATGATTTTACTATGAAAAAGCATTACGAATGATTTTACTATGAAAATGCATTGCAAATGATTTTACTATGAAAATGCATTATGAATGAGTTTACTATGAAAATGCATAGCAAATGATTTTACTATGAAAATGCATAGCAAATGATTTTACTATGAAAATGCATAGCAAATGATTTTACTATGAAAATGAATTGTAAATGATTTTACTATGAAAATGTATTACGAATGATTTTACTATGAAAATGCATTTCAAATGATTTTATTATAATAATGCATTTCAAATGTTTTTACCATGAAAATGCATTGCAAATGATTTATTATTGTTGTGGCTTTTTTAGGGCCAGAAAAAAAGGCACAAGAGAGGAAATGAGATAAACAAATAAATTAACAGAAACAGCAATACAAACATATACAAACGAGGTGTGTTACAGCAAGAATGTTCGGTCCGGCTGTCAGAGCTGACTGCTGGAAACTTCCCTCTCCAAAAGGCAGCACCTGCTCCTATTTATAGTTGGGGGCGTCCATGCATGCGTGAGTAAATTACCATACCACTATCTATCTATCTATCTATCTATCTATCTATCTATCTATCTATCTTTGAGAGAATCCATGCATACGTGGGTAAATTACCATAGCATTATCTATCTATCTATCTATCTATCTATCTATCTATCTATCTATCTATCTATCTATCTATCTCAGTCTGTTCATTATCTATCTGTTGTGGCCTTGTTAGGGCCAGAAATAAAGACACAAGAGAGGAATTGAGTTAAACAAATATATTAACAGAAACAGGAATACAAACATATACAAACAAGAGTGTTACAGCAAGAATGTTCAGTTCAACTGTCAGAGCTGACTGCTGGAAACTTCCCTCTCCAAAAGGCAGTACCTGCTCCTATTTAAAGCTGGGGGAGTCCATGAGTGCGTGGGTAAATTACTGTAGCAATTAATCATTTTATTTACAAAAGTTTTCTTTTCTTTCAAAAATTTATTGCTGTTATTTTTCTTCTTCAAGAATGTATTGCTGGTATTTTTTTTACTATGTATGTATTTTTTATACTTTCATAGTGTTTTTACCCCAGTTTTTTTTTTTGGGGGAGGGTAACTATTTGCCCATAGCTGGGACACTAACAGGTGCTATCATTCCGGCTCTGGGTGGTCCTGGGAACAGCAGAAATTAAGGGGTGGTTCTACGCTCCTCAAAACATTACAATCAGAGACTTGCTGCCAGACGTAGTTTATCGTCATACCCAGGATAATTGAACGAGTAGTTGTTTCATCTGCAAAATTGCGATATTTTTTTCGAACAACCTAAAACACACGCGTGTGCGCACGCAAACACACAAACACACACGCATACACACAAATATTTGACTAAATGAATATTAAACTTATTGCCAAATAATTGTATTTAATATTCTTCTTCTTTTAAATTTACTTCATTGTTTTAATATTCATTTTTTTAAAGTTTTGCTTTTATTTACGATGGAAGTGAAAATAAATTCAAGAGAATCGAAATTTTAAAAATGCATACATGTATAGTGTTTAGCAGATTAAAAAAACGTAAAAGCGAATGGTAATCCTAATCTGGAATAAGAATTATTACCGTTCGTTTTTACTTTTTAATTCTGAGAATTTCGAATGCATTCTAATGCATTTTACTTAAAAAAAATATCTTGGTAAATGCAAATCGTACGATGCTAATTTTTTTCTACAAAGTTGCCTTGGGTGATAAGGAAACTATATACATATTTAATGTGTCATGAACAATTGTATTTTTTAAATTTAGGTGGACACACACACACACACACACACACACACACACACACACAGGTAACTATATATATATATATATATATATATATATATATATATATATATATATATATATATAAAAGGTAGTTGACTGTATGCGTATATATATATATATATATATATTTCTTTTAGTTTTAGCCGGACACACACACACACACACATACAGGTAACAGGTAACTACCCTTTATATATATATATATATATATATATATATATATATATATATATATATAAAAATGGTAGTTACCTGTATGCGTGTGTGTGCGTGTCCGGCTAAAACTAAAAGAAATATATATATATATATATATATATATATATATATATATATGTAAATATATGGATATAGATCCGATAGCATGTAGAAAAATATACGGAAAACAAAAATCTAATATGCAATTATGCTGTTTTAATGTTAATATAATGTCAACGTCGGACGTTTCGGTCTAATAGACCATCTTCAGGACATAAAACATGCGGGACGCTGATCTTATAAAAGATTTCAGCTATCTGTTTGGATTGGTCTTGCTTTTATGTCCATCGTCTTTTTCATGCTGAATTGTATATGGTCTATGTTAATTATGTTTTATGAATATGTCCTGAAGATGGTCTATTAGACCGAAACATCCGACGTTGACATTATATTAACATTAAAACAGCATAATTGCATATTAGGATTTTTCTTTCTTTTTTCCGTATATTTTTCTTCATATATATATATATATATATATATATATATATGAGAGAGAGAGAGAGAGATCTAAAGAATTAATGGATTGATTTTAAATTAGATATTCTTATTACATTTAAGCGTTCTCATAGTAGATATTTAAAAGACATTTATTTTTTCTTTATTAAACAGTGTGTATTATGTCTGTCGGTGAGCGCCTTAGAGAATTATCAGTAAAGAAAATGCGTTCCCCGGCAGGGATTGAAACTGCATCTCCCTTGTGCGTGTGTGTGTATATATATATATATATATATATATAGCGATAACAAATATAGTGTCAAACCAGAAATGCTGTACAGTCAATGGAAAACCTGAAAGGCAAGTGCTTTTTGCAATAAAGTGGTCAATATCAGAGATAGAGTATTAATAGGTTTGATACAAATGTGAAATTTGTCACTTGGATGATTGAAATTGATAAATATACCAATTGTATTAATCATATATATATATATATATATATATATATATATATATATATAAGCAAAAACAGTGCTCAATGTTAAGTAACGAGACCTATTTAATATATCTCACATTAATTGCACGACTCCGAGTTTCATGCCGAAGCAATTTTTAAGTGCTGGAAATCTATTTATTTTAAATTAATTTTTTTTCATTCAATGTACGATATATATATATATATATATATATATATATATATATATATATATATATATATTTCATAATACATATATACATACACACACACACATACACACACACACACACACACACACACACACACACACACACACACACACACACATATATATATATATAGCGATAACAAAGGTAGCGTAAAGCTATAAATGCTGTGAGTTCGTGGAAGCTTGAAACTAAAAGAACATTTAAGGCAAGTAGTCTTTTGCAATAAATTGATCGATATCAGATATGGAGTATTAATAGGATTAATACAAATGTGAAATTTGTCACTTATCTGATTGAAAGTGATAAATTTCCCAATTGTATTAATCATATATATATATATATATATATATATATATCATAAATATATATATATATATATGAAAAAAAAAAAAATTATACAAAGTATTAAATAGCAATATTAATGTGATTAATGGCGAAATCACTTCGCTAACAGGACTTAATTTAACATTAACTTACTATCAATTCCATGAATAATAAGATCCTTATATACGAGTTGTTGTCAGATGGAAGACACATGCCTAGTACTTCCGACAATTTCAAATTTTCATCTTCAGGGTGTAATTTTCTTATATATAGGCAAATACTAAGACAAAATATGTTTAAACCGAAAGATTTTTTTTTAATTATGGTATTTATTGACAGTTGTATAAATTGTTTCTTTATGATATAAATTATTAGGTTCACACTCTAATATGTTTAAGACATCAGGTCCGCAGCACAGTAATAATCAGAATCTTAAATAACGATCTGCTTATCCCAATAGAATATATATATATATATATATATATATATATATATATATATATATATATATATATATATATATATATATATATATATGTATGTATGATAGAAATTAGGAGGATTTGAGATAATTAAGTAATTCATCGAGTCTAGAAGAAACCTCAACAAAATGCAGAAAGCACTGGACGGCCATTTCGTCTAATATTTGGGACTCATCAGCAGTGCGCATTCATTACCGAGAATTGAAACCCAGACAGTTACGATATCAGGCAAATGTCATTACAGATGTAGCGAATCAGACTCGATATAGCGCCGATCGATCACATATTCCGTGGTGGAACCCGCCCGAGTTCCTCTTTTACCCACAGGACTGTGCCCCCAGGAGCCACGACTACTATCACTAAGCCGCTCCACCCAGAGCATTACAAGCCGGTTCTTCAAGCAAGGATATACAAGTGACAGAAATTAGGAGGATTTGAGATAATTATAATTAAGTAATTCATCGAGTATATATATATATATATATATATATATATATATATATATATATATATATATATATATATATATATATAAGTAATAGGAGGAATCGCAGAGCCGAGTTTGAATTCCAGTCGAATCCATTACATTCACGTACGTGCTAATACCCTTGGGAAAGGTATGAATCCTCTTACTCTCCCTCCAGCTATGGGTAAAATATCAGGACAGACTGGGTTCTATAGCCTTGGATGGCAACTGGTCTAGGAGAAGGACATCTCGGAATTCAAAATCTGCGGTGGGTCGTTTGGGAACCTTGTGGCATTCGGTGCACCAGGTCTCTGTATTCGTCCCTTCAAAAAGTGTGGATGGTCCTGCACGAGGCCTTCACCACTATAATCAAATCTCATGTGCCGGTGTCGGGCTGTCGGTTTCCTAGGAACTGATTTGCTTGACCCTCATACGTCGAATCTCGAAGGGAGAGTCGATTATATATATATATATATATATATATAGTGTATTGGGCAGAATATCATTATTTAAACATAAATATAACAGACAACGAATGTCTATTATGTTTGATCATGAGACCATTCTAAACTTCGTATGGTTGCTTTAATTTCGGGAGAATATAAAGACAAAAATTGTCCAACATTTGATATTATATTTTTGGGAGTTTGTCTGTATTTCTGAGATGAGGTATCATGTACGCTATTTACATTATTCGGACTAATGTCCTCATTGTCGCCATATTTATCACAACTTTTCGCCCGTTTTTAAAGAAAAAACTAATTAAGACATGTGTGTCCGTCAACCTTAAACAATAATCTTTGTCAATTTTATTTTCCAGTCTTTCTGATGGTCGATACTTGATCTATCTCTTACTGTTACATCCCCGGGCAACGCCTGGCTCTACTGCTAGTCGGGAGATAAAGGCGTATTATCAACACCCTCGAACATTAAGGGAATTGATAATCCGCGGTAACAGTATCAAAGTGGGAAACAATTAGAGTTAGATTCGTTCTTCTAGCCCCAAAAGGCGGCCCATGAAAACGAGCCAGACACACCACCACCAAAAATTTCTCCCACTAGCAGGCCATCATCACCCCTTCCAAGTACAAACAAGGATTCGGAGGAGTTCCATGGCTTCCAGTAATTACTACACTGAGGTTTCCCTATATGATCATGGTTGTATAAGACGATCACAGCAACCCGTCCTGGGTATGACGATAAACTACATCCACGTCCAGGGTAAGACGATAAACTACGTCCAGCAGCAAGGCCTCTGATCAGGAGGCTTTTGAGGAGCGTGGAACCACATCTTAATTGCTGGTGTTCCCAGGTCCATCCTGATCCTGGGTGGTAGCACCTGTTAGGGTCCCAGATATGGGCAAATAGTTAACACCGAAACTGAGGTAAAAAGCATTATGAAAGTGTAAAAATAGGTTTTAATACCAGAAATACTTTGTAAAAAAAAAAAAAATTATTACCAGAAATAAATTTCTGAAGAAAATAAAAATATTACCAGCTATACATTTTTTTAAAATTATATTACCAGCTATACATTTTTGAGGAAAAAAATATTACCAGAAATAGACATTTGACAAAACAAAAATATTACCAATGAAAAAAAAAGTTGTCGGCAGTAAATAACCCATTGAGGTTGATATGCCGTTAAACAAAATAAACCAAACCAATCTAAACCAAAGAATACATATTCTATTCATACGAACCTATCCTAAAAATGTTGTCGGCATTAAATAACCCATTGAGGTTGATATGCCGTTAAACAAAATAAACCAAACCAATCTCATCCAAAGAATACATATTCTATTCATACGAACCTATCCTAAAAATGTTGTCGGCATTAAATAACCCATTGAGGTTGATATGCCGTAAAACAAAATAAACCAAACCAATCTCATCCAAAGAATACATATTCTATTCATACGAATCTATCCTAAAAATGTTGTCGGCATTAAATAACCCATTGAGGTTGATATGCCGTAAAAAAAATAAACCAAACCAATCTAAACCAATCTAAATCAAAGAATACATATTCTATTCATACGAATCTATCCTAAGAATGTTGTCGGCATTAAATAACCCATTGAGGTTGATATGCCGTAAAACAAAATAAACCAAACCAATCTAAACCAAAGAATACATATTCTATTCATACGAATCTATCCTAAAAATGTTGTCGGCATTAAATAACCCATTGAGGTTGATATGCCGTTAAACAAAATAAACCAAACCAATCTCATCCAAAGAATACATATTCTATTCATACGAACCTATCCTAAAAATGTTGTCGGCATTAAATAACCCATTGAGGTTGATATGCCGTAAAACAAAATAAACCAAACCAATCTCATCCAAAGAATACATATTCTATTCATACGAATCTATCCTAAAAATGTTGTCGGCATTAAATAACCCATTGAGGTTGATATGCCGTAAAACAAAATAAACCAAACCAATCTAAACCAAAGAATACATATTCTATTCATACGAATCTATCCTAAAAATATTGTCGGCATTAAATAACCCATTGAGGTTGATATGCCGTAAAACAAAAATAAACCAAACCAATCTAATTCAAAGAATACATATTCTATTCATACGAATCTATCCTAAAAATGTTGTTGGCATTAAATAACCCATTGAGGTTGATATGCCGTAAAACAAAATAAACCAAACCAATCTAATTCAAAGAATACATATTCTATTCATACGAATCTATCCTAAAAATGTTGTCGGCATTAAATAACCCATTGAGGTTGATATGCCGTAAAAAAAAAAAAACCAAACCAATCTAAACCAAAGAATACATATTCTATTCATACGAATCTATCCTAAAAATGTTGTCGGCATTAAATAACCCATTGAGGTTGATATGCCGTAAAAACAAAATAAACCAAACCAATCTAAACCAAAGAATACATATTCTATTCATACGAATCTATCCTAAAATGTTGTCGGCATTAAATAACCCATTGAGGTTGATATGCCGTAAAACAAAATAAACCAAACCAATCTAAACCAAAGAATACATATTCTATTCATACGAATCTATCCTAAAAATATTGTCGGCATTAAATAACCCATTGAGGTTGATATGCCGTAAAACAAAAATAAACCAAACCAATCTAATTCAAAGAATACATATTCTATTCATACGAATCTATCCTAAAAATGTTGTTGGCATTAAATAACCCATTGAGGTTGATATGCCGTAAAACAAAATAAACCAAACCAATCTAATTCAAAGCATACATATTCTATTCATACGAATCTATCCTAAAAATGTTGTCGGCATTAAATAACCCATTGAGGTTGATATGCCGTTAAACAAAATAAACCAAACCAATCTCATCCAAAGAATACATATTCTATTCATACGAACCTATCCTAAAAATGTTGTCGGCATTAAATAACCCATTGAGGTTGATATGCCGTAAAACAAAATAAACCAAACCAATCTAAACCAAAGAATACATATTCTATTCATACGAATCTATCCTAAAATGTTGTCGGCATTAAATAACCCATTGAGGTTGATATGCCGTAAAACAAAATAAACCAAACCAATCTAAACCAAAGAATACATATTCTATTCATACGAATCTATCCTAAAATATTGTCGGCATTAAATAACCCATTGAGGTTGATATGCCGTAAAACAAAATAAACCAAACCAATCTAATTCAAAGAATACATATTCTATTCATAATGAATCTATCCTAAAAATGTTGTTGGCATTAAATAACCCATTGAGGTTGATATGCCGTAAAACAAAATAAACCAAACCAATCTAATTCAAAGAATACATATTCTATTCATACGAATCTATCCTAAAAATGTTGTCGGCATTAAATAACCCATTGAGGTTGATATGCCGTAAAACAAAATAAACCAAACCAATCTAAACCAAAGAATACATATTCTATTCATACGAATCTATCCTAAAAATGTTGTCGGCATTAAATAACCCATTGAGGTTGATATGCCGTAAAACAAAATAAACCAAACCAATCTAAACCAAAGAATACATATTCTATTCATACGAATCTATCCTAAAAATATTGTCGGCATTAAATAACCCATTGAGGTTGATATGCCGTAAAACAAAATAAACCAAACCAATCTAATTCAAAGAATACATATTCTATTCATACGAATCTATCCTAAAAATGTTGTTGGCATTAAATAACCCATTGAGGTTGATATGCCGTAAAACAAAATAAACCAAACCAATCTAATTCAAAGAATACATATTCTATTCATACGAATCTATCCTAAAAATGTTGTCGGCATTAAATAACCCATTGAGGTTGATATGCCGTAAAACAAAATAAACCAAACCAATCTAATCTAAAGAATACATATTCTATTCATACGAACCTATCCTAAAAATGTTGTCGACATCAAATAACCCATTGAGGTTGATATGCTGTAAAACAAAATAAACCAAACCAATCTAAACCAAAGAATACATATTCTATTCATACGAATCTATCCTAAAAATATTGTCGGCAGTAAATAACCCATTGAGGTTGATATGCCGTAAAACAAACCAAACCAAATTATCACAGCAATGTTTAAACGTATGTTTAGGTAAACTTCAAAATTTTGCAAACTTTATTTAAAGGTATATATTTACTTAAAAATTAAATACACATACATATATACTGTATTTACATTTAATTAGAATTATTTTGTACTGTACTGGGTGTTCTTGGCCGTAAAAAAAAATTGCTTCAAATTAACGGACGATCACTCCTATCAGTCCGTTAAATTGCGGTTCCACTGTATGTATTTACTTGACCGGCACCCATTGAGTGAGGTTGCGACACAAGGTCAGTTTTTAACGTGAGGACCGGAGTGGCTTCATTCGGGCCGCTGGTCTTAGCTGGTCATAGCTTGTTCAAGCTAGTCCAAGCTGTGATACCACCAGCGCAGGGACGGATCCCTGTGCCAGGTAAATATCAGAATGTGTATACCACTAGAGAGAGAGAGAGAGAGAGAGAGAGAGAGAGAGAGAGAGAGAGAGAGAGAGAAGAATTTAAACATTCCACTGTATATTGCTTCACTACATGATCTAAGGACTGAACACATGACCACGAGCTGACAGAAGCATTCGTAGTGTATTGTTGGAGTTTTTAAATCCCATGTCAGATGGTTTCGACATTTGGTCATTATGACCGGTTCGCATTGCTCAATATACGGACCAATGAAATAATCACGCCACATCCTGGTTTTTGCCTTTCCTTTTACGGGACACGTGACCATCAGCTGACCCTGTCAAATTTATCGTATAGCAGAAATAAATTTCCAACAGCCTGTGTGTTAGGAGAACTTCTCTTTTGAGTCCATTACCTTCAATTTTTCTTCTACTTCTTCTTCTATGTACTGGGTCCCTTCAGGATGTAGGCGATCATGGCTCTCCACAATTTCCTGTCCTTTGTAGCTCTTAATAAATTTTGTCTTTTTCTTATTATCTCTTAAACCTCATTCCACCAGCCATTTACACAAGTTTGTCCTTCTTCTTCTATGTACTGGGCCCTTTCAGGATGTAGGCGATCATGGCTCTCCACAATTTCCTCTCCTTTGTAGCTCTTAATAAATTTTGTCTTTTTGTTATCTCACTTAAACCTCATTCCACCAGCCATTTACACAAGTTCGTCCTTCTTCTTCTATGTACTGGGTCCTTTCAGGATGTAGGCGATCATGGCTCTCCACAAATTTCTTGATGCATTGTTTTCCTCCTTTTCTCTCGCCTTCACTCTCTCCTGTGAGTATCAAATTTTCCAATCCCTCTTTCCTCATTATTTGCGCTATAAATATGAAATATCCTGGTGTTAAAATATAAGTTTACTTCGTGTTTCCATTTTCTGTAAAACTTCGTTTTTGCGTATATGTTCGGTCTATGGTATCCTCATCCTCCTCTTGCAGAACCACATTTCTCTCCCTCAAGTCTCCTCTTCATCCGCGTGGGGATTGTGAGATACGCCCCCGCCAATCTATGATATGGGGTCCCCACTCTATTACATCTTAATTTTCATAATGCAGTGTTCATGTAAAATACAAACTTTATTGTAACCTAATGATGTATAATAATGTACCATCTGCAATATAGGTGAACAATTCAACCAGAAAAATTGAAAATAAATACAATGCATGAAAATACAAATTAGAGACATGCCATAATAGATCACTCTATCTTTAATAAATCAACAATTTTTTGACTAGTCAAGTGCTCAGCTGCATACCGGCACTATGACCCCAGCCATGGGACGAATGATGATGTGGCATACGAACGTGGACCCTACATTCTCCGATGTGTGAGAGACTTCCCAAAAACAATCTATGTCTGCTATTTATATAGCCATCTGTCCAACCTTCTCGTTTGCAATAGCGGGTGCAGGTATGACGTCAGATATTTTTACATTCCGTAGTTGGGACTGACCAAAGTCTCTGGTGCACGGAATTTTTTTTTCTTTTTAAATGTCTGGTCGGAATTTTGAGTTCAGTGTCTATTCTGTTACATGAGAAAAATGACAAATGTCGTCTAACTTATTGAATTATTTATAAACGTAAAAGACAATAGGAAAACTATAATGTTAGCCGACGCGTTTCTTCCAATGTGGACATTTTCAAGGCAAAAACGAAATGAATTTATTAAACAAAGTAACTAATAATAACAAAACAAAATGTCCTTAGGAACTGGAAGAATTTAGAGAATGCTATTTTCATACTGTTAACTGAAATTACGTCATTTACTGTCACGTGTGGAGATATTGTTATTATTGCTGTGTTGACGGATTCAACCATTTTCTTTTGATTTTTTGATACTGTTGTGTACATTTGCTTGGGAGAGTAGTAATTCTGTTAAGAAAGGTGAAATAGGGAAAGGCTTGGTTGTAGATTAATATTTGGGTAATATTCAATGGCAGCACTCTTGAGGATTTTCATTCTGAGTGAGTTATTTTCTTTTTTTATGAGTGTAACATTTTTAAAATCAAAATCATGGTTGGATTTATTTCTATGTATGACTAGTACATTAGCTAAGTTGATTTTTTGTGAGGTCTCTTTTGTGTTTATAAATGCGTCTTTTTAAATTTCTACTTGTTTCTCCAATATATTTAGAGGAACAGTTTTGGCAATTTATTTTATAAATGCCTGCTTCAGAAATATTATTGCTATTAGTGTCTGAAGATCTGATTATATCCATAATGGTTTTGGAAGTGTTTGTGATTATTTTAAGATTATTTAGATGGATAAGTTATTCTGGAATGTGCACGTGACAGAGTTGGTCGATAGTGTTATGCATCTGTTTTCATGTAATTTATTATTGCGGATTATGTTATTAGTTTTGTTTCGGTTGTATATTTTGTATGCCTTTCTTCTTGGGTTGTGGATGAAATGATATGTGTATTGTAGGTTTTTGAATGTGTTTTCTGTGTATGTTTCTTCTTTAAGTAAATATTGGGGGCTGCAGATTCTTAATGCTCTTAGATAGAAACCTATAATAATTCCAGATTTAATTTTAGAAGAGTGGTTTGAGTAGAAATTATGCAACTTCTCGTTGGAGTAAAATAGAAACCCCAGCCAGACGAGAAATCACATGGTGTGAAGGTCTGGAGGCCGAGAAGTCATCTGATTGTAAATTTGGATACGATCCTATCACAGCCTTCTGTGGCTGTATAGATAAATGTGCCGTACACGTAGGAGAATTTTCTAAGCATATACAGCGCAAATATGACGAAAGCTTCCACTTTATTCTCACTTCACACTAACTTTAAGCATATATCGAACAATAACTGTCTACTAAAAAAACAAAATTACAAAAAAGGAAAGAAATAGGATTTAGGGGTCATTAATATAACGTCATGGTGTCTTCACTGTTGGGATTAGTTTTCGCAACAGACGACAGAATTGAAGATAATCAGCCCTGGAGCCTTCTAAAATTCCTGTCAATGAAAGTGGTCGATGGGCTGTCTACTCAGTGGGTTCATTTATAAAATCTGTCTTTAAAAGTCTTCATTACGGTCAATAGTGACCACAAGCCAGAAATAGTCGATAATCGTTGACCACAGACTGGCAGAATATTCTCGGTCAGCTTCGAGGAATTTCAAGAGATTTCTCTGAGTTGGAATAATCTATCTATCTATCTATCTATCTATCTATCTATCTATCTATCTATCTATCTATCTCAGTCTGTTCATTATCTATCTATTTATCTATCTATCTATCACGGTCTGTTCATTATCTATCTATCTATCTATCTATCTATCTATCTATCTATCTATCTATCTATCATAGTCTGTTCAATATCTATCTATTTATCTATCTAAGTCTATTCATATCTATCTATCTATCTATCTATCTATCTATCTATCTATCTATCTATCTATCTCAGTCTGTTCATATCTATCTATCTATCATAGTCTGTTCATTATCTATCTATCTATCTATTTTTTCAGTCTTGTCTCCAGGTTACATAAAACTTGGATTGTAACATGTTCCGCGACTACATGTCTACTTGATGTGCACCCATACAAAAATAGTTTCTTATTTAATTCCTAGTTTGTCAATTCGGTTCTCTTTTCGGGCAGAGAAATCTTTCTGCGTCAATAAGGAGACGCCATTTTGAATAATGTTATCAAGTCGAGAGGAGAATAATGGCGGCGGAGAGGAAGGGTGTGAGAAAGAAAGAAACAAAGTCAAAAAGGAAAGAAAGGAAGGAATTAAGGGTAATGGATGAAGAGGAGAAAGAAGACATGGAGAGACAGAGAGAGAGAGAGAGAAGAGAGAGAGAGAGGAGTGGGAGAAGACGGAAAAAATGGAAAATGAAAGAAAGTAACGAACTGATAAGGAGAAAGGTGACATTGCAGTAATCGTTTCAGACTAAATATCTCCCCCTCACGTCAGTCTTGCCTGTTAAAATAAAATTCTATAGATTACCTTATTGAGTGCTGGACGAGTTGATCTTGTGTATAGGTCGACCCATTGATTTTAGGCAAAGAAAGCATTAATTTATGTACGGAACCAATGTGATGTTATTTGGACGAAAATTTGAAAGACAGCATCAGCATATTTTTTGAATAAAAGCACTTCACACACTTTTGCGAAATTGAAAGTGGATGCGGAAAAATTTAATTTAAATAGCAAGAAGAGCAAATGTAATTTCTAGAAATATTAAAGGGATAGAAAGAATTAGATAGCATTTTGATATGGAAATTACTTCAGAATACCGAAAGTTCTGCCGTCCTGGGTAAGACGATAAACTACATCCAGCAGCAAAGCCTCTGCTCAGAAGTAAGTCGACAATCTACATCCGCATCCTCAGTATGATGATAAATTACATCCGCGTCCAGGATAAGACGATAGACTACATCCGCCTCCTGGGTATGACGATAAACTACATCCGCCTCCTGGGTATGATGATAAACTACGTCCGCCTCCTGGGTATGACGATAACCTACATCTGCGTCCTGGGTATGATGATAAACTACGTCCGCCTCCTGGATATGACGATAAACAACGTCCGCCTCCTGGGTATGATGATAAACTACGTCCGCCTCCTGGATATGACGATAAACAACGTCCGCCTCCTGGGTATGAAGATAACCTACATCCGCGTCCTGGGTATGATGATGAACTACGTCCGCCTCCTGGGTATGACGATAACCTACATCTGCGTCCTGGGTATGAAGATAACCTACATCCGCGTCCTGGGTATGATGATAAACTACGTCCGCCTCCTGGGTATGATGATAAACTACATCCGCCTCCTGGGTATGAAGATAACCTACATCCGCGTCCTGGGTATGATGATAAACTACGTCCGCCTCCTGGGTATGACGATAAACTACATCCGCCTCCTGGGTATGACGATAAACTACGTCCAACAGCAAGGCCTCTGATCAGAAAGTTTTTAGGAGCGTGGAACTAACTCTCCATTGCTGGGGTGGTAGCACCTGTTAGGGTTCCAACTATGGGTAGTTAACCCCCAAACTGGGTTCAAAACACCATGCAAAGTGTAAAAATAGGTTTTAATACCAGAAATATTTTGTAAATAATTATTACCAGCAATAATATTTTTGAAAAAAATATCCAGCTGTACATTATTGAAATTAGGAAGAAATTTTAACACGTTGTTTGATTGTTAATCTTTCCATGGTCCAAATTGCCAAAGACTTAAGTTTTTAAATGTGAAAAAAAAAAAAAATCAAAAAAATCATAAGATGCTTAAACTTAATTCACATTTAAAATCAGTCCAAGTTATTGGAACACCCTTTACTAGTGTGCTGTCAAAATTGACGGCAAGAACGAATGTATTATAAGCAATATGTATTATTTTGTAAGTAATTTTTGATTAATGAAAGAATAATTTTATTTCTGTGCAACAATTGAAGGGAAGTGTGGAAAATAACGATGACCCACCCACCCAAATTCAAGTTATATTTGTTTTTGAAAAGAAAAAAAAAACCCAAAAAAACAACTTTAGTTAAATAGAAATTATAACAGAAAGAGATGAGTTACGGACAACATTAGTCGTGTTGAATATTGTTTTACGAATTTAATTGTATTTTATTTCCTTTTTGGAGCCAATTAGGAAGAAATAAATAAATGGAATTCATTATTCTTAATTATTATAGAGTTTTATTATTATTATTATTATTATTTTCTTTGATTTCTGGCGTTTACACATTTCTTTCCGGGTCCCGCCCAGGGGCCTAAGCTTAGAAATGGCAGCATGACACTTTCCATTGACAAAAAAAAAAAAAATAAAATAAAATAAAAATAAAAAAATTACATAGATAAAGCCCTTCGTAAAGTGTGGGTTGTACTTGTCAGAACAATTTTTTATATCTCCTCGAGGCATGGACTTCCAGGAATCCCTTCAATTAGTCTACTGGAATCTTTTCCAACCAATCCTAGGACTCCAACTACAACAGGGAATGTTGATGTTCCCATATGCCACATTTTCGAGATTTCTATTTCAAGTTCCTTGTATTTTGACAGCTTTTTGAATATCTTCAAAGGTACATTGCAGTCTGCAGGGACTGCCATATCAATAAGGAGGCATTTTTTTTTTGTTTGTGGTCTCTAATAACAATATCCGGGTGGTTGGCTTTGATTGTTCTGTCAGTGTGTATTGTGTAGTCCCATAGAATTGTAACAGGTCCTATCTCCGTAACCGGGTCTGGATGGTGTTCATACCAGTTTCTTTCAGTTTCCTTCCCGGAGAAGTTATTATTATTATTTTTATTATTATTTGTGTATGTCATGTTGCCTGCTTTGTAATTCGTAGAGCCGGGTCCAAACTATGGTCCTTAGGCCCTGTAGGAGAATCATTATTTAAGTGATAGCATTTTTCTTAAGATATGGGGTGTTCCTAGTAGGGCGATCTACTGGGAAACCTGTATGTTGATGTTACCTGGGACACTGTTAGGAAAATTGGCAATTCCTTTTTTGTTAATTTCGATCTGCAGGTCCTTGTATTTGGACAATTTCTCGATAATTTTCATAGAGGTGTTTCTCTCAGATGGTACTGCTATGTCAATGAGCATACACTTCCTGAATTCCTTTTCTTTTAGGATATTAACTCTGTTGGCTGTTATTTCCCTGTCAGTTTGAATTGGCATGCCCCTGAGGATAGTTACATCGTAATTTTGGGTAACTGTGTCTGGTTGATGCTCATACCATCTCTCAGTGGTTTCGATTTTGTGCTTCTTGCATATCTTCCAGTGCACATGTATCGCTACCTTGTTATATCTCTGGGTATTATTATTATTATTATTATTTCTTTTGATTTCTAATGTGTACTCATTTCTTTACGGGCCTTTAAGGTCAGAAATGACGTCATGATATTTTTCACTGAACAATTAAAAAAAAACAAAAAAACATATTTTACACAGATAAAGTCTTTCGTAAGGTGTTATTATTATTATTATTATTATTAGTAGTAGTAGTAGTATTAGTAGTAGCAGTATTCACCCATTGTGCGTTCCCGCACGTTGTAACTGGCGGCTTACAAAATAAAAGTGACGGCAATGAATGTTAAACTTGTAGACTTCCCTGTAGAGTATGGGGCCATAATCTGCTATAGGTTTTGTAAATTTTTACGGGTTGGAATTGCTGAAACCGCGCTAAACCGATTTTGAACGCAAAGGTTTCTTTCTCCCAGATTGGTTGCCAACAACTAAGGCTAGACAGCATAGCCTACCATGCTAGTAACCCCATTTACCTATTTTTCAAACGCGCGTATTTGTGCAAAGCCGAACGCAGTGGCCCCGGCTTGGATTCGAACTCGACAGTCCAATTTCGCGTTCCATGGCGAGAACCACATCCGGTTAATTAAATAGCAACAAGCTCCCTCCACACGGCAATTCTCTTTTTAGTATCCGATTTATTTTCAACACCGCCATGGTGGCGATGGATTCATCTTTCGTTCGTGACTTCTATATTTTTCTAGTCTTTCATTGACTCTTCGGGACCGCTACCAGTACTCCGATAACGACTGGCAGGACTGCCACATTAACGCTCCACAGCATCTTTAGTTATCTGGCAAGCTCGAGACACTTATCCATTTTTTTTTCACTTTATTTAAGATTAACTCTGATCTGCTGGAACAACGAAATCCACAATATCGCATACGCTTTTCTTCTTGTGGACGAATGCCAGATCCGGGTCTTTTGGCTTGGACTGCCCGATCTGTTTGAATCCCAGAAGACTTCATGTGCTCCATTTTTCATTTAGGACAGATTCTGGTCTGTGCATGTCCAACTGGTTCGCTATTCAGTCGACCATTTTGCTCGCCCAATTTTCTTCTTTTATCCTCTCTGGTCGAAATGGCTAGATTTAATATTATATTCTACAATATTCTATGGCGCCGGCGGGTGACGGCATATTTGATGAAAATTATTATTCCTACATCTTATATCTCTTTCTATTGGCAAACTGCTTTCCTTCTTCCTTTCTCGTGTCATTTTCTTGAGTGAGTGAGTGAGAGAGAGAGAGAGAGAGAGAGAGAGAGAGAGAGAGAGAGAGAGAGCAGCAAGCCAACAAAGGGATGCTGGGATACATACGAGATACGAAACTTATTATACACCTCATTACACGCAGTCTGATGAGGGCATTAGTAGTAGGAGTAGTAGTATTGTTGTTGTTTTTCTGTTTATTCCATTTGAAAATCTTTTCCTTCTTCGCTTCTCGTATGTCTTCTTCTTCTTCTTCATCTTTTTCTAATTATTCTCATTATTATTATTGGTGTTGCTATATTTTCTTCTTTTTATATCTGTTCCGTTTTTCCCTCTCGACTTCTTTTATATTTTCTTTTTCACCTTATTATTATTGTTGTTGCTATATTCTCTTATATCTTCTTCTTTTTGCTCTTCTTTTTCTTTTTCTTCTTCTTCTTATTGTTGTTGTTGTTATATCCCGTTCTTTTTATATCTATTCCTTTCTCTTATATCTTCTTCTTTTTCCTCTTCTTTTTCTTCTTCTCATTACTATTATTGTTGTTGTTGCTATATTCCCTTCTTTTTATATCTTTTCGCTTTCCCTTTCTCTTATATCTTCTTCTTTTTCCTCTTCTTTTTCTTTTTCTTATATCTTCTTCTTTTTTTTCTTCTTTTTCTTCCTCTCTTTATTATTATTGTTCTTATATCCCCTTCTTTTTCTATCGATTCCCTTTTCCCTAATCTTATATCTTCTTCTTTTCCTCTTCTTTTTTCTTTTTCTTCTTCTTCTTCTTGCTGTTATATCCCTCTCCTTTTATATCTTTTCCCTTCTCTTATATTTTCTTTTTCTTCTTCTTTTTCTTCTTCTCATTACTATTATTATTGTTGTTGTTGTTATATCCCCTTCTTTTTATATCTATTCCCTTTGCCGCGCCCCTTCAGAACGTCAGCGATCATGACTCTCTACAATTTCCTGGCCTGATGTAGCCCTATTTTGCCTTTTTCTTGTTTTCTCCTAACCTATTCTCTTCTGCTAAGCATTCTTTACCGGTTCAAGACCCCCAAGACCTAAGATCGCGAATCCATCAGTAGAAGGCCATGAAGGCCAGACGAAGCCCAACCATCTCTAGGCCGGTTTTAAATTAAGAATTTCCCTCTAGACCGCTTGCCACCCAGTCCTGATATTTACCCATAAACAGGGTGAGAAGGGAAGGATTTATACCTTTTCCAATAGATCCGATTCTTCAAATCCGAGCCGCTATCCTTTAATCCACCCTGACTTATTACTGTTTATCCTAGCCATACTATAACTTACTATAATTCGTAGCACTATGATAAAGGCATGCTAGAAAATACATTCATTTTGTTTACACATAATGTAATGAAATGGACAAAGTCCGACAATTATTTTAAGACATTTTTATGTTTAAACATTCTTTTTATAGATACAAATATTTAAGTAAATGTTCTGTTTAAAATAAACAGTATTAAATAACATTTACTGGCTTGAATGTCCGAGAAATTTGCATAGAAAATATTCGTCTTCTGACAGGAATCGAACCTGTATCCTATACGGAACCGTCATACAGTCTGACGTGCCTTAAGCGATTGGTCCACAGAAGAGGGTTCGGTTAGCAAGGTCGATTTTACTGTCTTTAAACTACAATCTTCCATGATTCTCTCACGTACATTCATATCTGCTCATGGCGTATCAAATGTAAACAAATAACGTCACACATTATGAAATGGACAAAGTCCGACAATTATTTTAAGACATTTTTATGTTTATACATTCTTTTTATAGATACAAATATTTAAGTAAATGTTCTGTTTAAAATAAACAGTATTAAATAACATTTACTGGCTTGAATGTCCGAGAAATTTTCATAAAAAAATATTCGTCCTCCGACAGAAATCGAACTTGTATCCTATACGGAACCGTCATTTAGCTTGACGTGCCTTTACCGATTTGGTTCGGTTAGCAAGGTCGATGGAAGATTGTAGTTTAAAAACAGTAAAATCGACCTTGCTAACCGAACTCTCCTCTGTGGCCCAAAGATGCGGTACAAAAGCCGAAAATATGGGGTACTCAGTAAGGATCGAACGCACTAAACAATAGACCGAACGAGACAAGCTCGTTAACCATTACACCACGTCTAAGTGTCCAAATGATTTTCTATGCATAGCTTAGATGCAGCACATTATCGGGCAGCCAGTGAGAATCGAACTCATTAATCAGTCGTAATTGTTCTAGCGAGACAAGCTTGTTAACCATTACACCACGTCGAAGTGCGCATATGCTTAGATCGGGCACAAGTATGGGGCACCCACTGAGAATCGAACTCACTAAATAACTGACCTAGCAAGACAAGCTTGTTAACCATTACACCACGTCGAAGTGCCTTGGCCGACGGTGATGTCTACACCATTTTTCAGCATGAGGCGCACTGTAATACTGAGATATTTTCAAATGAATATACTATTCAATCTTATCATGTCGGTCTTTGCAATCCTTCGATGTCTATAGATTGGACAGACTCTAAGTGGTCAATAGTCTCAATATGTTGTTCACATAATCCACATATTGGGCCTACACTATTTTTATTATATTTGCCTTGGTAATTCCTGATGAATAGGCTTAGATCCTGTGTAGCCATTATAAACGCTTTCTGGTGAATAAACCTTTGGTCCTGTAAAGCCATTATAAATGTCTCCTGCTGAAAAGAATTTAGTCCTGTGCCGCCATTACATTAGTATTCATAGTAGTAGTAGCAGTATCAGGATTATTTATGTTATTTCCCAAGATTTCATTATTTTTATTTAAGCATATTTTGTATTTTTCTACCGTCATTCCTATTTATCTAACATTCAAATGATGTTTTAATCAGGAAATTTTCGCAATGGATGTTGCTGCCAGATGAGGGAATAGCTTAATAAAATGTGAACGACGAAATGCCTTTGGGAAGGTGATGAGTGGATAGACATGATGTAAACAAAGAAAATGGCCGACAGTTTTACTGAGCTGGCGGGAAAAAGTAAGTGTGTGTGTGTGAGAGAGAGAGTGATAATTTTTTCTTAATGGAAGCGAAGAAGTAAATAGTGGCGCGGGGAAAAGGCCAAAAGAAGTAAACAAAAACAAATAAAAAAAAAAACACGGTGTACAAAGCGAATTAAGAAAGCAAACGTTAAACCAAGTAAAAACAAATGCGAATGAATTATAACATTTCAAATGACGAAAGAAAAATAAAACAGACGATAAAAAATACAAACAGTAGAAAAACCAGAAAGAAGGAGAGAGCGGCGTGTAATTGAACGGGAGGAAATGAGAATATACAAGAGAAAATAGTTGAGTTAAAATAATGAAGGAAGAAAATAAAGAGACACAAGCTAAACGATTATAAACGCCAATTGTGTCTAAAAAAAGAAAAAAAAAACGCTTGATTTCATTTATACAAAAGAAAAAAAAACAAAACAAAAAAACGATGATGAAAATCCCTAAGGATTTAATTCATCCAAATCATGATTCCCTAATAATAAATAGATTCATTTAGATGAAAATATCGCTGCTTTGTTATGGAAGGTGCTTTCAGGAAAAGGAAAGGCAAGTATCGAGTGAAAAAGATGATTACCTCTTTATTCAATGTTCCACTTGTGGCAATATAGAATTATAAAATCGAATGATTTCTCCAACATAAATATAAGCTTATGTAATAAAGTAATTTAAAAATATATCAAATAAATTATTAGAAGATATGATGAGATCAAATTTAGCAATAAAACACGAAAATATTACAGGTTAATTTTTGTTTGAATTTCCTAGACGAGGTGTTTAGATTTAATACATGAGACAATGTGTTCACGCTAATATACATTGATTCTTTCAGTGTAGTTGCCTTGTCTTTTTTGTCTTTATCCCAATGTTTCAGATGCTGTACCCTGTGGCCTTCTTTCTATCTGAATTTCTAAGACAAGGTGTTCTTACTATTATACATTGATTCTTTGGGACCAGTTTCCTTGTCTTTTTTGTCTTTATCCTAATGTTTCAGATGCTGTACCCTCTGGCCTTCTTTCTATCTGAATTTCTAAGACAAGGTGTTCTTACTATTATACATTGCCCTCTACAAAATAAATGTCGCACTGAATCATTAGTATACCAATGCAATATCTCTTCGATTGAAAGTCCTGAAAGCATAAAAATATATATAGGTTGCACTAGCCATGAATTCAAAAAAAGATTTAACCAACATCAAACTTCATTTAGAATAAATAAATATAAAAATCAGATATCTCTCTCAAAATACTTCTGGCATCTAAAGAATCAAATAAAACACCTACAGTAAAATGGAAGTTAATAAGAAAAGCTAGAATATGTAGGTCATTAAACGACACACGTCCTTTGTGCATACACGAGAAACTATATATTACTAAGTTTATAAAAAATAAAAATTTACTGAGAGAAATGAAATAGCTATTATATGCCGTCATTGTCAAAAATTTTCCTTAAATAATATTTAAAAATTTAATAAAAAAAAGTCTATTGGAACAACAGTGAAAATATTTTAAAGTTGTATTTAAAATTGTAGTTAAAACGAATTCTAACCTAAACACCTCTAAAAAAAGTACTACCGGCACTTAAATGAATCCAATAAAACACCTACTGAAAAATGAAATTATAACGAAAAGCTAGATGATGTAGGACAGTGAATGACCCATGTCCTTTATACACACATATGAAACTTTATTACTAAGTTTATATATATTTAAAATAAATAAATTAATTAATTAATAAATAAAGTTTACTAAATCTGAGAAATGAATTAGCTATTTTTGCAGTAAGTGCCATAAATATTACTTAAATAATATTTAAATATAAAAGTTTAAAAATCGTAATATACATATACTTTGATATGGAAAAATAATTTTACTTACTATAAGTAATTTCAAATACATTTCCTTCTGTTATAAAGTAATATAGTCTATTAAAACTAACAATGAAAATATTTTAAAGTTGTAATTAAAATTGTAGTTAAATAAAATGATTTCTAACCTAAACTTATTTTACTTAGTACTACACGCACTTAAAAGAATCCAATAAAACACCTATAGTAAAATAAAATTAATATGAAATGCCAGAAGATGTAAGCTTTTGAATGACCCATGTCCTTTTGTACTTTCATGAGAAAACAATATATTACTAGGTTTATATATATAAAAAAATAAAAGTTTACTAAATCAGTGAAATTAGGTAACTATTTTTGACGTTATTGTCATAAATTTTACTTTAAATAATATAAGAAAAAAAAAAATGTAACCTAATATACATACTTATACTTGATGTAAAAATAATCCTACATGCTATAAGGTATTCTAATACATTCAACTGTTCTTAAAAAAATATAGTATAATAAAAATTAAAAATGAGAATATTTCAAATCGTAGTTAAATAAAAAGTATTCTAATCTGAAGATCCGCGAAAATCTTTAAATTTACGAATAGAAAAAAATGCCGTAAGAATTTTTTGCCGTTAACAATAAATTTAAAAAAAATCAAGACGACATGCATTCAGCGGATGTCAGTTTCATTGAAAAATACCCCTTACCAAAATGTAGCTAATAACCGATACAATGATACAGGCATAAGGAAAACACAGATACCGCTTGTCCAGTTGAAGTAGATTTATCGGTAACCATCGAAACGTGATTTTAGCTGTGTCTTTGAAACCCAGTAATTTTAAAAGTTACTCCAAAATTCGCTTGAGGACGAAATGGAACTAATGTCTTTAATTAAATTGCAAAATTAAATTCGTGGCTTTTAGCTTCCATTTTTGAAACATGGTTAGAACTGTGTAGCGGAAAAAATATATTTTAGATCAATTAATTTATAATATATATATATATATATATATATATATATATATATATATATATATATATATATATATATATATATATATATATATATATAAGTGAACATAGAAGTCAACACTTAGAGGCATCAGTCTGATTCATGCTAGACGTAATCGTCTGGCCATATATTTTATATTTACACACGCTCTATCTCTGATATTGAGCACTTTATCCCATAAATATAGCACACCATAAGAGTATATTTCTTCATATATATATATATATATATATATATATATAAGAATAAGCGGCTCCCAAAAGAGCCTGACTATGATTGCACCCATGAAAAATAGTGCTCAATGCAATAATATTAGGACCTTAAATAAGTTGTTGTTGTTTTCCAACAGATGGTGTTCCCAGAACTGTGTGCGTGTAGATCCAGATGGTAACACATCTATAAGGAAGTACTATAAGCAAGTTTGAAATTCAGTGTATGTCATTTCACCAAAGTGTAAAAAAAGTTTGTTTTTCATAGCGCTAAACATGTCAGATTTCGCGCCAAAGAAAGTGTATCTGTGGGGAATTTTACTGCACTGGTTTATTCAAAAAGAAATCTGCAGCTGACGCACACAGAATTCTTGTTGAGACTTACGGCAACCATGCTCTGCTGAAAACAACATGTAGAGACTTGTTTAGAGGCTATAAAAATAATGATTTTCATGTTGAAGATAAAGAACGTTCTGGCGCACTGAAAACGTTTGAAAAATTGGGGGCATAACTTCATGAAGACTCATGTCAGGCGCCAGTTGAACTTGTAGAATCATTAGGAGTTGATCACACAAGAGTTTCGAAATGTTTGAAACCTTTAAGAATGATACAAAAGCAAGGACATTGGGTGCCATATGAGTTGAAGCTGAGAGATGTCAAATGGCATCTTGTCACATGGGAACAGCTGCTTCACCAGCAGAAAAGGAAAGGACTTTTGCATCGTATTAAGACCAATGATGAAAAGCAAGGACATTGGGTGCCGTATGAAATGAAGCTGAGAGATGTCAAATGGCATCTTGTCACATGTAAACAGCTGCCACATCAGCAGAAAAGGAAAGGATTTTGCATCGTATTATGACCAATGATGAAAAGCAAGGACATTGGGTGCCGTATGAGTTGAAGCTGAGAGACGTCAAATGGTGTCTTGTTACATGTAAACAGCTGCTTCATCAGCAGAAAAGGAAAGGATTTTTGCATCGTATTATGACCAATGATGAAAAGCAAGGACATTGGGTGCCGTATGAGTTGAAGCTGAGAGATGTCAAATGGCATCTTGTCACATGTGAACAGCTGCTTCATCAGCAGAAAAGGAAAGGATTTTTGCATCGTATTATGACCAATGATGAAAAGCAAGGACATTGGGTGACGTATGAGTTGAAGCTGAGAGATGTCAAATGGCATCTTGTTACATGTAAACAGCTGCTTCATCAGCAGAAAAGGAAAGGATTTTTGCATCGTATTATGACCAATGATGAAAAGCAAGGACATTGGGTGCCGTATGAGTTGACGCTGAGAGACGTCAAATGGTATCTTGTCACATGTGAACAGCTGCTTCATCAGCAGAAAAGGAAAGGATTTTTGCATCGTATTATGACCAATGATGAAAAGCAAGGACATTGGGTGACGTATGAGTTGAAGCTGAGAGATGTCAAATGGCATCTTGTCACATGTGAACAGCTGCTTCATCAGCAGAAAAGGAAAGGATTTTTGCATCGTATTTTGACCAAAGATGAAAAGCAACGACATTGGGTGACGTATGAGTTGAAGCTGAGAGATGTCAAATGGCATCTTGTCACATGTGAACAGCTGCTTCATCAGCAGAAAAGGAAAGGATTTTTACATCGTATTTAGACCAATGATGAAAAGCAACGACATTGGGTGCCGTATGAGTTGAAGCTGAGAGATGTCAAATGGCATCTTGTCACATGTGAACAGCTATTTCATCAGCAGAAAAGGAAAGGATATTTGCATCGTATTATGACCAATGATAAAAAGCAAGGACATTGGGTGCCGTATGAGTTGAAGCTGAGAGATGTCAAATGGCATCTTGTCACATGTGAACAGCTGCTTCATCAGCAGAAAAGGAAAGGATTTTTACATCGTATTATGACCAATGATGAAAAGCAAGGACATGGCGTGCCGTATGAGTTGAAGCTAAGAGATGTCAAATGGCATCTTGTCACATGTAAACAGCTGCTTAATCAGCAGAAAAGGAAAGGATTTTTGCATCGTATTATGACCAATGATGAAAAGCAAGGACATTGGGTGCCATATGAGTTGAAGCTGAGAGATGTCAAATGGCATCTTGTCACATGTGAACAGCTGCTTCATCAGCAGAAAAGGAAAGGATATTTGCATCGTATTATGACCAATGATAAAAAGCAAGGACATTGGGTGCCGTATGAGTTGAAGTTGAGAGATGTCAAATGGCATCTTGTCACATGTGAACAGCTGCTTCATCAGCAGAAAAGGAAAGGATTTTTGCATCGTATTTTGACCAATGATGAAAAGCAACGAAATTGGGTGCCGTATGAAATGAAGCTGAAAGATGTCAAATGGCATCTTGTCACATGTGAACAGCTGCTTCATCAGCAGAAAAGGAAAGGATTTTTGCATCGTATTTTGACCAATGATGAAAAGCAACGACATCGGGTGCCGTATGAAATGAAGCTGAAAGATGTCAAATGGCATCTTGTCACATGTGAACAGCTGCTTCCTCAGCAGAAAAGGAAAGGATTTTTGCATCGTATTTTGACCAATGATGAAAAACAAGGACATTGGGTGCCGTATGAGTTGAAGATGAGAGATGTCAAATGGCATCTTGTCACATGTGAACAGCTGCTTCATCAGCAGAAAAGGAAAGGTTTTTGCATCGTATTTTGACCAATGAAGAAAAGCAACGACATTGGGTGCCGTATGAAATGAAGCTGAGAGATGTCAAATGGCATCTTGTCACATGTGAACAGCTGCTTCATCAGCAGAAAAGGAAAGGTTTTTTGCATCGTATTTTGACCAATGAAGAAAAGCAACGACATTGGGTGCCGTATGAAATGAAGCTGAGAGATGTCAAATGGCATCTTGTCACATGTGAACAGCTGCTTCATCAGCAGAAAAGGAAAGGTTTTTGCATCGTATTTTGACCAATGATGAAAAGCAACGACATTGGGTGCCGTATGAAATGAAGCTGAGAGATGTCAAATGGCATCTTGTCACATGTGAACAGCTGCTTCATCAGCAGAAAAGGAAAGGATTTTTGCATCGTATTATGACCAATGATGAAAAGCAAGGACATTGGGTGCCGTATGAGTTGAAGCTGAGAGATGTCAAATGGCATCTTGTCACATGTAAACAGCTGCTTCATCAGCAGAAAAGGAAAGGATTTTGCATCGTATTATGACCAATGATGAAAAACAAGGACATTGCGTGCCGTATGAGTTGAAGCTGAGAGATGTCAAATGGCATCTTGTCACATGTGAACAGCTGCTTCATCAGCAGAAAAGGAAAGGTTTTTTGCATCGTATTTTGACCAATGAAGAAAAGCAACGACATTGGGTGCCGTATGAAATGAAGCTGAGAGATGTCAAATGGCATCTTGTCACATGTGAACAGCTGCTTCATCAGCAGAAAAAGAAAGGATTTTTGCATCGTATTTTGATCAACGATGAAAAGCAACGACATTGGGTGCCGTATGATTTGAAGCTGAGAGATGTCAAATGGCATCTTGTCACAAGTGATAAGCAGCTTCATCAGCAGAAAAGGAAAGGATTTTTGCATCGTATATTTACCAATGATGAAAAGCAACGACATTGGGTGCCGTATGAAATGAAGCTGAGAGATGTCAAATGGCATCTTGTCACATGTGAGCAGCTGCTTCATCAGCAGAAAAGGAAAGGATTTTTGCATCGTATTATGACCAATGATGAAAAGCAAGGACATTGGGTGCCCTATGATTTGAAGCTGAGAGATGTCAAATGGCATCTTGTCACATGTGAACAGCTGCTTCATCAGCAGAAAAGGAAAGGATTTTTGCATCGTATTATGACCAATGATGAAAAGCAAGGACAATGGGTGCCGTATGAGTTGACGCTGAGAGATGTCAAATGGCATCTTGTCACATGTGAACAGGTGCTTCATCAGCAGAAAAGGAAAGGATTTTTGCATCGTATTATGACCAATGATGAAAAGCAAGTACATTGGGTGCCGTATGAGTTGACGCTGAGAGACGTCAAATGGTATCTTGTCACATGTGAACAGCTGCTTCATCAGCAGAAAAGGAAAGGATTTTTGCATCGTATTATGACCAATGATGAAAAGCAAGGACATTGGGTGCCGTATGAGTTGACGCTGAGAGATATCAAATGGCATCTTGTCACATGTGAACAGCTGCTTCATCAGCAGAAAAGGAAAGGATTTTTGCATCGTATTTAGACCAATGATGAAAAGCAACGACATTGGGTGCCGTATGAAATGATGCTGAGAGATATCAAATGGCATCTTGTCACAAGTGAACAGCTGCTTCATCAGCAGAAAAGGAAAGGATTTTTGCATCTTATTTTGACCAAAGATGAAAAGCAACGACATTGGGTGACGTATGAGTTGAAGCTGAGAGATGTCAAAGGGCATCTTGTCACAAGTGAACAGCTGCTTCCTCAGCAGAAAAGGAAAGGATTTTGCATCGTATTTTGACCATTGATGAAAAGCAACGACATTGGGTGCCGTATGAAATGAAGCTGAGAGATGTCAAATGGCATCTTGTCACATGTGAACAGCTGCTTCATCAGCAGAAAAGGAAAGGATTTTTGCATCGTATTATGACCAATGATAAAAAGCAAGGACATTGGGTGCCGTATGATTTGAAGCTGAGAGATGTCAAATGGCATCTTGTCACATGTAAACAGCTGCTTCATCAGCAGAAAAGGAAAGGATTTTTGCATCGTATTATGACCAATGATAAAAAGCAAGGACATTGGGTGCCGTATGAGTTGAAGCTGAGAGATGTCAAATGGCATCTTGTCACATTTGAACAGCTGCTTCATCAGCAGAAAAGGAAAGGATTTTTGCATCGTATTATGACCAATGATGAAAAACAAGGACATTGGGTGCCGTATGAGTTGAAGCTGAGAGATGTCAAATGGAATCTTGTCACATGTGAACAGCTGCTTCATCAGCAGAAAAGGAAAGGATTTTTGCATCGTATTTTGACCAATGATGAAAAGCAACGACATTGGGTGCCGTATGAAATGAAGCTGAGAGATGTCAAATGGCATCTTGTCACATGTGAACAGCTGCTTCATCAGCAGAAAAGGAAAGGATTTTTGCATCGTATTATAACCAACGATGAAAAGCAAGGACATTGGGTGCCGTATGATTTGACGCTGAGAGACGTCAAATGGTATTTTGTCACATGTGAACAGCTACTTCATCAGCAGAAAAGGAAAGGATTTTTGCATCGTATTTTGACCAATGATGAAAAGGAACGACATTGGGTGCCGCATGAAATGAAGCTGAGAGATGTCAAATGGCATCTTGTCACATGTGAACAGCTGCTTCATCAGCAGAAAAGGAAAGGATTTTTGCATCGTATTATGACCAATGATGAAAAGCAAGGACATTGGGTGACGTATGAGTTGACGCAGAGAGATGTCAAATGGCATCTTGTCACAAGTGAACAGCTGCTTCATCAGCAGAAAAGGAAAGGATTTTGCATCGTATTTTGACCAATGATGAAAAGCAACGACATTGGGTGCCTTATGAAATGAAGCTGAGAGATGTCAAATGGCATCTTGTCACAAGTGAACAGCTGCTTCATCAGCAGAAAAGGAAAGGATTTTTAAATCGTATTTTGACCAATGATGAAAAGCAACGACATTGGGTGCCGTATGAAATGAAGCTGAGAGATGTTAAATGGCATCTTGACACATGTTAACAGCTGCTTCATCAGCAGAAAAGGAAAGGATTTTTGCATCGTATTATGACCAATGATGAAAAGCAAGGACATTGGGTGCCGTATGAGTTGAAGCTGAGAGATGTCAAATGGCATCTTGTCACATGTAAACAGCAGCTTCCTCAGCAGAAAAGGAATGGATTTTTGCATCGTATTTTGACCAATGATGAAAAGCAACGACATTGGGTGCCGTATGAAATGAAGCTGAGAGATGTCAAATGGCATCTTGTCACATGTGAACAGCTGCTTCATCAGCAGAAAAGGAAAGGATTTTTGCATCGTATTATGACCAATGATGAAAAGCAAGCACATTGGGTGACGTATGAGTTGACGCAGAGAGATGTCAAATGGCATCTTGTCACAAGTGAACAGCTGCTTCATCAGCAGAAAAGGAAAGGATTTTTGCATCGTATTATGACCAATGATGAAAAGCAAGGATATTGGGTGCCATATGATTTGAAGCTGAGAGATGTCAAATGTCATCTTGTCACAAGTGAACAGCTGCTTCATCAGCAAAAAAGGAAAGGATTTTTGCATCGTATTTTGACAAATGATGAAAAGCAACGACATTGGGTGCCGTATTAAATGAAGCTGAGAGATGTCAAATGGCATCTTGTCACAAGTGAACAGCTGCTTCATCAGCAGAAAAGGAAAGGATTTTTGCATCCTATTATGACCAATGATAAAAAACAAGGACATTGGGTGCCGTATGAGTTGAAGCTGAGAGACGTCAAATGGCATCTTGTCACATGTGAACAGCTGCTTCAGCAGCAGAAAAGGAAAGGATTTTTGCATCGTATTTTGACCAATGAAGAAAAGAAACGTCATTGGGTGCCGTATGAAATGAAGCTGAGAGATGTCAAATGGCATCTTGTCACATGTTAACAGCTGCTTCATCAGCAGAAAAGGAAAGGATTTTTGCATTGTATTTTGACCAATGATGAAAAGCAACGACATTGGGTGCCGTATGAAATGAAGCTGAGAGATGTCAAATGGCATCTTGTTACATGAGATCAGCTGCTTCATCAGCAGAAAAGGAAAGGATTTTTGCATCGTATTATGACCAATGATGAAAAGCAAGGACGTTGGATGACGTATGATTTGACGCAGAGAGATGTCAAATGGCATCTTGTCACATGTGAACAGCTGCTTCATCAGCAGAAAAGGAAAGGATTTTTGCATCGTATTTTGACCAATGATGAAAAGCAACGACATTGGGTGCCGTATGATTTGAAGCTGAGAGATGTCAAATGGCATCTTGTCACATGTGAACAGCTGCTTCATCAGCAGAGAAGGAAAGGATTTTTGGATCGTATTTTGACCAATGATGAAAAGCAACGACATTGGGTGCCGTATGAAATGAAGCTGAAAGACGTCAAATGTCATTTTGTCACAAGTGAACCGCTGCTTCATCAGCATAAAAGGAAAGGATTTTTGCATCGTATTTTGACCAATGATGAAAAGCAACGACATTGGGTGCCGTATGAAATGAAGTTGAGACATGTCAAATGGCATCTTGTCACATGTGAACAGCTGCTTCATCAGCAGAAAAGGAAAGGATTTTTGCAGCGTATTATGACCAATGATGAAAAGCAAGGACATTGGGTGCCGTATGAGTTGAAGCTGAGAGACGTCAAATGGTATCTTGTCACATGTGAACAGCTGCTTCATCAGTAGAAAAGGAAAGGATTTTTGCATCGTATTATGACCAATGATGAAAAGCAAGGTCATTGGGTGCCGTATGAGTTGACGCTGAGAGACGTCAAATGGTATCTTGTCACATGTGAACAGCTGCTTCATCAGCAAAAAAGGAAAGGTTTTTTGCATCGTATTATGACCAATGATGAAAAGCAAGGACATTGGGTGCCGTATGAGTTGACGCTGAGAGACGTCATATGGTATCTTGTCACATGTGAACAGCTACTTCATCAGCAGAAAAGGAAAGGATTTTTGCATCGTATTATGACCAATGATGAAAAGCAAGGACATTGGGTGCCGTATGAGTTGAAGCTGAGAGACGTCAAATGGCATCTTGTCACATGTGAACAGCTGCTTCATCAGCAGAAAAGGAAAGGATTTTTGCATCGTATTTTGACCAATGATGAAAAGGAACGACATTGGGTGCCGTATGAAATGAAGCTGAGAGATGTCAAATGGCATCTTGTCACAAGTGAACAGCTGCTTCATCAGCAGAAAAGGAAAGGATTTTTACATCGTATTTTGACCAATGATGAAAAGCAACGACATTGGGTGCCGTATGAAATGAAACTGAGAGATGTTAAATGGCATCTTGACACATGTTAACAGCTGCTTCATCAGCAGAAAAGGAAAGGATTTTTGCATCGTATTATGACCAATGATGAAAAGCAAGGACATTGGGTGCCGTATGAGTTGAAGCTGAGAGATGTCAAATGGCATCTTGTCACATGTAAACAGCAGCTTCATCAGCAGAAATGGAAAGGATTTTTGCATCGTATTATGACCAATGATGAAAAGCAAGGACATTGGGTGCCGTATGAGTTGAAGCTGAGAGATGTCAAATGGCATCTTGTCACATGTGAACAGCTGCTTCATCAGCAGAAAAGGAAAGGATTTTTGCATCGTATTTTGACCAATGATGAAAAACAAGGACATTGGGTGCCGTATGAGTTGAAGCTGAGAGATGTCAAATGGCATATTGTCACATGTGAACAGCTGCTTCATCAGCAGAAAAGGAAAGGATTGTTGCATCGTATTTTGACCAATGAAGAAAAGCAACGACATTGGGTGCCGCATGAAATGAAGCTGAGAGATGTCAAATGGCATCTTGTCACATGTGAACAGCTGCTTCATCAGCAGAAAAGGAAAGGATTTTTGCATCGTATTTTGACCAATGATTAAAAGCAACGACATTGGGTGCCGTATGAAATAAAGCTGAGAGATGTGAAATGGCATCTTGTGACATGTGAACAGCGGCTTCATCAGCAGAAAAAGAAAGGATTTTTGCATCGTATTATGACCAATGATGAAAAGCAAGCACATTGGGTGACGTATGAGTTGACGCAGAGAGATGTCAAATGGCATCTTGTCACAAGTGAACAGCTGCTTCATCAGCAGAAAAGGAAAGGATTTTTGCATCGTATTATGACCAATGATGAAAAGCAAGGATATTGGGTGCCATATGATTTGAAGCTGAGAGATGTCAAATGTCATCTTGTCACAAGTGAACAGCTGCTTCATCAGCAAAAAAGGAAAGGATTTTTGCATCGTATTTTGACAAATGATGAAAAGCAACGACATTGGGTGCCGTATTAAATGAAGCTGAGAGATGTCAAATGGCATCTTGTCACAAGTGAACAGCTGCTTCATCAGCAGAAAAGGAAAGGATTTTTGCATCCTATTATGACCAATGATGAAAAACAAGGACATTGGGTGCCGTATGAGTTGAAGCTGAGAGACGTCAAATGGCATCTTGTCACATGTGAACAGCTGCTTCAGCAGCAGAAAAGGAAAGGATTTTTGCATCGTATTTTGACCAATGATGAAAAGAAACGTCATTGGGTGCCGTATGAAATGAAGCTAAGAGATGTCAAATGGCATCTTGTCACATGTTAACAGCTGCTTCATCAGCAGAAAAGGAAAGGATTTTTGCATTGTATTTTGACCAATGATGAAAAGCAACGACATTGGGTGCCGTATGAAATGAAGCTGAGAGATGTCAAATGGCATCTTGTTACATGAGATCAGCTGCTTCATCAGCAGAAAAGGAAAGGATTTTTGCATCGTATTATGACCAATGATGAAAAGCAAGGACGTTGGATGACGTATGATTTGACGCAGAGAGATGTCAAATGGCATCTTGTCACATGTGAACAGCTGCTTCATCAGCAGAAAAGTAAAGGATTTTTGCATCGTATTTTGACCAATGATGAAAAGCAACGACATTGGGTGCCGTATGATTTGAAGCTGAGAGATGTCAAATGGCATCTTGTCACATGTGAACAGCTGCTTCATCAGCAGAGAAGGAAAGGATTTTTGGATCGTATTATGACCAATGATGAAAAGCAAGGACATTGGGTGCCGTAAGAAATGAAGCTGAGAAGATGTCAAATGGCATCTTGTCACATGTCAACAGCTGCTTCATCAGCAGAAAAGGAAAGGATTTTTGCATCGTATTATGACCTATGATGAAAAGCAAGGACATTGGGTGCCGTATGAAATGAAGCTGAGAGACGTCAAATGTCATTTTGTCACAAGTGAACCGCTGCTTCATCAGCATAAAAGGAAAGGATTTTTGCATCGTATTTTGACCAATGATGAAAAGCAACGACATTGGGTGCCGTATGAAATGAAGTTGAGACATGTCAAATGGCATCTTGTCACATGTGAACAGCTGCTTCATCAGCAGAAAAGGAAAGGATTTTTGCAGCGTATTATGACCAATGATGAAAAGCAAGGACATTGGGTGACGTATGAGATGAAGCTGAGAGATGTCAAATGGCATCTTGTCACAAGTGAACAGCTGCTTCATCAGCAGAAAAGGAAAGGATTTTTGCATCGTATTTTGACCAATGATTAAAAGCAACGACATTGGGTGCCGTATGAAATGAAGCTGAGAGAGATGTCAAATGGCATCTTGTCACATGGAACAGCTGCTTCATCAGCAGAAAGGAAAGGATTTTTGCATCGTATTTTGACCAATGATGAAAAAGCAACGACATTGGGTGCCGTATGAAATGAAGCTGAGAGATGTCAAATGGCTTCTTGACATGACATGAACAGCTGCTTCATCAGCAGAAAACGAAAGGATTTTGCATCGTATTATGACCATTGATGAAAAGCAAGGACATTGGGTGCCGTATGAGTTGAAGCTGAGAGACGTCAAATGGTATCTTGTCACATGTGAACAGCTGCTTCATCAGCAAAAAAGGAAAGGTTTTTTGCATCGTATTATGACCAATGATGAAAAGCAAGGACATTGGGTGCCGTATGAGTTGACGCTGAGAGACGTCATATGGTATCTTGTCACATGTGAACAGCTACTTCATCAGCAGAAAAGGAAAGGATTTTTGCATCGTATTATGACCAATGATGAAAAGCAAGGACATTGGGTGACGTATGAGATGAAGCTGAGAGATGTCAAATGGCATCTTGTCACAAGTGAACAGCTGCTTCATCAGCAGAAAAGGAAAGGATTTTTGCATCGTATTTTGACCAATGATTAAAAGCAACGACATTGGGTGCCGTATGAAATGAAGCTGAGAGATGTCAAATGGCATCTTGTCACATGTGAACAGCTGCTTCATCAGCAGAAAGGAAAGGATTTTTGCATCGTATTTTGACCAATGATGAAAAGCAACGACATTGGGTGCCGTATGAAATGAAGCTGAGAGATGTCAAATGGCTTCTTGTGACATGTGAACAGCTGCTTCATCAGCAGAAAACGAAAGGATTTTGCATCGTATTATGACCATTGATGAAAAGCAAGGACATTGGGGTGCCGTATGAGTTGAAGCTGAGAGACGTCAAATGGTATCTTGTCACATGTGAACAGTTGCTTCATCAGCAAAAAAAGGAAAGGTTTTTGCATCGTATTATGACCAATGATGAAAAGCAAGGACATTGGGTGCCGTATGAGTTGACGCTGAGAGACGTCATATGGTATCTTGTCACATGAACAGCTACTTCATCAGCAGAAAAGGAAAGGATTTTTGCATCGTATTATGACCAATGATGAAAAGCAAGGACATTGGGTGCCGTATGAGTTGACGCTGAGACGTCATATGGTATCTTGTCACATGTGAACAGCTACTTCATCAGCAGAAAAGGAAAGGATTTTGCATCGTATTATGACCAATGATGAAAAGCAAGGACATTGGGTGACGTATGAGATGAAGCTGAGAGATGTCAAATAAAGGCATCTTTGTCACAGTGAACAGCTGCTTCATCAGCAGAAAAGGAAAGGATTTTTGCATCGTATTTTGACCAATGATTAAAAGCAACAACATTGGGTGCCGTATGAAATGAAGCTGAGAGATGTCAAATGGCATCTTGTCACATGTGAACAGCTGCTTCATCAGCAGAAAGGAAAGGATTTTTGCATCGTATTTTGACCAATGATGAAAAGCAACGACATTGGGTGCCGTATGAAATGAAGCTGAGAGATGTCAAATGGCTTCTTGTGACATGTGAACAGCTGCTTCATCAGCAGAAAACGAAAGGATTTTGCATCGTATTATGACCATTGATGAAAAGCAAGGACATTGGGTGCCGTATGAGTTGAAGCTGAGAGACGTCAAATGGTATCTTGTCACATGTGAACAGCTGCTTCATCAGCAAAAAAGGAAAGGTTTTTTGCATCGTATTATGACCAATGATGAAAAGCAAGGACATTGGGTGCCGTATGAGTTGACGCTGAGAGACGTCATATGGTATCTTGTCACATGTGAACAGCTACTTGAATCATCAGCAGAAAGGAAAGGATTTTTGCATCAGCAGAAAGGGAAAGATATTATGACCAATGATGAAAAGCAAGGACATTGGGTGCCGTATGAGTTGAAGCTGAGAGACGTCAAATGGCATCTTGTCACATGTGAACAGCTGCTTCATCAGCAGAAAAGGAAAGAATTTTTTGCATCGTATTTTGACCAATGATGAAAAAGGAACGACATTGGGTGCCGTATGAAATGAAGCTGAGAGATGTCAAATGGCATCTTGTCACAGTGAACAGCTGCTTCATCAGCAGAAAAGGAAAAGGATTTTACATCGTATTTTGACCAATGATGAAAAGCAACGACATTGGGTGCCGTATGAAATGAAACTGAGAGATGTTAAATGGCATCTTGACACATGTTAACAGCTGCTTCATCAGCAGAAAAGGAAAGGATTTTTTGCATCGTATTATGACCAATGATGAAAAGCAAGGACATTGGGTGCCGTATGAGTTGAAGCTGAGAGATGTCAAATGGCATCTTTGTCACATGTAAACAGCAGCTTCATCAGCAGAAATGGAAAGGATTTTTGCATCGTATTATGACCAATGATGAAAAGCAAGGACATTGGGTGCCGTATGAGTTGAAGCTGAGAGATGTCAAATGGCATCTTGTCACATGTGAACAGCTGCTTCATCAGCAGAAAAAGAAAGGATTTTTGAATCGTATTATGACCAATGATGAAAAGCAAGGATATTGGGTGCCATATGATTTGAAGCTGAGAGATGTCAAATGTCATCTTGTCACAAGTGAACAGCTGCTTCATCAGCAAAAGGAAAGGATTTTTGCATCGTATTTTTGACAAATGATGAAAAAGCAAACGACATTGGGTGCCGTATTAAATGAAGCTGAGAGATATCAAATGGCATCTTGTCACATGTGAACAGCTGCTTCATCAGCAGAAAAGGAAAGGATTTTTGCATCGTATTATGACCAATGATGAAAAGCAAGGACGTTGGATGACGTATGAGTTGACGCAGAGAGATGTCAAATGGCATCTTGTCACATGTGAACAGCTGCTTCATCAGCAGAAAAGAAAAGGATTTTTGCATCATATTTTGACCAATGATGAAAAGCAACGACATTGGGTGCCGTATTAAATGAAGCTGAGAGATGTCAAATGGCATCTTGTCACATGGGAACAGCTGCTTCATCAGCAGAGAAGGAAAGGATTTTTGCATCGTATTATGACCAATGATGAAAAGCGAGGACATTGGGTGCCGTAAGAAATGAAGCTGAGAAGTTGTCAAATGGCATCTTGTCACATGTGAACAGCTGCTTCATCAGCAGAAAAGGAAAGGATTTTTGCATTGTATTATGACCTATGATGAAAAGCAAGGACATTGTGTGCCGTATGAAATGAATCTGAGAGACATCAAATGTCATTTTGTCACAAGTGAACAGCTGCTTCATCAGCATAAAAGGAAAGGTTTTTTGCATCGTATTATGACCAATGATGAAAAGCAAGGACATTGGGTGCCGTATGAGTTGAAGCTGAGAGACTTCAAATGGCATCTTGTCACATGTGAACAGCTGCTTCATCAGCAGAAAGGAAAGGATTTTTGCATCGTATTATGACCAATGATGAAAAGCAAGGACATTGGGTGCCGTATGAGTTGACGCTGAGAGACGTCAAATGGTATCTTGTCACATGTGAACAGCTGCTTCATCAGCAGAAAAGGAAAGGATTTTTGCATCGTATTTTGACCAATGATGAAAAGGAACGACATTGGGTGCCGTATGAAATGAAGCTGAGAGATGTCAAATGGCATCTTGTCACAAGTGAACAGCTGCTTCATCAGCAGAAAAGGAAAGGATTTTGCATCGTATTTTGACCAATGATGAAAAGCAACGACATTGGGTGCCGTATGAAATGAAGCTGAGAGATGTCAAATGGCATCTTGTCATTGGAAACAGCTGCTTCATCAGCAGAAAAGGAAAGGATTTTTACATCGTATTTTGACCAATGATGAAAAGCAACGACATTGGGTGCCGTATGAAATGAAACTGAGAGATGTTAAATGGCATCTTGACACATGTTAACAGCTGCTTCATCAGCAGAAATGGAAAGGATTTTTGCATTGTATTATGACCTATGATGAAAAGCAAGGACATTGTGTGCCGTATGAGTTGAAGCTGAGAGATGTCAAATGGCATCTTGTCACATGTAAACAGCAGCTTCATCAGCAGAAATGGAAAGGATTTTTGCATCGTATTATGACCAATGATGAAAAGCAAGGACATTGGGTGCCGTATGAGTTGAAGCTGAGAGATGTCAAATGGCATCTTGTCACATGTGAACAGCTGCTTCATCAGCAGAAAAAGAAAGGATTTTTGAATCGTATTATGACCAATGATGAAAAGCAAGGATATTATGGTGCCATATGATTTGAAGCTGAGAGATGTCAAATGTCATCTTGTCACAAGTGAACAGCTGCTTCATCAGCAAAAAGGAAAGGATTTTTGCATCGTATTTTGACAAATGATGAAAAGCAACGACATTGGGTGCCGTATTAAATGAAGCTGAGAGATATCAAATGGCATCTTGTCACATGTGAACAGCTGCTTCATCAGCAGAAAAGGAAAGGATTTTTGAATCGTATTATGACCAATGATGAAAAGCAAGGACGTTGGATGACGTATGAGTTGACGCAGAGATGTCAAATGGCATCTTGTCACATGTGAACAGCTGTTTCATCAGCAGAAAAGAAAAGGATTTTTGCATCATATTTTGACCAATGATGAAAAGCAACGACATTGGGTGCCGGATTAAATGAAGCTGAGAGATGTCAAATGGCATCTTGTCACATGGGAAAAGGAAAGCTGCTTCATCAGCAGAAAGGAAAAGGATTTTGCATCGTATTATGACCAATGATGAAAAGCGAGGACATTGGGTGCCGTAAGAAATGAAGCTGAGAAGTTGTCAAATGGCATCTTGTCACATGTGAACAGCTGCTTCATCAGCAGAAAAGGAAAGGATTTTTGCATTGTATTATGACCTATGATGAAAAGTACATTGTGTGCCGTATGAAATGAATCTGAGAGACGTCAAATGTCATTTTGTCACAAGTGAACAGCTGCTTCATCAGCATAAAAGGAAAAGGATTTTTGCATCGTATTTTGACCAATGATGAAAAGCAACGACATTGGGTGCCGTATGAAATGAAGTTGAGACATGTCAAATGGCATCTTGTCACATGTGAACAGCTGATTCATCAGCTGAAAAGGAAAGGATTTTTGCATCGTATTATGACCAATGATGAAAAGCAAGGACATTGGGTGACGTATGAGATGAAGCTGAGAGATGTCAAATGGCATCTTGTCACAAAAAGAACAGCTGCTTCATCAGCAGAAAAGGAAAAAAAGATTTTTTGCATCGTATTTTGACCAATGATTAAAAAACAACGACATTGGGTGCCGTATGAAATGAAGCTGAGAGATGTCAAATGGCATCTTGTCACAAGTGAACAGCTGCTTCATCAGCAGAAAGGAAAGGATTTTGCATCGTATTTGACCAATGATGAAAAAGCAACGACATTGGGTGCCGTATGAAATGAAGCTGAGAGATGTCAAATGGCATCTTGTGACATGTGAACAGCTGCTTCATCCGCAGAAAACGAAAGGATTTTGCATCGTATTATGACCATTGATGAAAAGCAAGGACATTGGGTGCCGTATGAGTTGAAGCTGAGAGACGTCAAATGGTATCTTGTCACATGTGAACAGCTGCTTCATCAGTAGAAAAGGAAAGGATTTTTGCATCGTATTATGACCAATGATGAAAAGCAAGGTCATTGGGTGCCGTATGAGTTGACGCTGAGAGACGTCAAATGGTATCTTGTCACATGTGAACAGCTGCTTCATCAGCAAAAAAGGAAAGGTTTTTTGCATCGTATTATGACCAATGATGAAAAGCAACGATATTGGGTGCCATATGATTTGAAGCTGAGAGATGTCAAATGTCATCTTGTCACAAGTGAACAGCTGCTTCATCAGCAAAAAAGGAAAGGATTTTTGCATCGTATTTTGACAAATGATGAAAAGCAACGACATTGGGTGCCGTATTAAATGAAGCTGAGAGATATCAAATGGCATCTTGTCACATGTGAACAGCTGCTTCATCAGCAGAAAAGGAAAGGATTTTTGCATCGTATTATGACCAATGATGAAAAGCAAGGACGTTGGATGACGTATGAGTTGACGCAGAGAGATGTCAAATGGCATCTTGTCACATGTGAACAGCTGCTTCATCAGCAGAAAAGAAAAGGATTTTTGCATCATATTTTGACCAATGATGAAAAGCAACGACATTGGGTGCCGTATTAAATGAAGCTGAGAGATGTCAAATGGCATCTTGTCACATAAACAGCTGCTTCATCAGCAGAGAAGGAAAGGATTTTTGCATCGTATTATGACCAATGATGAAAAGCGAGGACATTGGGTGCCGTAAGAAATGAAGCTGAGAAGTTGTCAAATGGCATCTTGTCACATGTGAACAGCTGCTTCATCAGCAGAAAAGGAAAGGATTTTTGCATTGTATTATGACCTATGATGAAAAGCAAGGACATTGTGTGCCGTATGAAATGAATCTGAGAGACGTCAAATGTCATTTTGTCACAAGTGAACAGCTGCTTCATCAGCATAAAAGGAAAGGATTTTTGCATCGTATTTTGACCAATGATGAAAAGCAACGACATTGGGTGCCGTATGAAATGAAGTTGAGACATGTCAAATGGCATCTTGTCACATGTGAACAGCTGATTCATCAGCAGAAAAGGAAAGGATTTTTGCATCGTATTATGACCAATGATGAAAAGCAAGGACATTGGGTGACGTATGAGATGAAGCTGAGAGATGTCAAATGGCATCTTGTCACAAGTGAACAGCTGCTTCATCAGCAGAAAAGGAAAAGATTTTTGCATCGTATTTTGACCAATGATTAAAAACAACGACATTGGGTGCCGTATGAAATGAAGCTGAGAGATGTCAAATGGCATCTTGTCACAAGTGAACAGCTGCTTCATCAGCAGAAAGGAAAGGATTTTTGCATCGTATTTTGACCAATGATGAAAAGCAACGACATTGGGTGCCGTATGAAATGAAGCTGAGAGATGTCAAATGGCATCTTGTGACATGTGAACAGCTGCTTCATCCGCAGAAAACGAAAGGATTTTGCATCGTATTATGACCATTGATGAAAAGCAAGGACATTGGGTGCCGTATGAGTTGAAGCTGAGAGACGTCAAATGGTATCTTGTCACATGTGAACAGCTGCTTCATCAGTAGAAAAGGAAAGGATTTTTGCATCGTATTATGACCAATGATGAAAAGCAAGGTCATTGGGTGCCGTATGAGTTGACGCTGAGAGACATCAAATGGTATCTTGTCACATGTGAACAGCTGCTTCATCAGCAAAAAAGGAAAGGTTTTTTGCATCGTATTATGACCAATGATGAAAAGCAACGACATTGGGTGCCGTATGAAATGAAGCTGAGAGATGTCAAATGGCATCTTGTCACATGGGAACAGCTACTTCATCAGTAGAAAAGGAAAAAATTTTTGCATCGTATTATGACCAATGATGAAAAGCAAGGACATTGGGTGCCGTAAGAAATGAAGCTGAGAGATGTCAAATGGCATCTTGTCACATGTGAGCAGCTGCTTCATCAGCAGAAAAGGAAAGGATTTCTGCATCGTATTATGACCAATGATGAAAAGCACGGACATTGGGTGCCGTATGAGTTGAAGCTGAGAGATGTCAAATGGCATCTTGTCACATGTGAACAGCTGCTTCATCAGCAGAAAAAGAAAGGATTTTTTGCATCGTATTATGACCAATGATGAAAAAGCAAGGACATTGGATGACGTATGAGTTGAAGCTGAGAGACATCAAATGGTATCTTGTCACATATGAACAGCTGCTTCATCAGCAGAAATGGAAAAGGATTTTTGCATCGTATTATGACCAATGATGAAAAGCAAGGACATTGGGTGCCGTATGAGTTGACGCTGAGAGACGTCAAATGGTATCTTGTCACATGTGAACAGCTGCTTCATCAGCAGAAAAGGAAAGGATTTTTGCTTCGTATTATGACCAATGATGAAAAGCCAGGACATTGGGGGGCCGTATGAAATGAAGCTGAGAGAGGTCAAATGTCATTTTATCACATGTGAACAGCTGCTTCATCAGCATAAAAGGAAAGGTTTTTTGCATCGTATTTTGACCAATGATGAAAAGCAAGGACGTTGGATGACGTATGAGTTGACGCAGAGAGATGTCAAATGGCATCTTGTCACATGTGAACAGCTGCTTCATCAGCAGAAAAGAAAAGGATTTTTGCATCATATTTTGACCAATGATGAAAAGCAACGACATTGGGTGCCGTATTAAATGAAGCTGAGAGATGTCAAATGGCATCTTGTCACATGGGAACAGCTGCTTCATCAGCAGATAAGGAAAGGATTTTTGCATCGTATTATGACCAATGATGAAAAGCGAGGACATTGGGTGCCGTAAGAAATGAAGCTGAGAAGTTGTCAAATGGCATCTTGTCACATGAACAGCTGCTTCATCAGCAGAAAAGGAAAGGATTTTGCATTGTATTATGACCTATGATGAAAAGCAAGGACATTGTGTGCCGTATGAAAATGAATCTGAGAGACGTCAAATGTCATTTTGTCACAAGTGAACAGCTGCTTCATCAGCATAAAAGGAAAGGATTTTTCCATCGTATTTTGACCAATGATGAAAAGCAACGACATTGGGTGCCGTATGAAATGAAGTTGAGACATGTCAAATGGCATCTTGTCACATGTGAACAGCTGATTCATCAGCAGAAAAGGAAAAGGATTTTTGCATCGTATTATGACCAATGATGAAAAGCAAGGACATTGGGTGACGTATGAGATGAAGCTGAGATGTCAAATGGCATCTTGTCACAAATGAACAGCTGCTTCATCAGCAGAAAAGGAAAGGATTTTTTGCATCGTATTTTGACCAATGATTAAAAACAACGACATTGGGTGCCGTATGAAATGAAGCTGAGAGATGTCAAATGGCATCTTGTCACAGTGAACAGCTGCTTCATCAGCAGAAAGGAAAGGATTTTGCATCGTATTTTGACCAATGATGAAAAGCAACGACATTGGGTGCCGTATGAAATGAAGCTGAGAGATGTCAAATGGCATCTTTGTGACATGTGAACAGCTGCTTCATCCGCAGAAAACGATAGGATTTTGCATCGTATTATGACCATTGATGAAAAGCAAGGACATTGGGTGCCGTATGAGTTGAAGCTGAGAGACGTCAAATGGTATCTTGTCACATGTGAACAGCTGCTTCATCAGTAGAAAAGGAAAGGATTTTGCATCGTATTATGACCAATGATGAAAAGCAAGGTCATTGGGTGCCGTATGAGTTGACGCTGAGAGACGTCAAATGGTATCTTGTCACATGTGAACAGCTGCTTCATCAGCAAAAAGGAAAGGTTTTTGCATCGTATTATGACCAATGATGAAAAGCAAGGACATTGGGTGCCGTATGAGTTGAAGCTGAGAGACTTCAAATGGCATCTTGTCACATGTGAACAGCTGCTTCATCAGCAGAAAGGAAAGGATTTTTGCATCGTATTATGACCAATGATGAAAAGCAAGGACATTGGGTGCCGTATGAGTTGACGCTGAGAGACGTCAAATGGCATCTTGTCACAAGTGAACAGCTGCTTCATCACCAGAAAAGGAAAGGATTTTGCATCATATTTTGACCAATGATGAAAAGCAACGACATTGGGTGCCGTATGAAATGAAGCTGGGAGATGTCAAATGGCATCTTGTAACAAGTGAACAGCTGCTTCATCAGCAGAAAAGGAAAGGATTTTTGCATCGTATTATGACCAATGATGAAAAAGCAAGGACATTGGATGACGTATGAGTTGAAGCTGAGAGACATCAAATGGTATCATGTCACATGTGATCAGCTGCTTCATCAGCAGAAAAGAAAAGGATTTTGCATCGTATTTTGACCAATGATGAAAAAGCAACGACATTGGGTGCCGTATGAAATGAAGCTGAGAGATGTCAAATGGCATCTTGTCACATGGGAACAGCTACTTCATCAGCAGAAAAGGAAAGGATTTTTGCATCGTATTATGACCAATGATGAAAAGCAAGGACATTGGGTGCCGTAAGAAATGAAGCTGAGAGATGTCAAATGGCATCTTGTCACATGTGAGCAGCTGCTTCATCAGCAGAAAAGGAAAGGATTTCTGCATCGTATTATGACCAATGATGAAAAGCACGGACATTGGGTGCCGTATGAGTTGAAGCTGAGAGATGTCAAATGGCATCTTGTCACATGTGAACAGCTGCTTCATCAGCAGAAAAAGAAAGGATTTTTGCATCGTATTATGACCAATGATGAAAAGCAAGGACATTGGATGACGTATGAGTTGAAGCTGAGAGACATCAAATGGTATCTTGTCACATATGAACAGCTGCTTCATCAGCAGAAATGGAAAGGATTTTTGCATCGTATTATGACCAATGATGAAAAGCAAGGACATTGGGTGCCGTATGAGTTGACGCTGAGAGACGTCAAATGGTATCTTGTCACATGTGAACAGCTGCTTCATCAGCAGAAAAGGAAAGGATTTTTGCATCGTATTATGACCAATGATTAAAAGCCAGGACATTGGGGGCCGTATGAAATGAAGCTGAGAGAGGTCAAATGTCATTTTATCACATGTGAACAGCTGCTTCATCAGCATAAAAGGAAAGGTTTTTTGCATCGTATTTTGACCAATGATGAAAAGCAACGACATTGGGTGCCGTATGAAATGAAGCTGAGTGATGTCAAATGGCATCTTGTCACATGTGAACAGCTGCTTCATCAGCAGAAAAGGAAAGGATTTTTGCATCGTATTATGACCAATGATGAAAAACAAGGACATTGGGTGCCGTATGAGTTGAAGCTGAGAGATGTCAAATGGCATCTTGTCACATGTGAACAGCTGCTTCATCAGCAGAAAAGGAAAGGATTTTTGCATCGTATTATGACCAATGATGAAAAGCAAGGACATTGGATGACGTATGAGATGAAGCTGAGAGACGTCAAATGGTATCTTGTCACATGTGAACAGCTGCTTCATCAGCAGAAAAAGTAAAGGATTTTGCATCGTATTAAAACCAATGATGGAAAGCAAGGACATTGGGTGCCATATGATTTGACGCTGAGAGACGTCAAATGGTATCTTATCACATGTGAACAGCTGCTTCATCAGCAGAAAAGGAAAGGATTTTTGCATCGTATTATGACCAATGATGAAAAGCAAGGACATTGGGTGCCGTATGAGTTGAAGCTGAGAGACGTCAAATGGCATCTTGTCACATGTGAACAGATGCTTCATCAGCTGAAAAGGAAAGGACTTTTGCATCGTATTTTGACCCATGATGAAAAGCAACGACATTGGGTGCCGTATGAAATGAAGCTGAGAGATATCAAATGGCATCTTGTCACATGTGAACAGCTGCTTCTTCAGCAGAAAAGGAAAGGATTTTTGCATCGTATTATGACCAATGATGAAATGCAAGGACATTGGATGACGTATGAGTTGACGCAGAGAGATGTCAAATGGCATCTTGTCACAAGTGAACAGCTGCTTCATCAGCAGAAAAGGAAAGGATTTTGCATCGTATTTTGACGAATGATGAAAAGCAACGACATTGGGTGCCGTATGAAATGAAGCTGAGAGATGTCAAATGGCATCTTGTCACATGTGAACAGCTGCTTCATCAGCAGAAAAGGAATGGATTTTTGCATCGTATTATGACCAATGATGAAAAGCAAGGACATTGGATGACGTATGAGTTGACACAGAGATGTCAAATGGCATCTTGTCACATGTGAACACCTGCTTCATCAGCAGAAAAGGAAAGGATTTTGCATCGTATTTTGACCAATGATGAAAACCAACGACATTGGGTGCCGTATGAAATGAAGCTGAGAGATGTCAAATGGCATCTTGTCACATGTGAACAGCTGCTTCATCAGCAGAAAAGGAAAGGATTGTTGCATCGTATTTTGACCAATGAAGAAAAGCAACGACATTGGGTGCCGTATGAAATGAAGCTGAGAGATGTCAAATGGCATCTTGTCACATGTGAACAGCTGCTTCATCAGCAGAAAAGGAAAGGAATTTTGCATCGTATTATGACCATTGATGAAAATCAAGGACATTGGATGACGTATGAGTTGACACAGAGAGATGTCAAATGGCATCTTGTCACATGTGAACACCTGCTTCATCAGCAGAAAAGGAAAGGATTTTTGCATCGTATTTTGACCAATGATGAAAACCAACGACATTGGGTGCCGTATGAAATGAAGCTGAGAGATGTCAAATGGCATCTTGTCACATGTGAACAGCTGCTTCATCAGCAGAAAAGGAAAGGATTGTTGCATCGTATTTTGACCAATGAAGAAAAGCAACGACATTGGGTGCCGTATGAAATGAAGCTGAGAGATGTCAAATGGCATCTTGTCACATGTGAACACCTGCTTCATCAGCAGAAAAGGAAAGGATTTTTTTGCATCGTATTATGACCAATGATGAAAAGCAAGGACATTGGGTGCCGTATGAGTTGAAGCTGAGAGATGTCAAATGGCATCTTGTCACATAAGAACAGCTGCTTCATCAGCAGAAAAGGAAAGGATTTTTGCATCGTATTTTCACCAATGATGAAAAGCAACGACATTGGGTGCCGTAAGAAATGAAGCTGAGAGATGTCAAATGGCATCTTGTCACATGTGAACACCTGCTTCATCAGCAGAAAAGGAAAGGATTTTGCATCGTATTTTGACCAATGATGAAAAGCAACGACATTGGGTGCCGTAAGAAATGAAGCTGAGAGATGTCAAATGGCATCTTGTCACATGTGAGCAGCTGCTTCATCAACAGAAAAGGAAAGGATTTTTGCATCGTATTATGACCAATGATGAAAAAGCACGGCCATTGGGTGCCGTATGAGTTGAAGCTGAGAGATGTCAAATGGCATCTTGTCACATGTGAACAGCTGCTTCATCAGAAGAAAAGGAAAGGATTTTTTACATCGTATTATGACCAATGATGAAAAGCAAGGACATTGGATGACGTATGAGTTGAAGCTGAGAGACATCAAATGGTATCTTGTCACATGTGTACAGCTGCTTCATCAGCAGAAATGGAAAGGATTTTTGCATCGTATTATGACCAATGATGAAAAGCAAGTACATTGGGTGCCGTATGAGTTGACGCTGAGAGACGTCAAATGGTATCTTGTCACATGTGAACAGCTGCTTCATCAGCAAAAAAGGAAAGGTTTTTTGCATCGTATTATGACCAATGATGAAAAGCAAGGACATTGGGTGCCGTATGATTTGAAGCTGAGAGACTTCAAATGGCATCTTGTCACATGTGAACAGCTGCTTCATCAGCAGAAAGGAAAGGATTTTTGCATCGTATTATGACCAATGATGAAAAGCAAGGACATTGGGTGCCGTATGAGTTGACGCTGAGAGACGTCAAATGGCATCTTGTCACAAGTGAACAGCTGCTTCATCACCAGAAAAGGAAAGGATTTTGCATCATATTTTGACCAATGATGAAAAGCAACGACATTGGGTGCCGTATGAAATGAAGCTGGGAGATGTCAAATGGCATCTTGTAACAAGTGAACAGCTGCTTCATCAGCAGAAAAGGAAAGGATTTTTGCATCGTATTATGACCAATGATGAAAAGCAAGGACATTGGATGACGTATGAGTTGAAGCTGAGAGACATCAAATGGTATCATGTCACATGTGATCAGCTGCTTCATCAGCAGAAAAGAAAAGGATTTTTGCATCGTATTTTGACCAATGATGAAAAGCAACGACATTGGGTGCCGTATGAAATGAAGCTGAGAGATGTCAAATGGCATCTTGTCACATGGGAACAGCTACTTCATCAGCAGAAAAGGAAAGGATTTTTGCATCGTATTATGACCAATGATGAAAAGCAAGGACATTGGGTGCCGTAAGAAATGAAGCTGAGAGATGTCAAATGGCATCTTGTCACATGTGAGCAGCTGCTTCATCAGCAGAAAAGGAAAGGATTTCTGCATCGTATTATGACCAATGATGAAAAGCACGGACATTGGGTGCCGTATGAGTTGAAGCTGAGAGATGTCAAATGGCATCTTGTCACATGTGAACACATCAGCAGAAAAGAAAGGATTTTGAACAGCTGCTTCATCAAATGGTATCTTGTCAGAAAAGAAAGAAATGGATTTTGCATCGTATTATGACCAATGATGAAAAGCAAGGACATTGGATGACGTATGAGTTGACGCTGAGAGACTTCAAATGGTATCTTGTCACATGTGAACAGCTGCTTCATCAGCAGAAAAGGAAAGGATTTTTGCATCGTATTATGACCAATGATTAAAAAAAGCCAGGACATTGGGGGCCGTATGAAATGAAGCTGAGAGAGGTCAAATGTCATTTTATCACATGTGAACAGCTGCTTCATCAGCATAAAAGGAAAGGTTTTGCATCGTATTTTGACCAATGATGAAAAGCAACGACATTGGGTGCCGTATGAAATGAAGCTGAGAGATGTCAAATGGCATCTTGTCACATGTGAACAGCTGCTTCATCAGCAGAAAAGGAAAGGATTTTGCATCGTATTATGACCAATGATGAAAAACAAGGACATTGGGTGCCGTATGAGTTGAAGCTGAGAGATGTCAAATGGCATCTTGTCACATGTGAACAGCTGCTTCATCAGCAGAAAAGGAAAGGATTTTTGCATCGTATTATGACCAATGATGAAAAGCAAGGACATTGGATGACGTATGAGATGAAGCTGAGAGACGTCAAATGGTATCTTGTCACATGTGAACAGCTGCTTCATCAGCAGAAAAGTAAAGGATTTTGCATCGTATTAAAACCAATGATGGAAAGCAAGGACATTGGGTGCCGTATGATTTGACGCTGAGAGACGTCAAATGGTATCTTGTCACATGTGAACAGCTGCTTCATCAGCAGAAAAGGAAAGGATTTTTGCATCCTATTATGACCAATGATGAAAAGCAAGGACATTGGGTGCCGTATGAGTTGAAGCTGAGAGACGTCAAATGGCATCTTGTCACATGTGAACAGATGCTTCATCAGCTGAAAAGGAAAGGACTTTTGCATCGTATTTTGACCCATGATGAAAAGCAACGACATTGGGTGCCGTATGAGTTGACACAGAGAGATGTCAAATGGCATCTTGTCACATGTGAACAGCTGCTTCATCAGCAGAAAAGGAAAGGATTTTTACATCGTATTTAGACCAATGATGAAAAGCAACGACATTGGGTGCCGTATGAGTTGAAGCTGAGAGATGTCAAATGGCATCTTGTCACATGTGAACAGCTATTTCATCAGCAGAAAAGGAAAGGATATTTGCATCGTATTATGACCAATGATAAAAAGCAAGGACATTGGGTGCCGTATGAGTTGAAGCTGAGAGATGTCAAATGGCATCTTGTCACAAGTGAACAGCTGCTTCATCAGCAGAAAAGGAAAGGATTTTGCATCGTATTTTGACGAATGATGAAAAGCAACGACATTGGGTGCCGTATGAAATGAAGCTGAGAGATGTCAAATGGCATCTTGTCACATGTGAACAGCTGCTTCATCAGCAGAAAAGGAAAGGATTTTTGCATCGTATTATGACCAATGATGAAAAGCAAGGACATTGGATGACGTATGAGTTGACAGAGAGAGATGTCAAATGGCATCTTGTCACATGTGAACACCTGCTTCATCAGCAGAAAAGGAAAGGATTTTTGCATCGTATTTTGACCAATGATGAAAACCAACGACATTGGGTGCCGTATGAAATGAAGCTGAGAGATGTCAAATGGCATCTTGTCACATGTGAACAGCTGCTTCATCAGCAGAAAAGGAAAGGATTGTTGCATCGTATTTTGACCAATGAAGAAAAGCAACGACATTGGGTGCCGTATGAAATGAAGCTGAGAGATGTCAAATGGCATCTTGTCACATGTGAACAGCTGCTTCATCAGCAGAAAAGGAAAGGAATTTTGCATCGTATTATGACCATTGATGAAAATCAAGGACATTGGATGACGTATGAGTTGACACAGAGAGATGTCAAATGGCATCTTGTCACATGTGAACACCTGCTTCATCAGCAGAAAAGGAAAGGATTTTTGCATCGTATTTTGACCAATGATGAAAACCAACGACATTGGGTGCCGTATGAAATGAAGCTGAGAGATGTCAAATGGCATCTTGTCACATGTGAACAGCTGCTTCATCAGCAGAAAAGGAAAGGATTGTTGCATCGTATTTTGACCAATGAAGAAAAGCAACGACATTGGGTGCCGTATGAAATGAAGCTGAGAGATGTCAAATGGCATCTTGTCACATGTGAACACCTGCTTCATCAGCAGAAAAGGAAAGGATTTTTGCATCGTATTATGACCAATGATGAAAAGCAAGGACATTGGGTGCCGTATGAGTTGAAGCTGAGAGATGTCAAATGGCATCTTGTCACATGGGAACAGCTGCTTCATCAGCAGAAAAGGAAAGGATTTTTGCATCGTATTTTCACCAATGATGAAAAGCAACGACATTGGGTGCCGTAAGAAATGAAGCTGAGAGATGTCAAATGGCATCTTGTCACATGTGAACACCTGCTTCATCAGCAGAAAAGGAAAGGATTTTGCATCGTATTTTGACTAATGATGAAAAGCAACGACATTGGGTGCCGTAAGAAATGAAGCTGAGAGATGTCAAATGGCATCTTGTCACATGTGAGCAGCTGCTTCATCAGCAGAAAAGGAAAGGATTTTTGCATCGTATTATGACCAATGATGAAAAGCACGGCCATTGGGTGCCGTATGAGTTGAAGCTGAGAGATGTCAAATGGCATCTTGTCACATGTGAACAGCTGCTTCATCAGAAGAAAAGGAAAGGATTTTTACATCGTATTATGACCAATGATGAAAAGCAAGGACATTGGATGACGTATGAGTTGAAGCTGAGAGACATCAAATGGTATCTTGTCACATGTGTACAGCTGCTTCATCAGCAGAAATGGAAAGGATTTTTGCATCGTATTATGACCAATGATGAAAAGCAAGTACATTGGGTGCCGTATGAGTTGACGCTGAGAGACGTCAAATGGTATCTTGTCACATGTGAACAGCTGCTTCATCAGCAGAAAAGGAAAGGATTTTTGCATCGTATTATGACCAATGATGAAAAGCAAGGATATTGGGTGACGTATGAGTTGAAGCTGAGAGATGTCAAATGGCATCTTGTCACAAGTGAACAGCTGCTTCATCAGCAGAAAAGGAAAGGATTTTGCATCGTATTTTGACCAATGATGAATAGCAACGACATTTGGTGCCATATGAAATGAAGCTGAGAGATGTCAAATGGCATCTTGTCACAAGTGAACAGCTGCTTCATCAGCAGAAATGGAAAGGATTTTTGCATCGTATTTTGACCAATGATGAAAAGCGAGGACATTGGGTGCCGTATGAGTTGAAGCTGAGAGATGTCAAATGGCATCTTGTCACATGTAAACAGCTGCTTAATCAGCAGAAAAGGAAAGGATTTTTGCATTGTATTATGACCAATGATGAAAAGCAAGGACAGTGGGTGCCATATGAGTTAAAGCTGAGAGACGTCAAATGGCATCTTGTCACATGTGAACAGCTGCTTCATCAGCAGAAAGGAAAGGATTTTGCATCGTATTATGTCCAATGAGGAAAAGCAAGGACATTGGGTGCCGTATGAGTTGAAGCTGAGAGACTTCAAATGGCATCTTGTCACATGTGAACAACTGCTTCATCAGCAGAAAAGGAAAGGATTTTTGCATCGTCTTATGTCCAATGATGAAAAGCAAGGACATTGGGTGCCGTATGAGTTGACGCTGAGAGATGTCAAATGGCATCTTGTCACAAGTGAACAGCTGCTTCATCAGCAGAAAAGGAAAGGTTTTTTGCATCGTATTATGACCAATGATGAAAAGGAAGGACATTGTGCGCCGTATGAGTTGAAGCTGAGAGATGTCAAATGGCATCTTGTCACATGTGAACAGCTGCTTCATCAGCAGAAAAGGAAAGGATTTTTGCATCGTATTATGACCAATGATGAAAAGGAAGGACATTGGGTGCCGTATGAGTTGAAGCTGAGAGATGTCAAATGGCATCTTGTTACATGTGAACAGCTGCTTCATCAGCAGAAAAAGAAAGGATTTTTGCATCGTATTTTGACCAATGACGAAAAGCAAGGACATTGGGTGCCGTATGATTTGAAGCTGAGAGACGTCAAATGGCATCTTGACACATGTGAACCGCTGCTTCATCAGCAGAAAAGGAAAGGATTTTTGCATCGTATTATGACCAATGATGAAAAGCAAGGACATTAGATGCCGTATGAGTTGAAGCTGAGTGATGTCAAATGGCATCTTTTCACATGTAAACAGCTGCTCCATCAGCAGAAAAGGAAAGTTTTTGCATCGTATTGTGACTTGCGATGAAAAGTGGATACGCTACGATAACCTTAAGCGTTGATGATCGTGGAGTAAGCCCGGCCATGCATCAAAATCGGCGGCAAAATCCATGGTCCAAAGGGCTGCATATGGTGGGATCAGCTGGGTGTCGTTTATTGTGAGCTGCACAAATCGACCGAAGCCCTCACTAGGGACCCCCACTATCGACTACAATTGATGCAGTTTGAGCCGAGCAATGAAGGAGTAACCGCCGCTATACGAACAGAGAAACGATAAAGTGATTTTGCAATATGACAACGCTAGGCCACATGTTGCAAAACGGGTGAAAACCTACTTGGAAACGCCTAAATGAGAAGTCCTACCCAACCCGCAGTATTCACCAGCCATTGCCCCGAAGGATTATCACTTGTTCCGATCAATGGCACATGGCCTGGCTGAGCAGCACTTGCATTCTTATGTAGATGCCAAAAATTGGGGTGATTCGTGGTTAGCCTCAAAACGCGTCGTCCTTCCAAAGTGGAATTCAAATGCTATCAGAAAGATGGGAAAAATAGTGGCTAGTGATGGGCAATACTTTCAGTGAAATGTTTCTTATTAATTTTTGTAAATAGAACATGAATAATCAGCAAGAACTTTTTCAAGGTCCAAAGAAATCTAAAAACAAATATATAGATATATAAATAAATATATATATATATATATATATATATATATATATATGTGTGTGTGTGAGTGTGTGTGTGTGTGTACGTATAATGTGTACATATATAATATATATATATATAATATTATATATCATATATAATATAATAATATATTATATATAATATAATAACAATATACATATAATGTATATATATATATATATATATATATATATTTTAACATACAATGTGTGTTAGCACGTGCGATACCCTGTCTTCATCAGCCGCCGACCAGGGTGATATCACGGTTTCGGTGGCTATGGCGCGACCGCCACCTGGCGCCACCAGCAGCGTTTGCCACCAGGCAGGGTATGAAGATAAGCTAACTAATTGTTCCTTTAAGTAAAATCTATCTGCAATGAAAGTTTCTTGAACGCGTTCGCTGTTATTGACGCGCTCGTAAAAATCGTTATAGACGTCCACGCAAATATCTCACTTGCGCATGTCAGGTCGTGATGTTGCGCGCATTTTATTTGCTTGTTTGGATCTCGACCAAATCCAACTTCACATGAAGAGATATACTTAAATATTTGAAGAAATATGAGGGTGTACTCACTTTTGTTGCCAGGGATTTAGCTTTTAATGGCTATATTTTGAGTTATTTTGAGGGGAAAAGACATTAACTATGTTATATATGCTGCAGACAGGCTACTTTTCATTGTGTCAAAAGGTCATTTTTTTAGTGCTGTCCCATGAAGAGATATACTTTAATATATATATATATATATATATATATATATATATATATATATTTTTTTCCGATTTCTTTTTTAATTTGTAGGTCTGATTAATTGGATCGTGATTACGATTCCAATGTAATAAATTATAACCATGAAATATTAGTGTTTGAGCCTTTTATATCACACACACACACACACACACACACACACACACACACACACACACACACACACACATATATATATATATATATATATTCAAACAAAAAGACATTCGTTGATGTTATATTTAACAATATAATATCAACGAATGTCTTTTATGCCTGATCATCAGCCGTTCCAAGCTTTAGTTTAGGGAAAAAATAAAGACAAAAAGTGTTCATCATTTGGATATTTTTATTATGATGTTCCTCGATGTAAGCTTTTAGTCTACATTATTTTTGGAAAATATAATCGATTTTTGGAAACTATGAAAGCTTGAGAATGGAACGGAGCTACGGATTTTAAATTTAAGTTTATAATTAAGTTTAAAATTTTAGCTTCTGCTTCGAAACATGGTAATTCCTGTGTAGCGATGTAACCATATTTTTAAAATAGAATATAATTATATTAAGCTCTACTGTTTTAGATCGAGCACTGTTTTTTAAAAATAAAAATAATTCCTAAGAACACCGGATTGTAAATGTTACTGTCCTTTCTTATTATTTGAAGATATTAAGAAGATATAAATATACCTAGAGTCAGAGTTTGTCCATGTGTGTGAATGTGAGGAAGAAATATAGTGTTTTTGTGTGTTTGTTTGTGATAGAAAAATATGTAGAGATGAAGATAGATAGATAGATAGATAGATATGAACAGATATATATATATATAGATAGATAAATAGATAGATAGATATGAAAAGAGATAGATATGAACAGAGATACATAGATAGATAATGAACTGAAATAAATAGATAGATAGACAAATAGATAGATAGATAGATAGATAGATATGAACAGAAATAGGCAAATAGATAGATAATGAACTGATTGAGATAGATAGACAGACAGATAGATAGATAGATAGATAGATAGATAGATAGATAGATAGATATGAACAGAAATAGGCAAATAGATAATGAACTGATTGAGATAGATAGATAGATAGATAGGCAGATAGATAGATAGATAGATAGATAGATAGATAGATAGATAGATAGATAGATAGATAGATATGAAGAAACTGAGGTAGAAACAGACAAATGTATATTAACATAGACAGATAACATGTAAACAGAGATAGATAGATATGAAAAGACTGAGAAGATAGAATATGAACAGAGTAAGATAGAAAATGACTGCATATCTATTAGAGAGAGAGACAGACAGACAGATATATAGATAGATAAATAGATATGAAGAGACTGAGATAGATAGTCAAAAGACAACATTGACATTTATAGTTAGATAAACCAATGTGGACATAGTGATATAGAGAGATATGCAGTAAAAGAAACTGACAGATATTAACAATGTTATATATATATATATATATATATATATATATATATATATATATGAAGAAAGAAAGAACAGTAAGATAATCCGGTGTTCTGATAGATAGATAGATAGATAGATAGTAAAAGAAACTGATACATATTAACGGGCTTAGATTGATAGATAGATAGTGTAAAGAATCTGATATATATTAACGGGCTTAGATAGATAGATAGATAGTAAAAGAAACTGATACATATTAACGGGCTTAGATAGATAGATAGATAGATAGATAGATAGTAAAAGAAACTGATACATATTAACGGGCTTAGATAGATAGATAGATAGATAGATAGATAGATAGTAAAAGAAACTGATACATATTAACGGGCTTAGATAGATAGATAGATAGATAGATAGATAGATAGATAGTAAAAGAAACTGATATGTATTAACGGTCTTAGATAGATAGATAGATAGATAGATAGATAGATAGATAGTAAAAGAAACTGATACATATTAACGGGCTTAGATAGATAGATAGATAGATAGATAGATAGATAAAGAACGAGAAAGAGAGAGAGAGAGAAAGAGAGGGAGAGGGGCATAGAAAAGAGATGTTCTGATAAGAAAACGGTCAAGAGAAACATCCATTGAAAAAAAAATAATAATATGCGTGGTTGGTCGCATCTAATGGCTGCCTCTTGCTGCCCTGTTGTCGTCGGTTTCGGAGAGGGCGATTCACTTCGGCCCTCTATTTACATTTTAAGAGGACATCACTTGTTTCATTGGTCCGGGCCTCGGGACTCTAGACATTGGCGATGAAAGCGAAGGTCGCCCTCGTCCCCAGCCTGTGTCCAGTCGCAAAATCCTTCATCTTTATTCCATGCATTCAGACGAAAAGCTAATATCCCGCACAGATAGTTTACAGCTGAAAAGCGACACAACAGCACTGTCCAATCAAATGCTTTCTTATCTTCACCCTCTCACCCGTCGGCTCGGCGCAGCTGGTCTGGGGTCGAGACGTGTTTGAGGATCTGACGATAGAAACGAAGAAAAGCGGGCGTGATTTCGAAATTCCCCGGGGAAAGAGCAAATTAACTTACATTTTTATTGATTTGTTTTGTCTTTACTATTATTCACACCATCCAAGGCTCGAGAGCCACTCAAAGTAGAATTATTAAATTAGGCTGTTTTAAGGGAGGTGAAGTTCAAATCGTGCATGTTACAGGGTGTTTGTTTTTAAAAAAAAGATATAATTTTTGATGTACATATCTGTCTACGTTCATAGTCGAGGCAAATGATTGCCTTTCCATGCATTTTCAGAGAGAGAGAGAGAGAGAGAGAGAGAGAGAGAGAGAGAGAGAGAGATCGTAATATCGTGATAAACATTTTTAACAATGCCTGTACGCGCAAACCTCGGTCACGATGACTTGCGACTTCGTGCACGCACAACCAACTTTGAACAATTATGTCTACCCAATTAAACCGACCAGCGATATAAAAACAAGAAGTCACCTTCCTAAAAAACTGACCACGATGAGAATCCAAAGGCGGTCTTGCGGTCTGAAACCAAACTTTCAGCCGCGGGTACATTAGATTATATACAGCATGTTTAAATATATATCATTTGATATATATATATATATATATATATATATATATATATATATATATATATATATATATATGTATGTGTGTGTGTGTGTGTGTGTGTGTGTGTGTGTGAAAAGTGTATATAAATATAGACAGGCCTCCATCTTTAAACTTTCTGCGCCATGTCCAAATCTGAATTGCAGTTGGTGTATTTTAACAAATTCTCTCACAAATGCACGTTTTGCAGTCTTGTTCCATTACATTCTCTAAGTAAAAAAAAACTCTGAAGTAATTGCTACTGTATGTCACCAATGCTTCAATTTAGGAGTGACGTACTCCTATTGTGAATGTGGTGTTTGGGTTGGAGTAGTAAAAGAAAAATCTTAACAACTATCTGACTCTAAATTTTAGAAGAAGAATCATTCAGGTTAATTCTGAAGTACATAGATTTCATCAATGGTTTTAAAAATGTTCGATATACGCACCACCTGTGACACGACCATCTCTTCTGATACTGCTGGTTGTCAGAACTTTATGCTCTGTACTGACAAGCCTTGCTCGTTTGATGTTTAGTGCCATGTCCAATTCGGCATTGCTGTTGGTGCATTTTTAGCGAATTCTCTCACAATTGCAAGCTGCACAGTCTTTTTCTTGACTGTGTTCAAGCATAATCCAACACACAAACCACCTTTTCTTTCCCAGTGAATGATAAATTTATACCTGAAAAAAAAAATTAATCATAGAATTTTGTGTTGTTTCTAAACGCGCTGTTAATATTTACGATCATTTGAACGAGAATTGGTCAAATTATTAGATTACAAAATGATATCTAGTTTTTTGAATCAACCTGTATACGTCTGACCTCAAATATATTATTTATATCATATTATTTGTATTAGATAAATACATTGCACTTTAAATAGGTTTTCTTCACCGCAAATGCAAGCGTTATGCTTGTTGACTTTGCCATTCGTATGAAATGTGGCCCTCACGAAGGAAAAACAAAACGTTTTTCAAACTCGTCTTCTTCACGTCTCTCTTGCACGGAACCACGCATAATATTTTTTTTTCAATAGATGTTTCTGTAGACTGTTTTCTTAGAACATCTCTTTTATATGCCCCTCTCTCTCTTGTTCTTTATCTCTCTCTCTCTCTATCTCTCTCTCTATCTATCTATGCCTGTTAATATCAATCAGTTTCTTTTACTCTCTATCTCACCCTCTACATATCTATCTATCTATCTATCTATCTATCTATCTATCTATATACATACATATATATATATATATATATATATATATGTTCGTTTATCTCTGTCAGTTTCTTTTATTGTATATCCCTCTATCTCACTTTGTTCACATTGGTTTATCTACCTATATATGTCAATGTTGTCTTTTTTCTCTCTGTCTCTTCATATCTATCTATCTATCTATCTATCTATCTATCTATCTATCTATCTATCTAAGCCTGTTAATATCTATCAATTTCTTTTACTCTTTATCTCACTCTCTACATTATCTATCTATCTATCTATCTATCTATCTATCTATCTATCTATCTAAGCCTGTTAATATCTATCAATTTCTTTTACTCTTTATCTCACTCTCTACATTATCTATCTATCTATCTATCCATCTATCTATCTATCTATCTATCTATCTATCTAAGCCTGTTAATATCTATCAATTTCTTTTACTCTTTATCTCACTCTCTACATTATCTATCTATCTATCTATCTATCTATCTATCTATCTATCTATCTATCTAAGCCTGTTAATATCTATCAATTTCTTTTACTCTTTATCTCACTCTCTACATTATCTATCTATCTATCTATCTATCTATCTATCTATCTATCTATCTATCTATCTATCTATATATATATATATATATAGATATATATATATATATTTGGAGATTCATTGTGGATTTCACATGACTCACTTCCAGCAGTCGATTTTTTTTTTTACGCGCCACAGAATTGCTTGTGCTTTTGCTGGTCACTTGTCTTTAAGGCCTGAACGGGATGCAGCTTTTCCAGTGTGTCATTTGCATGTGTTTTCTTGTGACAAGCCAAACTCTGTCGGAGGAATCTGTGTTTCCAGACTTGTTCTTCAAATAGACTTCCTGGCGCTTCGCAAAAATATTTTCCAAACACACTTGACCATCTCATCCGATACTGCTGGTCATCCAGATCCTTTTGCCCTTTTGCCCAGACAGCCTTCTTTTTTTTTTTTGGGGGGGGGTTCCATGTCCAAACCTCCATTGCAGTTGGAGCATTTTTAGAGAATTCTCTCACAAATGCAAACTACACAGTCTTTCTCGACTGTGTTCGAGCATAATCTAATACACAAAACGCCTTTTCTTTTCTAGTGAATCACATTTCGATATCTGAAAAAAAAAGAAAGAGAAAAACATTAATCATAGAATTTTGAGTTGTTTCCACTAAATTTGATACGATTTGAAGTGTTAATATTTGGGTAACTACATAGTCTTGGCAAATGAAAATAAACAGGTTTATTGTGAATCAAAATAAGATTTATTCACCAAATTTGTATGAGAAATTCAAAGGTATGTAGATTTCATTCTCAATGTAACAAGTTAGCAATATGCGCACCATCTGTGACACGACCATCTCTTCTGATTGCGCTAGTCATCCAGATGTTTTTGTCCTACACAGACAAGCCTCCCTCTTTGAACTTTTTGTGCCATGTCCCAATAAGCATTGCAGACGATGCATTTTAGCGAATTCTATCACAAATGTACGTCACAAGGTCTTGTTCCCCTGTGTTCACGCATAATCTAGCACACAAGACGCTAAAGTAATCGTTAGTGTATGTCACCACTATTGAAAATTAGGGTTGTTACTACTATTGTGAGTGTGGGGTTTTGGTTGCAGTAGTAAAAGAAACCCGTCCTGGGTAAGACCATTAACTACACCCGCGTCCTGTGTAAAACGATAAACAACATCCAAGTCCTGAGTAAAATGATAAACTACATCCACATCCTGGGTAAGATGATGAACTACACCCGCGTCTTGGGTATGACGATAAACTACATCCGCGTCCTGGGTAGGACGATAAACAACATCCGCGTCCCGGGTATGACGATAAACTACATCCGCGTCCTGGGTAGGACGATAAACAACATCCGCGTCCCGGGTATGACGATAAACTACATCCGCGTCCTGCGTAAGACGGTGAACTACATCCGCGTCCTGGGTAAGACGATAACCTACACCCGCGTCCTGGGTAAAACGATAAACTACATTCACGTCCTGGGTAAGACGATAAGCTACATCCGAGTTCTGAGTAAGACGATAAACTACATCCGAGTCCTGGTTATAACGATAAACTGCATCCGCGTCCTGGGTAAGACGGTGAACTACATCCGCGTTTTGGGAATGACGATAATCTACATCCGACATAAAGACCTCTGATCAGGAGGTTTTGAAGAGCATGGAACCATCTCCTAAATGCTGATGTTCCTAGGTCCACCTTGACTCGGGGTGATAGCACCTGTCAGGGTCCGAGCTATGGTCAAATATTTAACCCCCCAAAATGGGATGAAAACTCGATGAAAGTATAAAAACAGATTTAATACCAGCGATACATTTACTGAAGGAAAAATTATTACCAGCAGTAAATTTTTGAAAAAGAAAAATATTACCAGCAATACATTTTGGGGGAAAATTATTCCCTGCAATAAAAATCTTGTCAGCATTAAAAAACACATTGAGGTTTATATGTCGTAAAACAAGTCAAACCAAACCTAAAGTGTTGGTTCGTGAATTTGGTGACATATTGATTGTGAGTTCAATCCTTGGGCCAGGCAGTATGTACTTGAACTCCCTGGAAAGTTGAAGTAGATGAGGTATCCCTAGATATGGGCTGTGATACAAGAAAAGTCTACACTCATTGGTTGCTGTAGCACACCTACGGACGATAATGGGTATGACCCCATTCACATAAATAGGGTAGTAAATACTGTTGGTCGAACTCTGTGTCTCCGGGCAGAGAAGATCCCCAAATGAGACTCTGTCGAAGGGCAAATGACTTCATGGTAAATAAATAAATACATGCACACTGTTTTGATGCCGTTATGTGTTGTTCTTGTCCTGAGTATTATCGTTCATTACTAAAATTCATATGATTATTCTATTCAGTAACCTTCCCTAGGTTGCAACATAGATTAAATAAAAAGTTCATTTCGGAATTGCCTGTAGATCAGCCGAACGATATACACCGGATCAAGATCAAAACATATAAAAGACACATATAAAAGATTGACATAGAAATATATTAAGTGACTGAGATAGATAGCTTGATATATATATATATAGATATTGTAATAGGTGAAGAGAGAGTTAGAAAAATAGACTGTGATAAATACAGTGTGCAATAGATAAATAGATGACTTCAGAATCTCCTAAAAATCTTCTGGATGGTCTCCTCTCTCTCTCTCTCTCTCTCTCTCTCTCTCTATCTATCTATCTATCTATCTATATATATATATATAGGGTGCGATGGATAAATTGTCTTCTAAATTATTCAAAATGAAAATAACACTGACATCTCATTTTAACAGATATATTTACCAAAATTACACAGAAATATCTTCAAATACCAAACAGTATATTTCAATAAAATCACCACAGGCTCTAGATGACTTCAGAATTTCCTACAAATCTTCGCAATGGTCTCCGATATATATATATATATATATATATATATATATATATATAGAGAGAGAGAGAGAGAGAGAGAAATAGGACAGAGGGTGCGATGGATAAATTATCATCTAAATTACACAGAAATGAAAATAACACTGACATCTCATTTTAACAGATATATTTACCAAAATTACACAAAATATCTTGAAAGACTAAACAGTACATTTGCTCAATAAAATCACCATTGGCTTCGACCACAGTCTACAGATGACTTCAGAATCTTCTGCATCTCTTCTGGACGGTCTCCTTGTTTAAGTTGGTGAAGGCTGACATAATCCTTGCCTTCAGTTCATCTTTGGTGTTACAAGGAGTTTTTGTTGATCTCACGCTCAACTGTGTCCCACACATAATAATCAAATAAAAAGGGTGATGTAGTTGTAGAAATTGTCTGCAGGACATGACTGGGTTCACTGCGGTCTGGTGAAGTCATATTGCCACACATAAGGTCTTCCACCAGCCACCCTCTTGAGCCAGGGCAGTACTACTTGATCAAGTCACTTGATGTAGGCCTCTGTTGTGAGTCTGAGGTCCTCACCATAAATGTCGGGAGTTCTTTTCTTATGAGAACTATCAGATTGAGGATTGCTATATCTTCGTAATCACCATTAGACTCATCCAACTCTTCACGAATCTTTTACACTCTCCTCAGATTGAAACTCAGACACTCTGAAAATGTTCGTATTGGGGTTTTCAGCGGAAAAGCAATACAGTAGAGTATGTCGTTTCCAAATTTCTGGGCGAGTGAATTGCGTCATAGTGTTCCTTTTCCCCACAGACGTTACCCAACTAATTCTAGTATACTTTGCAATCGGCCGATAAAATCCAAAAACAACGCGCATGCGCGAAATTATAAAAATATATAAAATGGCGAAAATTTATCGATCGCACGCTGCGGATAGTCATAAAGAGATCAAGATAGATAGATAGAGAGAGATGGAGAGATATGAATAGACTGAGATAGATAGATAGATAGATAGATAGATAGATAGATAGATGGAGATATGAATAGACTGAGATACATATGAACAGACTTAGATAGATAGATAGATGGATAGATAGATAGATAGATAGATATGAACAGACTTAGATAGATAGATAGATAGATAGATGGAGATATGAATAGACTGAGATAGATATGAACAGACTGATATATATATATATATATATATATATATAGATAGATAGATAGATAGATAGATAGATATGAATAGACTGAGATACATATGAACAGGCTGAGATAGATAGATAGATATGAACAGATTTAAATAGATAAATAGGAACAGACTGAGATAGATAGATAGATAGATAGATAGATAGATAGATAGATAGATAGATAGAAATAGACTAGATAGATAGAAATAGACTAGATATGCCTAGATTACGATTCAAAAAATGCCGATCACCTTTACACTGGATCATTTTTTTTATATCTAAATAGATTACTAAACTCGCCTCACTTGAGTTGCGTTTCTCTTCCTTAATTGAAGGATATATAAGATGGCTATTGTAATTAGGCTGGCGGCGTTGATCCTCCGACTCAACTCTCAATTGCCAGACGAGCCATCACTAATACCGAATGGATCAAGCAACTGATCCTATCGTGCAAAGGAGAAAAAAACACTTGAATGGACTCATTATGAGAAGCGTTTTCGAACTTATCAAATTATTTGCTTGTGAGACAGAAACGAGAAGGAGGTTCAGAAAAGTCAGCTCGCTCTTCATTTCTTTCTGACTTATTTTCACTGGGATTCTCTGTCGATTCATCTCTTTGAAAGCATTCATGTGCATTTGTCTCTTTCTAAATATGCATTATAACTCGATTTTAGCTATATATTTCAGCCTGTAAAATATCTATCTATCTATCTATCTATCTATCTATCTATCTATCTATCTATCTATCTATCTATCTATCTCAGTCTGTTTCTATCTATCTATCTATCTATCTATCTATCTATCTCTGTTTCTATCTATCTCAGTCTGATCTATCTATCTATCTATCTATCTATCTATCTATCTATCTATATCTATCTCAGTCTATCATCTATCCATCCATCTATCTATCTATCTATCTATCTATCTATCTATCCCAGTCTGTTTCATCTATCTATCTATCTATCTATCTATCTATCTATCTATCTATCTATCTATCTCAGTCTGTTCGTATCTATCTATCTATCTATCTATCTATCTATCTATCTATCTATCTATCTATCTATCTATCTATCTCAGTCTGTTCGTATCTATCTATCTATCTATCTATCTATCTATCTATCTATCTATCTATCTATCTCAGTCAGCCCGTATCTATCTATCTAGGTCTGTTCGTATCTATCTATTTATCTGTTGGGTCTTGGTCATCGGCGCGGAATAATTATAATGTTGCATACTCTCTCTCTCGTCTTCCCTGGCCGCTGATCGCTAGTTGTTTTGAGTCTGGAGATAAAAGAGCTTCAACAAAGGGAATTTTAACTTAACTATTTTATTAACGTTCATGTCAACATGTTCTATCTATCCAGTGGGTGGGGGGATTGTTCCTTCTTCACTGGGGTGCCGTTTCAGAGACGGAAGTCAACACATCTACATTGCATGACGGTTAAGACTCGACTCAATGAAAAAATTTTTGTATGTCTCTGTCATTTCCACCCTGGGTCAGCCAATGAAAATCGACTTCCTTATTTTGTCTTCCATCTGACCGCAAAGGTTAACCTCAGGAAGTCTCAGCAGAGATATACTTCCCCTACAAAATAATAGTCTGCTAATCTATTATTTAACATACCTTACCTAATCTCAGTCTATTTCTCTCTCTCTCTCTATATATATATTTATCTATCTATTTTTCATTAAAATTCTATTTATGAATTTTATTTCAACTATATTATTATAAAATCCACTTTACTCTTTTCTTGTCTGCAAGGTGTGCTGCTTACGTTTTGCTTTATTGGACCTCGGTCACATGACCACACCGGCATGCACATATAACATATCGGAAAAAAGAATAGGTATAAACAACAAAACACTGACCTGTTTTTTCACGGCTTCACAAACATTTTTTAACAAGAAAAAAAAAGAAGAAGAAAAAAGAAGAAGAATACTGCACAGTCCTTTGTCCATTCTTGGTCACTAGCTTCCCTGAGATACGGTCAACGCCTCAGACGACAGTCTGGATAGAAATCAATACAATAGTGAACGTGGAGCTTTTCAAATGCACCTTCAACCCAGGTCAGCGGGTACCATCCCTGCAATCCTGTTGTCTCTTCATTTGGGGCTACACGAAATGTATATACAATTAAAAGAAAAGAAAATACTGGTCCAAAAATCACACAATACATACCAAAAGCCCCACGTCACATCGCCGGTCATTTTCATAACTGAGCCAAGTCTTTGGCACATAAATTATACACTTTAAATATACCATGATCCAAACTTATTTCCTACTCATAGTGACACAGCACACACAATCCATTATCACCTGATTTCTTCAAACACACCCAATTACTTTATTCGCGTATTACAAGATTTACCTGAACAAATCTGAACAAATTCACCACCATTAATTTTCTATAATCACTTCTATTAACCATTTGTCTATGTGTTCCAGAACTCAATTCTTCTGACCCTGGGTGCTCCCAGGGGTAAAACAACTACACCCGCTCAGCATCTCCTAACTAATCCATTACTGGCTTTACCGTGGTTTCAAAGTTTCCTTCTCTTAGTCGTCTGCCGCGACCTTCAACCCCACAAGTCACTTGACCAATTCCTTTTTGGTCATCAGGGCCCTTCCTCGGCCCCGTGAGTATCTTAGGGTATATTCCCTCTATACTGGATACGTCATAGCGTACCCTTCCAAATCTACCCAAACATTGCCCGGTTTCCCTATCTACATAAGTATGTGTGACAATTCCCCTCCAGGATACAGACCAAGACACATTTGGAAATACGAAAACATGCAAGCTGAATCTAACTGTATCCACAAATAATTAATTAACTTAATTCCCCCCCACCGCCGCAAAAAAATTCACGAATTTCAACAATTAACAAGTTAATTTTTCAAGCAATGAAGGCAAAATGACATACATACGGCTCTTAAATTAAAAAAAAGAAGAAGAATTTCATCCTGCGTTTTAAAAAAGAATAAAACAATCATTTGTCAGTTAATTACGATTAATTAAATAATTCTAAACATTTGAATGCACGCAAAACCACTAACAGTACACAGAAATCAAAGTGGGAATACCCCATCACAAAATGCCGTCAGTCTTTTTTGTTTCGAAACAATTTCAGTCTGTTCATAACTATCTATCTATCGCTCTCTGCCTGTCTGTCTGTCTGTCTCTCTCTCCATATATATATATATATATATATATATATATATATATATATATATAAATAGCAGGACAGACTAGGTTCTATAGCCTTGGATGGCAACTGGTCTAGGAGAAGGACAACTCTGAATTCAAAACCTGCGGAGGGTTGTTTGGGGACCTTGTGATACGTAGTGCACCAGGTCTCTGTATTCGTCCTTCAAAAGTGTGGATGGTCCTGCACGAAGCCTTCACCGCTATATTCAAATCTCATGTGCCGGTGTCCGGGCTGTCGGTTTCCTGAAACTGATCTGCTTGACCATCATACGTCGAATCTCGACAGGAGAGTCGATTATATATATATATATATATATATATATATATATATATATATATATATATATATACTAATTGCCTTCCAGTTCCTACCTTTTCATACAGAAAATCTTTGTTACTTCTCCATCTTTGTTCCACTTTATATATGAAAGAAATCAGATATTCATCTGCGCGTCCGACATATTTGGTGTAAATTTCTTCCAGCCAAAACAAGGAGTCAGATTAAGATTTCTCTCTTGAAGCGAACAAAATTTGTAGAAATTCGTCACGAAATCGAAGACTCTCCCTTCGTACGTTAATGAATAATTTGACGTCTTTGCCGTAAATTCTAAATCGAAAACCGGCCTCTTCCAAAGGAACGCTAAGCCTCCTTGTTTGTTTTCGATTACAGACTAAATCCCCCATTGAAAGTTCTCAGGGAAAATAAATGTATAACTTTAGATTTGTGTACAAAGTAACAACTATGGTCGGTGCTTGCCAGTGGCACAAATTTGCTTAACAGTCTGCATTTACTAGAATTGGTCTTTGACGAAAGGAGAGGTGAAACAAAATGATTACATTCCTACAGGGAATTTAAGGAAAGAATTTTCGGCGAGCTGAATTAAAAAACCAAAAAAAACACCTAAAAAACTCTCGCTGGTTTCATGAAAATTCCAACCAAAAAATTATTTTTAAAGTAATTACGTGCATAATATAACTTCAAAAAAAAAAAAATGATGAAATTAGGTCAACGAAAAATTAACGAAGATGATAACAGACAATTTAAAGAAATTGCGATCTATATGTCTCTTTTGGTGGCTCATTTCTTGAATTGGAATTAACAGGACCATAATTCTGTCTGTACATCTCTCTCTCTCTCTCTATTAATTTAAACCTGTACACATCTATCTATCTATCTATCTATCTATCTATCTATCTATTTTGTTCTCTTCATAAATATATATCTATCTTAGTTTATGTTATCTCTCTCGTTCTCTCTCCCTTTCGCTTTATTTTCATTATCTGTCCATCTCACCCTTTCTTGCTTTATCTATCTATCTATCTATCTATCTATCTATCTATCTATCTATCTATCTATCTATCTAAGTCTGTGAATTATCTATCTATCTATCTATCTATCTATCTATCTATCATAATCTGTTCATCTCACTCTTTCTTGCTTTATCTATCTATCTATCTATCTATCTATCTATCTATCTATCTATCATCAACCTGTTCATCTCACTCTTTCTTGATCTATCTATCTATCTATTACATTCTGTTCCTCTCACTTTTCTTTATGCATCTATCTATCTATCTATCTATCTATCTATCTATCTATCATACACTTTCTTGCTTTATCTATCTATCTATCTATCTATCTATCTATCTATCTATCTATCTATCTGTTGAAACTTGGATAAGCATGGAATAATAATAATACAACACAAAATGTACGTAAACAAAATGTATCGAAACAAAGAAAAGGTACACAATATTTACAGTTAGTTTTGGTATATTCTTGGGAAGACTGTTCCTGCATAATCGGTTGACTAAATCGCAGTCGGGCAGAGTCTCTCGATTCGATCTCTTCTTACTATCTTCCGGTACCAACCCATATTTATATGGTCGGTACTCCACTTATGTAAATTAGGTGTATCGTACCACAACACTATCTATCTATAAAATGTTTGAGCCTTTTATATATATATATATATATATATATATATATATATATATGTCTGTGTGTGTCTTTTTTGTGTGTGTGAGTGTGAGTGTAATGAAGGAAGATAAAGTATAAAAATAAAAAATTATATATATATATATATATATATATATCGAAGTGTAGGATAAAGTAACAGTAGGATTACAGCGTTCAGAACATTCATTTTAAAACAGTGCTCAATACACAAAGTAGAATCGTAAATATTTAGTTATCTTATGCAGTGTTACATTAGAACATGCACATATCCACTGCAAAATTGTACATTTTTGTTTCAACGTCAAAAAAAAAAAAAAAAAAAAATCACCGTGATTCCCCACCTGATGAGACGTTTAAAAAAGGTTTTCTCCCTGAAACAAAAACGTCCAATTTTGTAGTGGATATCTGCATGTTCTAATGTAACACTGCATAAGATAAATATATATATATATATAAAAGTAAAATGGAAAATTATAAACAGTGCTAGAACATGTAAAACTTGGGATGACCCATGCCCTTTGTGCCTCCATGAGAAATTGCACATTATTAAGCTTCTAAATAATAATAATCTATTAAACAATAGACATGAGTTAACGGTTTTCTGTCGACATCATCAGATTTATGGTTTGAATAATTAGCTAAAAACAAGCATACAATATAATAACTTGATTAATCCATAGCCCAATCATCAGATTCATGGTCTGAATAATTAGCTAAGAACAAGCATACAATATAATAACTTTCATAATCCATAGCCCAAATAAATAGTTTAAATACCCTACAAAAAAGATAACCCTTTATGAAGTCGTCAAAAAACAAACGTTACGGCAGTTTTTTATATGCACAAAGCCCTTTCATAAAAAAATAAAATAAAAAATAAATAAATCTCCATAGACACGCATGCCAGACTAGGGTTAATACATCTTCCGTTTCAAATTTTGACCCCCCCCATCTTTCCCTGACTTGACATCTATGAAAGTAACTCTATACTGATACTTATTATTAACACCCAACACACGCCTACCCAATTTAAACAATTCACCCTAGCTGTTACCATGGAAATTTTGATTTTAATTATTAAAACACGTAAATTTCAGAAATACGTTATTCCAAAAATATTTCGCTTGAAGATGGAACAGAGCTTACTTTAACTCAATTTAATTCAAATAATTATATTGAAGTTTTCGGCTCTTGTTTTGAAACATGAGACCTCTTATGTCGCGAGTTGGAATCATATTTTTAAATATATATATATATATATATATATATATATATATATATATATATAAAATTAAAAAGAAAAATTAAACCAATAATCCATGTTTATTTTGAATCTAAAATAAAATATTTATCCCCGTTGATTTTATATTTATAAAAAAGAAAACCCGTCTATTTTAAATGCAAAATATACTTTGAAAATAAAAAGACGGCACTCCCCATAAAATATATGAACTGCACCAGCATTGCCTTAACCAGACATTTTTATTAAGATTTAAATTATCTAACGGTCAGTCTTTACCCAGCACCTGAAGATTGCGTTGTGCATGAAACTCCGAGTTGTGCTACCGATGAAGGATAATATATAGGTATATATATATATATATCATTTGTACATCCTTGCTTGAACCAGCTTCTAATGCTCTAGAGGGAGCGGCTTGGTGATGGTAGACGTGGCTCTCGGAGGCACAGTCCTATGGGTAAAGGAACTTAGATGAGTTCTACCACGGAATATGTGAATGAGCGGCGCAATATCAAGTCTAGTTCACTACCTCTTCGTCACCGTGGCCCGTTACTACTGTTGGTATGATGTTTGCCTGTCAACGTAGCTGTCCGGGTTTCAATTCTTGGTTAGTAGATGCGCACTGCTGATGAGTCCGAAATAGAGGACGAAACGGCCATCCAGTGCTTTCTGCATTCTGTTGAGGTTTCTTCTAGACTCGATGAATTACTTATATATATATATTATTTTAATAGATTACTAATATTTAAATTTTTCAAACGTTTGGTTTTCAATCAGTACCTGAAGATTGCTGCATGCATGAAACCTGTGTTGTACCTAACAGCGAGGAAATATTCATGTACAGATTCTCGTGTCGTGACCCAAAGTATGCATATAATATCGGCACTTTACCAATGAGTCCTGAGTAGAGGCCGATTCTAGAGCCGCAAGCCTTATTGCAGATTCTGCATTGATAAAGTGGGTTCTGATTGCTACTGTTGATTTTCCTCCTGTCACGTTTCTCAATGAGGAGACTGGTACTCCTGTTCTTAAAGACATCGATGCCCTCTTTGCAAGTTCTCCTCTAGGGTTGCACGGGTTTGGTTACTAGTTACCCAGCTATCAAGACCGATGCCATATCTCTTGAGATTGCATTTAACAGTGTCCTTGTACCTCAGTTTCGGTCTGCCTAGTGGTCTGTTACCCTGCTTTAATTCACTGAAGAAGATTGCTTCGGGAATTCTTGGTTCTTCCATCCGGCATACGTGCCTCACCCAAGGAAAAAAAGTGGAAAGTGTGATGTAGATTCATCTAGTGCTGAAGATGAACTGCTCCTAAAATATATTTAAGTGAGTGTTGTAGCATACCTACGGACAATAATGGGTATGTCCCTCATTCACATAAATACAGTAGTAAATACTGTATGTTGGTCAGCAGTTGGAGATTCATCTCCAGCTGTGCTGGTCAAACTCTCTGTCTCCGGGCAGAGGGGATCCCCAGACTAAGCTATATCAAAGGGCAGAGTCTCGTCTCGGAAAACAGCTACCTGACCCCGTTTTAAACGGGCTCTACGGGGAATATTTGCCGAGCCTACGGTCTCGGATACCATACATTAAACTCAGCCTTGTGTCACATTAGGACCGCGTGGGGTGGTTAGTAAGTATCCTGCAGTCGGAGATTCGTCTCCAGCTGTGCTGGTCAAACTCACACCCTCCGTGCAGAAGGGATCCCCAGACGAGGCTATGTCAAAGGGTCGTCTCTCGTCTCGGGAAACAGCTACCCGACCCGTATTATACGAGATCTACGGAGAATATTTAGCCGAGCCTACGGGCTCGGATACCTCGCATTAAATTCGGTCTTGTACTACATCTGATTGCGTGGGGCGGTTGGTAGATATCCTGCAGCTGGAGATTCATTGTTGAATTCATTTGACTCACTTCTAGCAGTTGACTACTTTTATGCGCCGCTGGTGAATCTTATAGGTGTTGTTCTTGTCCTAAGTATTATCATTCATTACCAACCCTCGTTTGATTATTCTATTCAGTAACCTTCCCTCGGTTGCAACAGTGAGAACGTTTTGTGCATTCCCAGTCGCACCCTATTGTCCAGTGGTCGACATCTGCATTCTGGTGCTGCCACGAGGTAAGCAACGTGCATGCATGTATTTCTTGAACCGATATTAACATCCCAATATACGCAATTCAATTTTTAATTTTGTGGTGAAATTAAGCATTTTAATTCTAATGAGATTTCGTAACACTGAAAGATGACCATGTAAATCAAGTTGATGATATTTTATATCTGACAGCATGCTTCGGACGTCTCATTACAACAGCATAGACGACTGAATTGTAATCGAATGGACAACACTATAAGAAGATAAATATCATCCGGAAGTGATACGTGAAAAATATGCCTGAAAGTGCAACTCTTTAGGTCAACAAGAGAGACAGTCACCTTATATGAGTCAAGCTGCTGAACAGTAACAAAAAACACTAGCCAAAAATATCTCGAGGGTAGAGTCGAGGGTACCATGCGTGATACACGATTAGGACGGTTTAGAAAATCAGATACTCACAAGGTAGATTGAGGGACAGAGGAAAACGTATAACCTACCTAGGGAGCTTGAGTAGACCAGTTGCCATCCAAGGCTATAGAACCCGGTCTGTGCTGCTATTTACCCATAGCTGGGGGGGTGGAGAAGAAGAGGATTCATACCTTTCCCAAGAGTATTAGCACGTAAGTGAATGTCAGACAGTTATGTGCCATGCCTGATACACGCTTAGGCGATCATGTATCTTTCGATACATGACTGAAGAGGAGGATTTATTCCCGCAGTAGGTTGCCATTTCTTTCGACGGTAGACCAGTTGCCATCCAAGGCTATAGAATCCAGTCTGTCCTGCTATTAAACCCTAGCTGGGAGGCGGGAGAAGAAGAGGATTCATACCTTTCCCAAGGGTCAGTCAGTTATGTGCCATGCGTGATACACCCTTAGGCGATCATGTATCTTTCGATACATGACTGGCGATGCAGATTTATTTTTCACGTAGTAGGTTGCCATTTCTTTCTGCAGTAGACCAGTTGCCACCCAAGGCTATAAAACCCGGTCTCTCCGGCTATTTACCTATAGCTGGTGGGTGGAGAAGAGGATTCATACCTTTCCCAAGTGTATTAGCATATAAGTGAATGTAATGGATTTGACTGAAATTCGAACTCGGCTCTCCGATTCCTCAATCCAAGCCACTATCCATCACTCTACCCTGTGTTAAATGTCAGCTGGAGACATCAAGTGTCCAATATGGAGACTTCCCAAAGATTACGGATACAATTTATGAAAGGAGAGTGTGGTTTACTGTCCATTGCTGGAGTAGAAATGAAATTGTGCATCAGCTTCTACGATAAATCAAGAAGTAGACCGACAAGAAGCCTCATCGATCGACTCTTAGGTAGGGCCTGTGCAAGGGTCTCGTGCCCCCCCCACCACTAATCTATGATATGGGGTCCTCCATTCTAATACATTTCAATTTTCATACGGCAGCATTTATATACAGTATTTTCCGGCTTACAAGACGCTGCGGCTTGGAAGACGCATCCTAATATACCAAATATACCTAGAGGTTACATGTACTAGATAATTGAGAACTCTATTAAATGTCAACTGGAAACAACAAGCGTTCAATATGGAAACTTCCCAAAGATTACGGACACAATTTATGAAAGGAGAGTGCAGTTTACTGGCCATTGCTGGAGAAAAAAAAAAAAAAAAAAAAAAATTGAGTGTCAGCTTCTACGATGGAATCCAAATTCTTGGAACCGTTCAAGAAGCAGACCGATAAGAAACTTCATCGATTGACTCTTAGACACCGGAAACCGAGAGGAAGAATTAGGTCAAGATAATAATGACAGAAACGGTCGGAAAAGAAGTGGACAGGAGTATTTGTTTGAGCACGATCAGTTAGAGGGATACTATATAAGTATACTTACTATATAAGAAAACTTACTCTATAAATGAAGGTAGATAATGAACAGATTGAAATAGATACACCCTTGTGCAAATTAATTGAAACAAAACGAATAATTCCGTTATTATTTACATTTTTTCATATTTTTTCCAATGAAACATGACCCAGTACACATGTTAGTACTTCGTATATCCATTCCATGAAGTCGTTCCTTGCAGATGGACCACAGATTCTCGATTGGATTTAAATCAGGAGAGTTTCCAATCCATTTGATAGTGCTTTCATTTGCTCACTGGTAAAGCTTGCCAATGTGTTCGTGCGTTACAGTTTTCGTACGCTTCCTTGGAGTAACGTCCATCGCAGACAATGGCAGTAGGACAACTAATCGACCGTCGAGACAATAGTGTCTGGGCGTGATGAAAATCTGATGCAATCACGGATGACGTAATATTTTTCAAGACCAAACAAATTTCATCATATATCCTAAAAGTATATTCATATTACTGCACACCACTGCAAATTGCCTAATCTGAGGAAAAACAGAAATCGATTACACCCTGTTACTCTAGTTGGTCTAAAGTTGATCGCTTTAAAAAAAACTAGGAAACTAAAGCGGTTGTTCCTATTAATTTGTACAAGGGTTTATGTAAGAAAAATTACTATTATGAAATTGACAAAGTCCGACAATTATTTTAAGACATTTTTTTATGTTTATACGTTCTTTTTATAGATACAAATAATTAAGTAAATGCTTTCTTTATAATAAACAGTATTAATAACATTTACCGGCTATATGACGATTCCGTATTGGATACAGGTTCGATTCCTGTCAAAGGACGCATATTTTCTATGAAAATTTCTCGGACATTCAGGCCGGTAAATGTTGTTACCTGAAACTTGATGGGTTTCTACGACCTTTATTAACTAAATTTTGCGGCCAGCCAAGATCGTAAATTGATTTTTTTTTTCCAAAAATGAGCAAATTCAATACAGCAAAAATGGTAGCTAAAAAAAAAATAAGGACATTTTCGGAATCAGCACCATCAAATTAGCTAGAAAATGTGTTTTGTTTTTTGGCACCAAAAAATCGTGTTTTGTTTCTTGACCAACCGATAGTAAAGCTAACTGTAGGCTCAATGAGTACCGAATGTTTCCTTAGAAGGAAACGGTTCAAAACATCATTTACCATTACCGTTTGTTCCTGTTGCTTGGTTTTTTGTTTTAAGGCATATCAACCTCAGTGGGTCATTTAATGCCAACAAAATTTTTGAAATAGATACATAGCGATAGGCTGGTAAAAAAGGTGTGTATGTATACATATATATTTGAACCATTTTTCAATTACTCATATTTTTGAGTACAATCACATGTATTGCTGGTAATATTTTGTTTTCAAAAACATATTGCTGGTAAAAGTGTTTTTTTTTTTTTTTTTTTTCAAAAATTAATTTCTGGTAATATTTTTTTTCAAAGTATTTCTGGTATTAAAACCTGTTTTTACACCTTCATAATGCTTTTTACCTCAGTTTCCGGGTTAACGATTTGCCAATAGCTGGGACCCTAACAGGTGCTACCACCCCGGGTCAGAGTGGACCTGGGAACATTAGCAATTAAAAGGTGGTTCCATGCTCCTCAAAATCTCCTTATCAGAGGCCTTGCTGTTGGACGTAGTTTATTGTCTTACCCTGGACGCGGATGTAGTGGTGGAGGTGGGTCTTACCCTTCTGTACAGATGCCGTCGGCCTATTCTATAGCCCCAGTCGACAGGGCGTCGTTTGCTCCTGTCCCAATGATTTTAGAAATACATGAGTATTAGATTTTTCGAAGAAAACTTATTATAGCCACTTGCATTTGTAATGAAGAAGTAACATCTAATTTAATGCATTTTCTAATCGTTAAATTCGGTTTGATAACATAGAAAATGAGAGAAAAATAGAAAGAAAATCGATCTTTGCTTGATTGATTAGCTGTCAAGAACTGATACAGATTTTAAAATTGATACGTGTAATTAAGAGAAAAAAGTGATCGGGAGGAATTTTTTTTTTTTACCAACGCTCATAATGAAGAAGCAAAACTACTTCAGTTATCCCAACAAAGCCAAGTCTGTCCATCCTAACACACACACACACACACACACACACACACACACACACACACACACACACACACACACACACAGATATACATATATATATAATGATTCTTTTCCCCCGGTTAGCAATTTGCAAAAAACCAACATAGTTTACAAATTCAAGTGTCCTTTGGGAGATTGTATCTCCAACGAATGAAATAATATTTATGTTGGTCACACCACAAACTCGCTTTCACGACGCTTGACACAACATTTGAATGAAACTCTAAAATTTTAGGCATTTAAAACAACATGCCTGGCAGCATACCCAATTCTGGAAAATCCTTGATGAAAACACAATTATACTTAAACATGAAAACAATAAACAAAAACTAAAAATTCTTGAAGCTATATACATAAAACAGTTGAAAACTAACCTAAACAAAATAAACTATGAAATCTCCACAAACATTCTTAAATGACTATAATTGATAACAGAAGCCATTGGTTTATACAAACTGCTTCTCATACTTAATACTTCTCGAATTCACTCTCGCGTGGTCATGTGTGACGTCATGAGCTGCGGTGCGATTTTCGCTTCCAGCGTCTTATATGCACGTATTTATCGTTGCTTGGAAATCATCCATGTAAACAGAAACAGACTATCGTCACATTCTTGTCCGTGTATTGCTTAATATACTGTACTGTAATTGTCATCTTTGATAATGGCTTATGTAAGCAAAAGCTTCGATTGGATTAAAAAAAAATGTATCAATATTGTGATTTTCTTTCTTCGTTTAATAATAATGTTATAAAGCTTATCAGCTGTTATGAAAATAATTTACTTAAAATAAATAAACACTTGTCTATATTATTTAATAAAACATGTATGAAAATATATATATATATATATATGAAGAAATATAGTTTTAAAGTGTGCTATATTTATGGGATAAAGTGCTCAATATCAGAGATAGAACGTAGGTAAACATAAATATAAAAGTGAACATTGAAGTCAACACTCAGAGGCGACAGGCTGTTTCATGCAAGGCGCGATCATCAGGCGGCCTGACGATTTCGTCTAGCATGAAACAGCCTGTCACCTCTGAGTTCACTTTTTATATTTATGTTCATATATATATATATATATATATATATATATATATATATATATATATATATATATTAATTTAAAGAAAAAAAAAAAAACAGACGACTTTAAGGTTTAATTAGTTACAATTTATTTCCCCATGGATTTTATTTTTCACTGGGTCTTCAGACTTCACTTTCAAGGTTTCAAAGAACTTTGAAAGTGAAGTCTGAACATCCAAAGAAAAGTAAAATCTCCGGTGAAATAAATTATAACTAATGGAACCTTAAAGTCGTCTGTCTTTTTTTTCTTTAAATTAAATTATTCACCCTCACTTAACATTGAGCTCTCCGGATTTCATCCTCCTTGGGATTATCCATATGGATTACCAAGTTACCAAGACTTTTGTTACTTATATATATATATATATATATATATATATATATATATATATATATATATGAGTGATGGAATTTGGGGTGATTTGAATAATTATTTATGATAATTCATCGAGTCTAAAAGAATCCCCAACAGAATGCAGAAAGCACTGAACAGCGGTTTCGACCTATTTGGGACTCATCAGAAGTGCATCGAACCTGGACCGTAGTCTTCTAGACTCGATGAATTACTATAAATGATTATTCAAATGACCCCACCAATTTCTGTCGCTTGTATATCCTTGCTTGATCCAGCTTCTAATGCTTTGTCACTCTAAGGACCTGGAAAATCATGGTTCTCCACAACTTCCTGTCCATTTTAGTTCTTAGCAATGCCAACAATTTACCTCGTTAGGTAGATTAGTATCTGCCTTCCGTTGTCTTTCTCGCTTTCAACATATCCTGCGAGTGTTAAATTTGCCAAGCCCTCTTTCCTCATTATGTATCCTAGAAATTTTAATTATCTCTCTCAGATTTTAACTATATGTCTTTTTTGATAGCAACTGTCTCCAGAACTTCGGTCCATGGTATTCTCAGCATCCTTCTGTAGAACCAGATTTCTTGTTGCCCCACGTCTCTTCTTCATTTGTGATGAGATTGTCCAGAGTTCACTGCTACATAGGAGGACCGATATTACATAACAGTTCGGTGCTCCTTTATTTAAGTCTAACATAATTTTCCTGTATCTTAATACTTTGCTTAACTTAATGGAAGGCATCTTTCACTTCTCCAATGCACAAGTAAATTTCGGTGTCGCTTTTTTCTACTTCCCAGATATTTAACTCTTTGCACTTCCTTGATTTTGGTGTTACCAATGGGTAGCTCGAGACATGGGTTGCTCTTTTTACGGAGAAACATACACACGAGTGGATTAAAAAGCTCGTAGGCTGACTATAAAGAAATGATGCTAGAGCCGTGAAATCTTGCATGCGTTGATTCCAAAACTTCTGATTAATAATTGCTCTGTTCCTTTCCAGGTACGTGTGTGGGCTGACGATGAAGGAGTGATGCTACAGCTGTGAAACCTTGCATGCATTAATTCGAAATCTTCTTATTAATAATTGCTTTGTTCCTTCCCAGGTACGTGGGTGAGATGAAAAGTACGTAGGCTGACTAAGGAGTGATGCTGTGAAATCTTGCAGGCCTGGAAAGAAACAATGCTGTTCTTAACAAAAAAAGTTGGAATTAATGCATGTAAGATTTCACAGTTCTAGCATTACTCCTTCATAGTTAGCCCCTGAACTTTTTAGTCCACCGACGTACACGGAAAGAATCAATGCAGTTACTAATAAGAAGGGTTGAAATTAATGCATAAAAGATTTCACAGTTCTAGCATCAACCTTCATAGACAACGAATGAAATTTTTGAGTACAATTTCGTATCTGTAAAGAAAAATTGCAGTTATTAATAAGATGTGTTGAAATGAATACATGCAAGATTTCAGAGTTATAGCATCGCTTTTTGAGAGTCAGCCTATGAACTTTTTAGCCCACCGTTATATGTGGAAAGAAACAATGCAGTTCTTAACAAAAAAAGAAAATTGAAATGAATGTATGCAAGATTTCACAGTTCCAGCACTACTCCTTCATTCTCTTCCTATGAACTTTTCCCACCACCCTCGTACCTGGAAAGAAATAGTTCAGTTCTTACCAAGAAAAGTTTAATTGAATTCATGCAATATTTCACAGCTCTAGTATCAAACCTTCATAGTCAGCCTATGAACTTTACAGCTAGGGTCGATCGGCTGTCATCCATGACCATATGATGGACACAATCAATGTGTTCTTCGGTGGTGGAAGTTGCTGAACGTCCAAACAATGGGTCATGTTCAAGACTCTCGCTTCCCTTCCTAAATTCAGCTTCCCACTTTTGCACTGTTGATAAAGCTGGAGCGACATCACCAAATGTAGCAACTATGTCAGTCTGAAGATTACTTGGGACTAAACCCTTTTTCTGCAGGTACTTGATAAAACCACATTGCCAAATTTTGTCCATTTTCAAGAGAAGTCACTACTAGTTGCTATCGAAGTTTTCTTTGAACAGTTAGATGACAGTTTACCTGGAAAGAAACAATACACTTACTAGCATCATTCTTTCATAGTCAGCCTATGAACATTTCAGCCCACCCTCGTACGTGGAAAGAAACAATGCAGTTATTAATAAGAAGAGTTGAAATTAATGCATGCAAGATGTCACAGTTCTAGCATCACTCCTTCATAGCCTATGAACTTTTCAACCCACCATAGTATTTGGAAAGAAAAAATGCAGTTGTTAACAAAAAGAATTGAAATGAATCTATGCAAGATTTCACGGTTCTAGCATCACTCCTTCATTTTCTGCCTAGGAACTTTAAAGCTCACCTTCGTACCTGAAAAGAAACAGTTTCGTTCATAACAAGAAGAGTTGAAATGAATGCATGCAAGATTTCACAGTTCTAGCATCACTTTTTCAGCTCGCCCACGTGCTTTGCGAAAGCACTTTTTAAGTCAAACATATTTTATTGAAAATATAGACATTTAGGCAGCGGCAATAAATTTATGACCGTCATATACAATAAGTACTTAAATAAAATAAAGTGCATCAAATAATTATAAGTGGTACATTTATTACGTCTTTACATTTGAAACGCGGGAAATCTTATCCGACGCGCCTCATTTTACTGAAGCATTTATTGTTTATAACGGTCATAAATTCACTACTCTCACACACCTGATGATGACGCACGCGAGTCGAAAGCTCGGACACGGTGATTTTTTTTAATCATTTCACCCTAAGCAAGGCGACAATGCCACTGGGACTCAGAGGAGATTTACACGGCGTGAACGAGAATGAGAAGACATTAATGTGGAAATAACAAGAGAGGATCAGGTTTCAAGAAGACAGAAAATGGCGATTTTGCAAAGATTGTAGTTGGGAGGGAAGCAAGAAATCTGAAGGAAGTCCTCTGGGTGGGAAGTGCGAGAAAAACAAGGCGACAATGCCACTACGACGTAAGCGGCTACTGGAAGTGATAGAGATTGAGAAGACTTTTGTGAGGGGAGAAGTGTGGAAAGGAAAAATTAAATAACAGGATTCAGAAAGCCAGAAGATGGCCATTGATATTGTACTGGAATTTTTGAAGATTGCAGTTGGAAGGGAAGCAAGGGATCGGATTTCATATTGATACACACACACGAATATATATATATATATATATATGTGTGTGTGTGTGTGTGTGTGTGTGTGTGTGTGTGTGTGTGTGTAAAATGACGGCCTGACGATTGTGTCTGGCATGAAACAGCCTGTCGCCTCTGAGTGCTGACTTCAATGTTTACTTATGTATTTATATTTACATACGCTCAATCTCTGATATTGAGCACTATATCCCATAAATATAGCACACCTTAAAAAAACTATATATATATATATATATATATATATATATACATACAATAAGAATTAAGATTACTCTATGGTTATGATCATTTCCCCTTATAAATTAAGATTAATCTGTAAGGATTTCCATACGGATTATGTTAATAAGAACAAATAAATGAAACTATATATATATATATATATATATATATATATATATATATATATATATAGATCAGGTGTAACAGTAAAACTGTTCAAATAGTGTAATAGCAAAATTGGCCAATTTTTAGATTAAGATTTGAACCGTTGTATCTTAGAAATGATTGAAGATATCTTAATGGAATACTCCGAGGTTTTTATAACACTATTCCACTCTACATTGAACAATAAGTATGCAGTTAGCTTAAGTTGAAATGATATTATTGTTGTGACATCCTGATCCAGTTTTCCTCTTTGCTGTCACATCTTTTTTAGCTTATTCACGGTTCTCTTGATGGTTCTTGAATGGACTTTGAAGATGAAAGCCAGAGTATGAATGTTGGTACCATTACCGAAAGCCTGAATGATCTTTTTCCTCTAACCATGGCTCAGTTGGGCAGACATAGTGAGGCTGACACAAAATGATTTTAACCTGTTCTCTTTCTAGCTGAATAACTCAAAGAGATTTCCAGTAATTCTTACGACAAATGGTGTCAAGATGGCTAAACGTCGTATCCAAAAACATGGAAAAAAGCAATTTAATTAGTTTAGTGTTTTTTTTTTTTCAGGTACTAAACATTTTGTGGGATGGACGATTATCGCATACGGTTACACGATTTTGACAATTTTTCTGTTACACCCGGTATATATATATGTGTGTGTGTGTGTGTGTGTGTGTGTATGCGTGTGTGTAACGAACGCACGGCCGCAATTTTCGATGGATTTGCACCAAAATTTACATGCACATGCTTCAAGTTAGCGGGAAGACTAAGACCGACGTTGCATTTCCAAACTCCCATCGATAGTGGAAATAATCGATTTTTTCATGCTTCTACGGCAGTTTTCATGTAGTTTGCGGCCATTTTGTACTGGCCAGAGTGAGAGCCAATATCTGGCTGCCACGATTAGGCAGGAAGATCCTATTAGCCAGCGTGAGATAGGCAAGAAGTAAGGCATGTAGCAACATCAGCACGGCAAAGGGCACTCCTTTAAAGGCAGGGAAGAGCAAAAATATTTCAAGTCAAGTGATAGTGATTGCTGTATGAGTCGTACGATTTTTTAATCAAGCACGGGCAACGCCGGGCCATTGCTGCTAGTATATATATATATATATATATATATATATATAAATTAATTGATTTAAAATATGTTTTTTTTTTTAGCTACACAGTTTCAACCATGTTTCAAAATAGAAGCTAAAAACCCCGAATTTAATTTTGCAATTAAATTAAAAGCATTAGTTCCATTTCATCTTCAAGCGAATATATATATATATATATATATATATATATATATATATATATATATATATATATATATAAGTGAACATTGAAGTCAACACTCAGAGGCGACAGGCTGTTTCATGCTGGTATAAGCACAAAATGTTGTGTCATAGTTGTTGGTCAGAGTTGATCAGACCAGGGGACGGTTATATCACAGTGCTCAATACACAACCCAAAAAATTGAATGTGTAATCATCTACTGAAGTAAGACATTTTTATGTTTATCTATAAAAAAAAGAATGTATAAAGATGTCTTAAAATAATTGTCGGAATTATTTACATTTGGATACGCTTTGAGCAGATATGAATGCATGGGAGAAAATTGTGTTTAAAAACACTAAAATCGACCTCTCTAACTGAACGCTCCTCTGTGGCCCAATCGGTGAAAGGCACGTCAGGCTATATGACAGTTCCGTATAGGATACAGGTTCGATTCCTGTCTGAGTACGATTATTTACTTAAATATTTGTATCTATAAAATATATATATATATATATATATATATATATATATATATTAATAGTCGTAGTCATAGTCGACTCTCCCGTCGATTTCGACGTATGAGGGCCAAGCAGATCAGTTCCTAGGAAACCGACACCGGCACATGAGATTTGATTACAGTGGTGAAGGTTTCGTGCAGGACCATCCACACTTTTTGAAGGGCCGAATCCAGAGACCTGGTGCACTACGTGCCACAAGGTCCCCAAATGACCCCCTCAGGTTATGAATTCAGATTTGTTCTTCTCCCAGACCAGTTGCCATCCAAGGTTATAGAACCCAGTCTGTCCTGCTATTTTACCCATAGCTGGAGGGAGAAGAAGAGGAGGATTCATGTAATGGATTCGACTGGAATATATATATATATATATATATATATATATATATATATATATATTGGACGTCATTATTTTACCTCGGCCAGCACTTTCTCAAAAGGTGAACGTTGGTGAGCAGCAGAAAACAATCAAAGACACATTAGTAAATAACGAATGAGGAGGAAAAATTGGAACACGATTAAAATAGAAGTCTTTTTGGGACTTCGTGTTTTCTTTTAAGTCGTTAATTTATTTACAATTTTTCCTCCTCATTCCTTATTTACATTGTGTCTTTGATTGCTTCCTGAAAAGTGTTGACCGAAAGTCTCCCTCAAGGTAAAATAATGACCTCCATTCTATATATATATATATATATATATATATATATATATATATATATATATGTGTGTGTGTGTGTTTGTGTTTTGTGTGTGTGTAAATAATTTTTTGAATTAAAATCAAGTAATATATAATAATTACATTAATAAATAAAAAATATATATATATATATATATATATATATATATATATATATATATATATATATATGTGTGTGTGTGTTTGTAAGTGTGTGCGTATCAATAATTTCTTGAAATAAATATATAATAATTTCATAGATAAATAAATATATACGTGTGTGTGTGTGCATGTGTAAATAATTTCTTAAATTAAAATAAAGTAATATATAATAATTACATTAATAAATAAAAAAGTATATATATATAATAAATAAAAAGTATACACACACACACACATATATATATATATATATATATATATATATATAATTATATATATATATATATCCATAGGTGTGTGTGTGTATCTGCGTATAAATAATTTCTGAAATTAAAATAACGTAACATACAATAATTACATGAATAAATTAAAAAGTATATATATATATATATATATATATATATATATATGTCTGTGTGTGTGTGTGTGCAAATAATTTCTGAAATTAAAATAAAGTAATACCTAATAATTACATTAATAAAAAAGTGTATATATATATATGTCTCTGTGTGTGTGCAAATAATTTCTGAAATTAAAATAAAGTAATACCTAATAATTACATTAATAAAAAAAGTATATCCACACATATATATATATATATGTGTGTGTGTGTGTGTGTGCAAATAATTTATTAACTTAGAATAAAGTAATATATAATAAAAGTAATATATAATAATTACATTAATTAATAAAAAGTATATATATATATATATGCGTGTGTGTGTAAAAAGTTATTTCTTAAATTAAAATCAAGTAATATATAATGATTACATTAATAATGTATATATATATATATATATATATATATATATATATATATATATATATATATATTCGCTTGAGGATGAAATGGAACTAATGTCTTTAATTTAATTACAAAATTTAATATGCCGGGTGTATCAAAAATACATTTATACAAAACAAAGACAACATTCCACACACATATGTCCTCGTATCTTTCGCTTTTGAGTTATTAATTTTAAAGAATGTTTATTGTATATGGCGCTGTGTTGCTATAAGGACTAGGTTACATTGGTAATTCGTGTATATTTGTGTCTCATCTGTCCTCAGCTCTTAAGGTGTGTAGTAGTGATGTTAACTGAGAAGTGTTCCGTTTAACAACCGCAGGATATCCATATGGTGAGCAGGCTGATATGATTTTTACATATCGCCGCGAGAACAGTATTGGACGTGAGGCTGCACGGCTGTATCAGATTGCGTTTGCAGGCCGAAAACAGCCGAATTAGTCAAATTCTGTTGTTGTTTATCATCGCGTTGCTGAAACATGATCTGTGGCAATGTTTGTAAAAGTATTTTTTAATTCTATTTAAATTATTCGGATTATTGTCCACATCTTTATTGCCATATTTATCAAAACGTATACTCCGGCCTTCTTTAGGTGGTTGGAATGTCAAACTGTACCATTTATTTTTCTCGCTGGCGTAGACTGTTCTAGTTCCACGTGCCATGTCTAATGGATGTCAGTTATCAGTTATCTCCTGTTAATTCCCCTCTCCAAGTTCTCCACTGTCTCAAACAGGTATACTTTTGGGCCGTGTCACTGGATCTAATTAACTCCAATATCCACTGTGCCATGTGTCCTTAAGGAACTAGAACAGTCTACCTCATCGAGCGAAATAAAGGGTTCACTTCGATATTCCAACCACCTGAAGAAAAAATTATGAAAGCTCTCAAGACGATTAATTTTAAGCATTAAACTTTTCAGCCCTGACCACCGCTTTAACGGTTTTGGAGAAAATGATTAATGCCCAGTCACCGGTTGAACGGTGGGTAAACACTATTTTTATATCTACCATGAAACATTACATACGAATTAGTATCTGTCTATATTTCTGAGATGAGGTATTATCTACACTATTTACATTATTCGGACTATTGTCCTCATCTTTGTTGCCATATTTATCCGATCCTTCAGTATCTGTCTATATTTCTGAGATGAGGTATTATGTACACTATTTACATTATTCGGACTATTGTCCTCATCTTTGTTGTCATATTTATCCGATCCTTCAGTATCTGTCTATATTTCTGAGATGAGGTATTATGCACGCTATTTACATTATTCGGACTATTGTCCTCATCTTTGTAGCCATATTTATCCGATGCTTCAGTATCTGTCTATATTTCTGAGATGAGGTACTATGTACACTATTTACATTATTCGGACTATTGTCCTCATCTTTGTTGCCATGTTTACCACAACGTTTTGGTCGTTGTACGCTCCGGCCTACAACGTAACAACTACCCTGGGTGCAGGGCAGCAGCTCCAAAAAACTGAGATAGACGGATACAAGAGGAGGACAACAACACTGTGTATACTCTATCCCGTGCAGCTGCGGAAAGAAATATAAAGGGGAGATAGGCCGCCCCCTTAAGGTAAGGCTTCAAGTACACCAAAAAGCTGTTATACGAGGGGAAGTGGAAAAATCAAGTGTGGCTGACCACATATGGAGAGAAGAGGGAGATCACCGCCTTCTGTGGAATCATGTTGAAATCATAGACAAAGGACATCATTGGGAAATTCGTAAATCAGCACATATGCTAGGCCACAAAAATCTCCTGAGCCGACCAAACATAGAAATGAATACAATATGGGAACCAGTTATAAGGAGTGCCAGAGAAAAGCGATATTAACAACAAATATTGCAATATGAGCTCTGGTAAAAACATGTAATGATAGCAGCAAAAATTGCAATATGAGAAATGGTAAAAATGGTTGCTGAAGACATTAGGTTTATAATATCCAGAAATTCATACACAGATGTCCTCATGGACACATGGCACAATGGATAAAGGCGTTACTTAGATCCAGTGACAGGAGCCAAAGTCTGTGAGTTCAATACCTGGTTAAGGCAGTGGAGAACCTTGCGAGGGGAATTAACAGGAGATAACTTTAGACATTAGACATTAGACATGACACGTGGAACTAGAACAATCTAGCGAAATAAAGAGTTCAGGGTCGACATTCCAACTATCTGAAGAAGGCCGGAGCGTACAACGGCCGAAACGTTGTGATAAACATGGCGACAAAGATGAGGACAATAGTTCGAATAATGTAAATAGTGTACATACGAATTAGGAATAGGAACTCAGGCAGAAGGGTTAAAATTGTTTAGGAACGCAAGAGTCAACGGGTTAAATGACCCATAAGGAGTTGATATGCCGAACTAAACCAAACCAACCTATCTGTTAACGAGAGTTGCTGTAAAGTCCTCGGCTCTACATGCTTTCCAAAATCTGATCAAATATCAGAATGTATTTTTTTTTTTTTTTTGGTGTTGGGAGGGGTTCGTGGTAAGACTGTGAAATTTTAAGCTGATTTCTCGGATTTTACGCTTTCCGTCCTCTCCATATCTCACAGCGCTTTTCGTTTTCGGCCAATTAAAATGTCGTCCAATGTCGAGAGTCGGAAATGAATATTAGATAAAATGATTAACACTCTTGGGTGGGTGAAGCGTCATGTGAAGAGGATATAACAATCAACGGTAGTAATTGAATTGGATTTAACGTCTCTCTTCAAATCGTGGCCATTTTTTTCTCTCGAGAGAGTCTTGAAACAATGAAACGAGTGATAAGCCATTCTTACTCGGCTATCATAAAAGATAAGACATATTTAATCAGCTGATACACATTTCGTCCAATAGAAAGAGTTCTGTTGCATAAAAAATAATGTCTCAATACTTTCAATGGCAGTTAATAGCCTTTGAAAAAAAACCCTACCGTAAATACTCACATATGCGACCTTTAAAGACTAATTATGAAGCTAATTTGACTACAGTAAACGCATATATAGTTTGGTCAACAGTGTAGCCAGGGCCAGCTGTTTTTGTTTATATGTGCCGTGTCCTTTCAAAACGTAGGCGTTCATGGCTTCGTCCCTCTGCCACCACCTTCTGTCATCCACTTGCTTAAACCCCTCAGGTATATCAAGCGTTGCTTTCCCCTGTGTCTCTTTCCCTTTATTCGACCTGTGAGTATCAGATTCTCCAGACCCTCCCTTCTCATTACGTGTCCCAGAAATTTCAGCTGCCTCTTACTGAGGTTAAATATAAGCTTCCTCTTTGTTTGCATCCTCTCGAAAACCTCATCGTTGCTCACACGCTCGGTCAATGATATCCTTAGCGTCCTTCTGTAGAACCATATATTCTTTATCTATGAGGAGACTATCCAATATTCGCTGCCGTAAATAAGAACAGATGTTACGTAAAAGCTCAGTACTCGTTTCTTTGTTACCAAAGAAATCCTCCTGTCTAGTAATACTCTACCCAGCTTTTGGAATGTGTCCTTGGCCATCACTAACGTGTCTTCAGATCTAAGCACCGCGCTTACCGTCTTCCGTTAAAACACTTCCCAGATATTTAAACTTCCGGACAGTGAAATCGTTTCATTCTTACTCCTATGCCAAGTTTCTGGAAGTGTCTTCTTACCAAAATTAACTTTCCCAGGCACCATAGCTCGGGACACAGGGTTGGACATTGTGGATCTAGGGACAGCAATGCAGGACCGAACCGTGTAAAAAGGGATTAACAATGGAGTTCCGACCAACCACAGGGAGGTCGAAGGATGATGCTAGTATTTGAAACGCATATGGGTGAAGCCGCTACAATTTGTTTATATATATATATATATATATATATATATATGTTAATATATTATGAAATGGACAAAGTCCGACAATTATTTTAAGACATTTTTATGTTTATACATTATTTTTTATAGATACAAATATTTAAGTAAATGCTCTGTTTTATAATAAACAGTATTAATAACATTTACCGGCCTGAATGTCCAAGAAATTTTCATAGAAAATATTCGTCCTCCGACAGGAATCGAACCTGTATCCTATACGGAACCGTCATTTAGACTGACGTGCCTTAACCGATTGGGCCACAGAGGAGCGTTCGATTAGCAAGGTCGATTTTACTGTTTTTAAACTTCAATCTTCCATGAATCTCTCACGTACATTCATATCTGCTCAAAGCGTATCCAAATGTAAACAAATGATGTCATACATTATGAAATGGACAAAGTCCGACAATTATTTTAAGACATTTTTATGTTTATACATTCTTTTTTTATAGATACTAATATTTAATATTTTAAATAGAGGGAAAGAGAGACAAGGGAAAGCAACGCATGACATATCTGACGAGCTTACCGGCAGTAAAATCGACCTTGCAAACCGAACCTTCCTTTGTGGCTCAATTGGTTAAAAGCACGTCAGGCTATATGACGGTTCCGTATAGGATACAAGTTCGAATCCTGTCGGAGGACGAACATTTTCTATGAAAATTTCTCGGACATTCAGGCCAGTAAATGTTGTTTAATACTGTTTATTATAAACAGAGCATTTACTTAAATATGTCTTAAATATGTAATATATGTTATGTTAATATGTTATATATATTATACATATAATATAGTATGTAAACTTTGTTAATATGTATGTATTGTTGGTAATATTACTGTAATGTTAGTAAATATGTATTGTTGGTAATATATCGAAATGTATTGCTAGTATTTTTACATTCCGTTTGGCTATACAGAATTTGTCCCTCCTCTATTCATTGTAAGTTGTCTTGTTAATTGTTTTGTAACTTATTGTTCTGTGTTTTTTGTATATATTCGTTAGCAGCGGATACTGGTGCTGAATAAATATATTAAGCACTCATTCTTTTTGTATCATTCACTTGACGATACAATAGATAGATAGATAGATAGATAATGATCAGACTGAAATAGTGTTGTGGAGCAGCTGTCACCCCTTCAGCACTCTAGCAGATGGCCTGGCTCATAGCCTTAAATAGTCTACGATTAAGGACTTCAACAGTTGATTAATAAGTTGATACTAGGCTGATTAATATTTGAACTGATCTTACTTCGTTTGGCTATACAGCATTTGACCCTCCTCTATTCATTGTAAATTGTCTTGTTAATTGCTTTATAACTTATTGTTCAGTGTTTTTTGTATGTATCCGTTAGCACTGGATACTGGTGTTGAATAAATATATTAAGAACTCATTCTTCTCTGTGTATCATTCACTTCGACAATACATGGATGAAACTAGAAAAAGGAATAAATACACATGTAAGACTAGTTTAGTCTGAATAACAAATAAACAAATGAAAGGGTAACAAGGAATATGACGAAAGCAGCCTTATACTTAAAGATAGAATTAAGACCATTTGTCTAAATGGCTAAAGGAAGGTAGTGATCTTTATTTACATGAATATGTATAAAGTTTTCTACTGGAATATGTTTCAATGTTGCAGTGAGCTCACAGAAAGGTAGAAAGTTACATGAAAACTACATCTGATCGGTTGCTTGTAAATGTAGAAGATGATTAGATTGATTGATTCTATAGTTTCTAAGAAATCTAACAGTGTTTCTGCTGTACTTGGATAAAATACATTCTCCTGTACTGTTTGTGGTCTTTTGTGCAATACTCGAGCCGGTATCAAAAGTCATGCCCATCATAGGCATGCAGATAATTAGTTCGTGTTCTTCGGAACCTCATACATCAAACTGGATGGGAGAGTCATCATATATATATATATATATATATATATATATATATATATATGTATATATATATATATATATATATATATATATATATATATATATATATATATATATATATATATATATATATATATATATATATATATATATATATATATATATATATATATAGCTGGAGGACAGAAATCGATCCAGTCAATTGAGAAAGGAAAAGTGCCTGGTCACTTAAGAAATGAAAGGTGCCAAAGGAACCAATTGGAGAATTTATTCCGACTACCCACAAACGCATATATGTATGTATGTATTCTTTACACACAATGTGTGAAAGCACGTGTGATGCCCTACCCTCGTCAGCTACCGACCAAAAGAGGTAATACTGTTTTAGTGGCTAAGGTGGTACTGCCACCCCTGGTGCCACCAGCTGCTTTTGCCATTGGACACAGTATTGGTTTTGTATACGTGTCAGTCTCTTATTAATGACGTAGAATGGAAGGTTAGCAGATGTGTTTCACGTTAGAAGCAGCATTGCCTTGCTAGCATGGTTTTATTTAATTTTATTTATTTTGGATCTTGACCAGATCCAACTCGATGCCTGATGAGCTATTGTTTTGGAAAGTGAAAATTTTGATCGAAATATGCTAGAAAAATTCCAAGTTTTCATTTAAAAATGAAGAAAATACCATCTTAAAGCAAAAGCATTACACGAACTGATATATTTTGGGGCGACACTCCTGCTCGGTTGATTACCTGAATACTTCAATCTTGATCTCTTCAAATATTTCCTCATCATCATCCTCATCATGATCATCATAATCTTGGTGTCCTACCCACTTCTCTTCCATTTATGTCACACACTTCTTTCAGCAGAGCCAATCTGACATTGAGATTCTGTAATGGGGAAAATCTGATATTAAAAAAAAAACAACCAGGAAGAAAGGCGGGAAATGAAAAGGTCGTTAGCAGGTTATGGGTTAAAAGATGGGAAATACTTTGTGCATGGATTAACCTTGAAATTGGGAGAAATTAAGCGACATTGTTAGAAGATTATTCTTGTTTCTTTTATTTGGGGAAAGAAATTTTCTTTTATTTTGAGAAGAAATGCGACGCAAATACAAAATGGAAGAGAGAAAATTTGAAGAGGTTACAGAAATGGGAAATGATTCAAAGACTTAAAGATGGATACCACTCGCTGACCAATGCTTCACTGCCATGTTGACCATTCCGGTTTCGTAGCAATCAAATTTAAAAAAATACTTGACAGTTGATATATATATATATATATATATATATATATATATATATTGTTGTGGTAGGATCCACCTAATTTGCATAGTGGGAGTACCGACCATATAAATATGGTTGGTACCGGGAAGACGAGGGAGGAATCAAGAGATTCAATCCAGAGACTCTGCCCGACTGCGACTAAGTCAACCCATTCTCCAGGAACGGTCTTCCCAAGAATATACAAAAAGACTATATGTAAATATTGTGTACACTTTCTTGTTTCAATACATTTTGTTCTAAGTATATTTTTTGTTGTATTATTATTCCATGCATTAGTCAAGTTTCAACATATATATATATATATATATATATTACATATTTAAATTGATAGCAAACATCAAATTAATTTTTTTTAGACATCTAAATTTCTATCAAGCATTAAAATCTATTCTTTACATAAATTGCTAAAACCCAATTACAGCCTCTTTCTCTTTACTTCCCTCTCCCTTTTCTTTCTTTTTCCTTTTTCTTTTCTCCCTACTCCCCTCCCATTTCAATATAACACTTCCGTTAAGTTAACCATCTAAATAGGTCAAGGTCTGGTCACTCCTCCTCCCACAATACAAAGTATACTTGAGAGAGATATGAAATTAATCCCTCCCTATACTCTACCATGTCTCTTTAACTACTCCTCTTACACTCTCTGTTAAATTATAAAAACTTACACTACCCATCAAGTTTAATTTCATTTTTCGTTTCATTTCATCTTTTGGAAGTGCTATCTGATGATCTGGTGTCCTTTAAAAGGGCTCTGGTGAAATAAATTATTATAATGGTACCTTAAAGTGGTCTGTTTTTCTTTTATATATATATATTTATATATAAAGGCTTAAACACTAATATTCCATGGTCATAATCTATTCCATTGGAATCGTAAATACGATCCAATTCATCAGACCTACAAATTAAAAAAGAACACAGAAAAAACAACTCCGGGAATAAAAAAAAATACAATTTAGTGAGAGTGTATGTATGAGACTGTGGGACGAATGTTAGAGCTAAAGAGAGGGGTATAGAGATATATGTTTGCATATGTATGTGTATACTAATATTCTCTCTCTCTCTCTCTCTCTATATATATATATATATATATATATATATAAATTTTCAAGTATGTATATATGAATTTTCAAGTATATTTATATATATATATATATGAAAAATCTCTCAGAGTTAATCTGTAGAATTTCTATGTATGATTAGTGCTTTTAGCTAAGTTGTTTTTTGCCGTTTCTTTTGTATTCATTTGTGTGTTTGTTTTTGTTTTCCATCTGAACAAATATGAAAAAATTCTCAGAGTTAACCTGCCGACATGGAAAACAAAAACGTACACACAGATGAGCACAAAAGAGACCTAAAAAAAAGCAACTTAGCTAATGCACTAGTCCTATATATATATATATATATATATATATATATATATATATATTTGGTTGGATAGATGTGAGTTTGTGACCCTGGGTTTCACACTTTAGCGATCGTCAGACAAACTGATTGATGTTTTAAAAAATTTGGATTTATGTAGATTGCGTGCATTGGTGTTATTGTGGAAGTGGTGGGGAAATTTCGTCGTTTTGTCATTCATCGTACTAACGCAAACATCGATGTATGCAGACACATATACACACTTGGTCGTCCGTCGGGACTCATACATATATAAACATATGTGGGCAGTTTCGGCTATGACACATGTATGTATACGGGTGGTGTTATATCTATACATACGCATTTGTATGTTGAAATGTTGAAATCTAAACATTGGAAGTGTGAAAAATATTTCCTCGCATGTATGTATATGCGTGTGGTGGGGTTTGTGTAAAATTATTATTATTTATATTTATTTTTGATATTGAGCGCTTTCTAATAAGTACCGCGCATATAATATATAAATAGTTATACATATGTATATTTGTTTATATTTATATACACTTTTCACATATATATATATATATATATATATATATACAATTTTTATATATTATATATGCGCGGTACTTATTGAGCGTTCAATATCAGCGATAGAGCTAACATATTAGCTGCGTTGATGTGAGTTTGTGATCCTGGGTTTCATGCCCTTTGCGATCGTCAGACAGTTGTCCGACGATTGCAACGGACGTGATACCCAGGATCACAAACTCATATCAACGCAACTATATATATATATATATATATATATATATATATATATAAAGCTCAAAAAGCTCAAAAACTATTTCCATGGTTATAATTTATTATTTTGGAATCGTAATCTGATTCAATTCATCAGACCTACAAATTCAAAAGCTTTTTGAATTTGTAGGTCTGATGAATTGGACGGATATTGGCGGGCTAGGTAATGGCGGCTCCAGTTACTGATAAGCAGTAACTACTTATTTAAGACGTTGCATACTGAGAAAGACAATATTCGGAAAATGCTACTGAACTTCCAACGTCATGATCTTTTCAGTTGGAACTTTCAATGTACGGAGCTTGACCCGGAGAGAGAATCAAGAATGACAGACATAGAAAAGTACAAAATGGACGTGTGTTGCTTACAAGGGACAAAAACTGGACCTGTTCTTAACAGTAACATCGGCAAAAACAAACACCAGCTGTTATGTTTAGAGACGGAATCCATTTTTAATCACTGATTTCCAGAAAATGTTCGTGATATATGACTGAGTGTTTAGAAATGTCTGAATGAATTCGATACCAAGGATGGTATATATATTAGAGTCTACATCTGACGAGGCTTTTTAAGAATGTGATTGGGGTTTTAGCCAAAAGATAACGGATAAGTGAGTAACTACAAAATATATTGAACAATAAAGTTTATGTGGAAAAAAAGATGATTCCACTTTGAAGAAACATACGGGAAATATGTTGGATAATGAATTTAATTAGGAACACAGATGCCAAGCAGAGTGTAGCCGACATTATTTATACTGGGCAATAAATTTAATTAGAAAAAACAAAGATGACTTCGCTTTGAGGAAACATTGGCAAATTTGTTGGCCAACATATTTAGCGTGGGAAAAAGATGACTTCCGTTTGTGGACAGTAAGCGCAACGCTGAGATTTAAAGATGAATTGGGATGACGAAAGACACATTCCAAAAACTAGGCAGAGTATTACGGGACAGGAGAAATTTGGTAATAAAGAAAAGAGTACTGAGCGTGCTACGTGACATCTGTTCTCATTTACGACAGCGAATGTTGGAAGTTATCCTTAAAGATGAAGAAAGCAACGGAGGTATGGTTCTACAGAAGGATGGTATGGATAACATGGGTCGAGCCTGTGAGCAACAATGACGTTTTGGAGAGGATGCAAACAAGGAGGAAGCTTATACTTAACATCAGGAAGAGGCAGATGAAATTTCTGGGACACGTAATAAGAAAGGACGGCTTGGAGAATCTGATACTTACAGGTCGAATAGAGTGAAATAGAGACAAGGGAAAGCAACACATGACATGACATACCTGGAGGTCTTAAGCAAATAGATGACAGAACGTGGCCAGGGGGAAGTAGCAAAGAGCCAAAATTTATTGAGAGCTACCAGGGATAGGAGAGCGATGATACCGTACGTCCTGAAGGGACACAACACATAAAAAAAGCAAGTTTAGATGTGCGTGTGTCCGTGAGCAGAAGAACACAGTAATATCATTGCATTTACAGTTTTCTTCTCCATGTCCTTATGGTTTGATTACTTTTTTCTTTTATTTCTTATTCCTTTGTTGAGTCTTCAGTCTGAACATTTTCTTCAAGCTTTTCCACGTTGTGTTGTAACTCTCATTCTGAGCCCCCATCATGCAGGTAGGTCCTGGCTAATGGCGCCAATTCGATAATATGTTGCATGTTGACAGCAGGGAATGATCTCAGCTCGGGTTTTCTCTTGGCCTGCGATCGCCAATCGTTTCGGTTCAGCAGTAAAATACTTCAACACAGAGGATTTTGAATTAACTATTTTTTTTAATCATGTCTACATCTACATTATCTAACTATCCAGTGGGGGTCGCAAAACCGCCAGCCACTGGGGAGCCGTTTCGGACACGAAAAAGAACACGTCTGCATCTCTTGACATGTAAGAAACAACTCTCTGACACCTTTCTCCTATCTATCTTTCCCATGCTAGCTCAGCCAATCAAAATCGACTTCCTTATTATAGATCCCACCTCACCCCAGTTGTCAACCTCCGGAAGTCGGAGCCGAGATACACTTCCTCTAAAAATAATAGTCTGCTAAACTATTATCTAACACTTAAAGAAACGATACGTTTAACATATTGTACAATAATTTTACAGAGTAAAAAAAAAAAATATTGCCAGCGCCTTGTGGGGACATACGTGTAAGATATTGTGCATTCAATTTTATTTGGTGAAAAAGATGACAGAACTTAGAGGAACAAAATGACCAATATAGTGTTCAATAATTTCGGTAAAATATGACAGCAAATCGAAGAACATAATGGTAAATTCGCGATGCAATAAAATGGCTGCCGAAAAAAAAAACTGCTATTTATTTTACTTAAACTGAATGAATTCTTTACTAAGCCAATAATTCTATCTTTCGTTATCGCAATTCGATAATGTGTTCTAATTGATTATTAATGATAAAGGAGGTAATTTCAATTGATTTGGAATGTAATTAAGAAGCCAATGATATCCAATTATGAATTATGGTACATATTTTGCGAACAGATTGGCAATGTGTAATATGTTTCATGAAGTATTTTAACAATTAAAAATATCGATTGAGAGGAGTTCTTCTAAACGTGCGATATGTTAATTGTCACAAATGGGATTTGCTAATTACCCACTTGAATTTGCAATTTAAAGACCCCAGGAATAGATAAACCGTTTATTTTATTTTATTTATTTATTTTTAAATATGACTCATAAAATTTGCAAGGTCTATCATTTTGCAATTATATAAATGAGATGATCAGTGAATTCTAAAATTCTATAGTCTTCTTTTGAGTTTATGAGCAGACAACGATTCTGGACGATCCGATTTTGGACGAACCGATTCTGGACGATCCGATTCTGGACGATCCGATTTTGGACGAACCGATTCTGGACGATCCGATTTTGGACGAACCGATTCTGGACAATCCGATTCTGGACGATCCGATTTTGGACGATCCGGTTCTGGACGAACCGATTTTGGGCGATCCGATTTTGGACGAACCGATTCTGGACGATCCGATTCTGGAAGAACCGATTCTGGATCATCCGATTTTGGATGAACCGATTCTGGACGATCTGATTTTGGACGATCCGGTTCTGGACGAACCGATTTTGGGCGATCCGATTTTGGACGAACCGATTCTGGACAATCCGATTCTGGACGATCCGATTTTGGACGATCCGGTTCTGGACGAACCGATTTTGGGCGATCCGATTTTGGACGAACCGATTCTGGACGATCCGATTCTGGAAGAACCGATTCTGGATCATCCGATTTTGGATGAACCGATTCTGGACGATCCGATTTTGGACGATCCGATTCTGGACGAACCGATTCTGGACAATCCGATTCTGGACGATCCGATTTTGGACGATCCGGTTCTGGACGAACCGATTTTGGGCGATCCGATTTTGGACGAACCGATTCTGGAAGAACCGATTCTGGACCATCCGATTTTGGATGAACCGATTCTGGACTTAAATGAAACAAGAAAAGAAGAGAAAATTAAAACTGAAAAAAAAATAATGTTTTTCGAAAAAAGTTTTATTTGAACAAAGTATCTATAAAGAAAAACAAACTGTTTTTTTTTTTGCTATCCTCTGCCAGCCGCAATGATGTAGAAAGCATTACATCGAACCATCGCCAATGAGACACCTGCAAGAGCCACTCCGTTTCGCGAGGCTCGTCCCTTTAATCGAGACGCCATCCCGATAATCCTCCGAAGGAACGCCATCGAACAAGGGTCAACAACCCCAGAAGTCTCCATTGACACTAGGGTAAAAATATATCTGTCCGCAAGAGAAAATATATATTTTTTTTATTATCTCCGCGTCCCGTGCGACAGTCCCCATCCCAACCGCGGACCTGATCAAATTACCGACCGAAAATGTATCAGCATAGGTCGTATCCCAAATCAACGACTTCCCCACTTTAAAAGGGAAAATGGTAATCCCATACGGCCGCTTCCTATCACCACGGTCGATGGCTAGAGATTCGATTTGTGACAGGAACCCAGCTGCATCCAGACCGCTTCTCATGATGTCATTTATTGCTAAATGCATTCGAAAAAGGCCGGCATTAAGACGACAGGAGAGAGAATGCAGACCACACTCATCAATAAAAGCGTCACATCTGCACCTGTGACATTCACATAATTTGAACTCAAGACGGATCGAGACTCCGACCCAAGTGCTCTCATCATTTAGAAGGGTACCGGTAGATGAGGAGAGTACTGCGTTGAGCCAGGCGCCAATATTCGGTTTTGAAGCAGGTAATCAAATGTTCTTTGTGCATTTATGCTTTATGGTAGTCAGCGTAATCTGTTTGTGAACAAAGTATTTATAAACAAAAACAAAATGTTTTTTTTGCTATCCTCCGCCAGCCACAATGATGGAAAAAGCATTATCCGACACCATCACCAGTGAGACACGCTGCAAGTGTCAGTCAGTCGTTCACTTTTGAACCGACTGCTCGGTTGAACTCTCTTCCTACGGACGGGAGGAACCCGAAGGAGGCTACGCCGAAGGGCGGAGTCTCCTTCGGGGAGGTAAAACCGGCCCTGAACCCGTTTATACGGGTTCAATGGGCATATTTTGGGCCGAGCCCACGGGCTCGGAATGCCCAAGTTAAAAAGGCCTTGTGCCACATGACGCCCTCATGGGGGGTGACTCAATATCGTGAGACACGCTGCAAGAGCCACTCCTTTTAAGTGACGCCATCATTTAGTCAAGACGCCATCCAGTCAACCCTCCGAATGAACGCCATCGAACGAGAGCCAACAACCCCAGAAGTCTACACTGCCACTGGAGTAAAAATAAATCTGTCCGTAAGAGAAGAATATTTAACTATATATTTTTTTATCTCTGCGTCCCAAGCGACAGACCCCGGCTCAAACGCGGACCTGATCAAATTACCGGTCGAAAACGTATCGGCACAGGTCGCATCCCAATCAGCCAATAGAGATTAAGAAGAACAAATTATAAAATACAACCATTATAAATATATACTGCTGTAATAAAAGTTATGTGACAGATACAAGATTCGTTCTTACCGTAGATATTATTAGGTACAATAAGAGATTAAGAAGAACAAATTATAAAATAGAATCATAATAAGATTCGTTCTTACCGTCTTGAGTTCAAATTATGTGAATGTCACAGGTGCAGATGTGACGCTTTTATTGATGAGTGTGGTCTGCATTCTCTCTCCTGTCGTCTTAATGCCGGCCTTTTTCGAATGCATTTAGCAATAAACGACATCATGAGAAGAGGTCTGGATGCAGCTGGGTTCCTGTCACAAATCGAATCTCTAGCCATCGACAGTGGTGATAGGAAGTGGCTTTATGGGATTACCATTTTCCCTTTTAAAGTGGGGATTTGGGATACGACCTATGCTGATACATTTTCGGTCGGTAATTTGATCAGGTCCGCGGTTGGGATGGGGACTGTCACAAGGGACGCAGAGATAATAAAAAGAAATATATTTTTCTCTTGCGGACAGATATATTTTTACTCTAGTGTCAATGGAGACTTCTGGGGTTGTTGGCACTTGTTCGATGGCGTTCCTTCGGAGGATTTGTGGGATGGCGTCTCGATTAAGGGACGAGCCTCGCGAAACGGAGTGGCTCTTGCAGCTTGTCTCATTGGCGATGGTTCGGGGTAATGCTTTCTACATCATTGCGGCTGGCAAAGGATAGCAAAAAAAAAACGAAAAAAAAAAACAGGTTGTTTTTCTTTATAGATACTTTGTTCAAATAAAAGCTTTTTTTCGAGATAATAAAAAAAATATATTTTTCTAATAAGATATTAGGCACAATAAGAGATTATGAAGAAGAACAAATTATAAAATACAACCATTATAACTATATACTGCTGTAATAAAAGTTATGTGACAGATACAAGATTCGTTCTTACCGTAGATCTTAGGCACAATAAGAGATTAACATGAACAACAAATTATAGTTTTTAACGTTTCAAATAGTTTCTAACGTTGATATTAGGAACTTCAACATATGCTTTGTTTTCCTTCCTTATTTTGTTGAACTTCTATGAATTCGCATCATAATTACCCTTGAGCTTTGAGACCTTGATTAAATAAAACATCTGAACTGTTGATTTCTGAGAATGACCGCCATTAACGCAAACAGCTGAAAACTAAAGCAAACACAAAGACGGACGTTACAATTGATTTCCTCAAAATGGTGTGGGAGTTAATCTCGTATATTAATTCTTGTGTAAATGATTTCTATCCTCATTGGCGGTCCACTATTGTGATTCTGCTCAAGATGAAGCTAAACCGATCAATATCTTTTAACAGCTTTTTCGGAGGCCATTAAAAGTGTAGCGATTGCTATCGTCACTGTAGGTTCACTGTCAGGATCCCGTTCCAAAGATTGAAACGCTGCGGCAGAAATACCTCCGACGTCTATCTCCCAAAAATACCTACCGCATAACGTTAAGACATTAATGGCAATGATATCTTCATCTAGCTAATCTCTTACCATTATGTGGGAAATATTTCTCGGAGGTATATGTGGGGGGGTAGTTCTTCCACAATTTGTATAAATGATACACCCTTAACCCTTGCGCGTTTTTTTAAGTGACGCCATTTTTATTAAAGTCAATATTTTTTTGATGAAAACTTGGAAAAATTCCTACATATTTCATTGAAATTTTCACTTACAAATATTATAGTTTATAATGAAAGTCTCGATTTCTTTTTTAAGCATTTCATACACAAGTAAGGCGATAAAGCCACTAAGACGCAAGGCGTTAAGGGAAGTGGTAGAGAATGAGACGACTATAGTGTGGAGATATATATGTAAGAAAAAAAAAGACGTCAGTTTAAACTGACACCAGGAGGATATGTTTTAGAAAGAAACCTTGATGTATAATTGGTTAACATAATCTCATGGTGTCAATTAAAAATGACGTCTTATTTTCCTCAATTTCCAAAAGTACAGATTATAATCTTCCTTTCTTTCTTTCTTTCTTTCTTTCTTTTTACGTTCTTTCTTTTTTCTTTCTTTCGTCCTTTATATTTTTCGTTTTTTTTTATTTCGTTCTTTCGTTCTGTAATTCTTTTTAATTCCATTCGTTCCTTCTTCCGTTCTTTCTTTCTTTGACTCTTTGTTTTGTTTATTATTTCTTGATTTTTCCTTTTTCTTTAGTTTTATGGTTTTTTTTTTTTCGTTCTTTCTTTTATCCTTTCTTTCTTCTTTTTTCGTTCTTGATTTTGTTCTTTCTTTCTTTCTTACTTTCTTTCTTTCTTTGGTTATGTATGTCTTTCATTTTTTTTATTCCATTCGTTCTTCCTTTCTTTCGATCTTTCTTTCTTCATATCTTTCGATCTTTCTTTTTTTCGTTCTTTCTTCCTTTTTTTCTTTCTTTCTTTCTTTCGTTCTGTATTTCTGTCATTTTTTTACTCCATTCGTTCGTTCTTTCGTTCTTTTTGACTTCATTTCTTTCGATCTTTCTTTCCTTTTATTATTTCTTTCATTTTTTTATTTCTTTCATACTTTCTTTCTTTCTTTCTTTCTTTCTTATATTATTCCTCTTCTTTATTTGTTTGTTTGTTTCTTTCTTTGATATTATTCCCCTCCTCTTTCTTTCTTTCTTTCTTTCTTTCTTTCTTTTGTTTGTTTGTTTCTTTCATTCTTTCTTTGATATTATTCCCCTCCTCTTTTCTTTCTTTCTTTCTTTCTTTCTTTCTTTCTTTCTTATATTATTCCTCTTCTTTATTTGTTTGTTTGTTTGTTTCTTTCTTTGATATTATTCCCCTCCTCTTTCTTTCTTTCTTTCTTTCTTTCTTTCTTTCTTTCTTTCTTTCTTTCTTTCTTATATTATTCCTATTCATTGTTTGTTTCTTTCTTTGATATTATTCCCCTCCTCTTTCATTCTTTCTTTCTTTCTTTCTTTCTTTCTTTCTTTCTTATATTATTCCTCTTCTTTATTTGTTTGTTTGTTTCTTTCTTTCTTTGATATTATTCCCCTCCTCTTTCTTTCTTTCTTTCTTTCTTTTGTTTGTTTGTTTCTTTCATTCTTTCTTTGATATTATTCCCCTCCTCTTTTCTTTCTTTATTTCTTTCTTGCTTTCTTTCTTTCTTTCTTTCTTTCTTATATTATTCCTCTTCATTGTTTGTTTCTTTCTTTGATATTATTCCCCTCCTCTTTCTTTCTTTCTTTCTTTCTTTCTTTCTTTCTTTCTTTCTTTCTTATATTATTCCTCTTCTTTATTTGTTTGTTTGTTTCTTTCTTTGATATTATTCCCCTCCTCTTTCTTTCTTTCTTTCTTTCTTTCTTTCTTTCTTTCTTTCTTTCTTTTGTTTGATTGTTTCTTTCATTCTTTCTTTGATATTATTCCCCCTCCTTCTTTCTTTCTTTCTTTTTTTTGTTTGTTTTCTTTCTTTCATTCTTTCTTTTGATATTATTCCCCTCCTTTCTTTCTTTTTTTTCTTTCTTTTCTTTCTTTCTTTCTTTCTTTTTTTGTTTTGTTTCTTTCATTTTGTTTGTTTATTCCCCTTTCTTTCTTTTCTTGATTCTTTCTTTCCTTTTTTTTTTTTGTTTGTTTTGTTTCTTTCATTTTTTTTCTTTTCCCCTTTCTTTTCTTTTTCTTTCTTTCTTTCTTTCTTTCTTTCTTTTTTTTGTTTTATTTTGTTTCATTTTCTTTCTTTGATATTATTCCCCTCCTCTTTTTTCTTTCTTTCTTTCTTTCTTTCTTTCTTTCTTTGTTTGTTTCTTTTCTTTCTTTCTTTTGATATTCCCTCCTCTTTTCTTTATTTGTTTGTTTGTTTTTCTTTCTTTTATTCTTTCATTGATTGTTTCTTTCTTTGATTTATTCCCTCCTCTTCTTTCTTTCTTTCTTTTCTTTCTTTCTTTCTTTCTTTCTTTCTTTTGTTTGTTTGTTTTCATTGTTTGTTCTTTCTTTGATATTATTCCCCTCCTCTTTTTTCTTTTCTTTCTTTCTTTCTTTCTTTCTTATATTATTCCTCTTCATTGTTTGTTTCTTTCTTTGATATTATTCCCTCCTCTTTCTTTTTTCTTTCTTTTTTTTTTCTTTCTTTTATTCCTCTTTTTATTTCTTTGTTTGTTTCTTTCTTTCTTTTCTTCCCCTATTTTCTTTCTTTTCTTTCTTCATTGTTTGTTTGTTTCTTTTCTTTGATCTTTGATTCCCCTCCTCTTTTCTTTCTTTCTTTCTTTTGCTTTCTTTCTTTTTTCTTTCTTTCTTATATTATTCCTCTTCATTGTTTGTTTCTTTTCTTTGATATTATTCCTCCTCTTTCTTTTTTCTTTCTTTCTTTCTTTCTTTCTTTCTTTCTTTCTTATATTATTCCTCTTCTTTATTTGTTTGTTTGTTTCTTTCTTTCTTTGATATTATTCCCCTCCTCTTTCTTTCTTTCTTTCTTTCTTTTGTTTGTTTGTTTCTTTCATTCTTTTTGTTTGATATTATTTCCCTCCTCTTTTCTTTCTTTTTTCTTTCTTTTCTTTTTTCTTTCTTTCTTTTCTTTTATTTCTTTCTTATTTATTCCTCTTCATTGTTTGTTTCTTTCTTTGATATTATTCCCTCCTCTTTTTTCTTTCTTTCTTTCTTTTGTTTCTTTCTTTCTTTCTTTCTTTCTTATATTATTCCTCTTTTCTTTATTTGTTTGTTTGTTTGTTTCTTTCTTTGATATTATTCCTCTTCTTTATTTGTTTGTTTGTTTCTTTCTTTGATTTATTTCTTTCTTTCTTTTTTTTTTTTTTTCTTTCATTCTTTCTTTTTTTTGTTTCTTCCTCCTCTTTTTATTTCTTTCTTTCTTTCTTTCTTTCTTTCTTTCTTTCTTTCTTATATTATTCCTCTTCTTTATTTGTTTGTTTGTTTGTTTCTTTCTTTGATATTATTCCCCTCCTTTTTCTTTCTTTCTTTCTTTCTTTCTTTCTTTCTTTCTTTCTTTCTTTCTTTTGTTTTTTTGTTTCTTTCATTCTTTCTTTGATATTATTCCCCTCCTCTTTTCTTTCTTTCTTTCTTTCTTTCTTTCTTTCTTTCTTTCTTTCTTTCTTTCTTATATTATTCCTCTTCTTTATTTGTTTGTTTGTTTGTTTCTTTCTTTTTTCTTTGATATTATTCCCTCCTCTTTTCTTTCTTTCTTTCTTTTTTGTTTGTTTTTCTTTCTTTCTTTATTTTCCTTTCTTTTTTGTTTTTTGTTTCTTTCTTTCTTTTTATTATTCCCCTCCTTTCTTTTCTTTCTTTCTTTCTTTCTTTTGTTTTCTTTCTTTCTTTCTTTCTTTGATATTATTCCTCTTTTCTTTCTTTGTTTTCTTTCTTTCTTTCTTTCTTTTGTTTTGTTTCTTTCTTTCTTTCTTTGATTTTTTCTTTCTTTTCTTTCTTTCTTTCTTTCTTTCTTTCTTTTTTTCTTTCTTATTTTTCTTTTTTTTTTTTTTTTCTTTCTTTCTTTCTTTGATATTATTCCCCTCCTT
>CAHIKZ030000860.1:552500-622500 GCA_903632075.3 Acanthosepion pharaonis | reverse complement strand
CTTTTTCTTTTGTTTCTTTTTCTGATATTATTCCCTCCTCTTTTCTTTCTTTCTTTCTTTCTTTTCTTTCTTTCTTTCTTTCTTTTTTTCTTTCTTTCTTTCTTATATTATTCCTCTTCATTGTTTGTTTCTTTCTTTGATATTATTCCCCTCCTCTTTCTTTCTTTCTTTTTCTTTCTTTCTTTCTTTCTTTCTTTCTTTCTTATATTATTCCTCTTCTTTATTTGTTTGTTTGTTTGTTTCTTTCTTTGATATTATTCCCCTCCTCTTTCTTTCTTTCTTTCTTTCTTTTTTTTTTGTTTGTTTGTTTGTTTCTTTCTTTTCTTTGATATTATTCCCCTCCTCTTTTTCTTTCTTTCTTTCTTTTTTTTTTTTTCTTTCTTTCTTTTATTATTCCTCTTCTTTATTTGTTTGTTTGTTTGTTTCTTTCTTTGATATTATTCCCCTCCTCTTTCTTTCTTTCTTTTCTTTCTTTCTTTCTTTCTTTCTTTCTTTTTTTTGTTTGTTTGTTTGTTTCTTTCTTTCTTTGATATTATTCCCCTCCTCTTTTCTTTCTTTCTTTCTTTCTTTCTTTCTTATATTATTCCTCTTCATTGTTTCTTTCTTTCTTTGATATTATTCCCCTCCTCTTTTCTTTCTTTCTTTCTTTCTTTTTTTCTTTCTTTCTTTCTTATATTATTCCTCTTCTTTATTTGTTTGTTTGTTTGTTTCTTTCTTTGATATTATTCCCCTCCTCTTTCTTTCTTTCTTTCTTTCTTTCTTTCTTTCTTTCTTTTGTTTGTTTGTTTGTTTGTTTCTTTCTTTGATATTATTCCCCTCCTCTTTTCTTTCTTTCTTTCTTTCTTTCTTTCTTATATTATTACTCTTCTTTGTTTGTTTCTTTCTTTGATATTATTCCCCTCCTCTTTTCTTTCTTTCTTTCTTCCTTTCTTTCTTTCTTTCTTTCTTATAATATTCCTCTTCTTTATTTGTTTGTTTGTTTCTTTCTTTCTTTGATATTATTCCCCTCCTCTTTCTTTCTTTCTTTCTTTCTTTCTTTCTTTCTTTCTTTCTTATATTATTCCTCTTCTTTATTTGTTTGTTTGTTTGTTTCTTTCTTTGATATTATTCCCCTCCTCTTTCTTTCTTTCTTTCTTTCTTTCTTTCTTTTGTTTGTTTGTTTCTTTCATTTTTTCTTTGATATTATTCCCCTCCTCTTTTCTTTCTTTCTTTCTTTCTTTTCTTTCTTTCTTTCTTTCTTTCTTTCTTTATGTATTTCTTTCATTTTTTATTCCACTCATTCTTTCTTTCTTTCGATCTTTATTTCTTTCATTTTTTTATTTCATTCGGTCTTTCTTTTTTATCTATTTCGTTTGCTCTTTTTTATTTCTTTCGTTCTTTCTTTCTTTGATTATTTCCTTTGTTTATTCTTTCTTTCTTTCTTTCTTTCTTTCTTTCTTTCTTTCTTTCTTTCTTTCTGTCTGTCTTAATTTCGTTCTTTCTTTCTTTCGTCCTTTATTTCTTTCGTTCTTTATTTCTGAAATTTCACTGAATGGTCAAATTGGCAGCTGATCCAAAAAATGACCTACAGACTATTGTTAACTGGGGCAAGGAATGGCTTGTTAATTTTAACGCCTATGAAACTAATTTAATTTGTTTGAACCCTTCTGCGATAATCCTTTTTAACTTCCATCAGTATGGCTGATGCTAACCTCCTTGAGAATGACTCATTGTGCCTTCTCGGACAAACGTTTTAAACTGACTTGAAATGGAAAGTTCATATTGACGCAGCTGCTAGGTCTTCCCTCTAGGAAAGTTGGTTCACTCTGTCGTACTTGATAATTTTTCTCGTCAGAATCTATCTTCCATGTTTATAATTATAATTAAGAAATTAATCCTAGCGCCGCTTAATCACATATTCCGTGGTGGAACTCATCCGAGTTTTCCTTACTATGTTATCGAGCGGCGCTATATCGAGTCTAATTCGCTACCTCTTCGTCACCGAGGCTCATTGGTACAGTTGGTATGACGTTTGCCTGATATCGTAACTGTCCGGGTTTCAATTCATTGTAGTGGATGTGCACGGTACTGATGAGTCCCAAATATAGGATGAAACAGCCGTCCAGTGCTTTCTGCATTCTGTTGAGTTTTCTTCTAGACTCGATGAATTACTTAATTATAATTATCTCAAATCCTCCTAATAATTTCTATCACTTATATATTCTTGCTTGAACCGGCTTCTAATGTTCTGGATGGAGCGGCTTGGGGATAGTAGTCGTGGCTCGAGGGGGCACAGTCCTATGAATAAGGGAAACTTGGATGAGTTCCACCACGAATATGTGATCGAGCAGCACTATATCGAGTCTGATTAGTTGCCTCTTCGTCACCGAGGCTTGTTGGTACAGTTACTAATACGTTTCTGCATTCTGTTGAGGTTTCTTCTAGACTCGATGAATTACTTAATTATGATTATATCAAATCCTCCTAAAAATTTCTATCACTTGTATATCTTTGCTTAACGCAGCTTCTAATGCTCTAGAGGGAGCGAATTGGGAGCACAATCCGTTAGGGTAAGTATACTTGGATGAGTTACACCACGGAATTTAGTGTGAGCGGTGCTATATCGAGTCTACTTCATTACCTCTTCGAGGCCCGTTGGTCCAGTGGATATAACGCTTGCGTCGTATCGTAACGATCCGGGTTCAATTCTCGTAGTACGATGCACACTACTGATGTATCCGAATATATGCTTTCTGCATTCTCCTGAGGATCCTTCTAGACTCGATGAATTACTTAATTATGATTATCTCAAATGCTCCTAACAATTTCTATATTGAGAATTCTACCATTCTTACTTGCTTTGAATATTGCTGCCACATCTGACCGATTGCTATTGCTATATATTTAGAGATTCTTGATAAAGTACAAAGAAGAATCTGCAATGTTATTGGTCCTGACGTGGCACCTCTGCTTCAGTCACGTTCCAACTGCCGCTCTTCATTTTAATAAATGCTTTCATGATAATTGTTCTGATCTATAGTCTATGGTAACTAGGCTTTATAAATTTAAGCGCTGTACGACATTGGTGGTAAGGTCTCATCATTTTACAGTTGAAATAGATGTAACCGTAAGTTCTATGCTAACAGTTTCTTCTCTCACACTTCTTAGTTGGGGAACTCTCGTCCGGCTTTTTGCTTCACAGTCAACTTTGATCTTCAAAAAATTAAGTGCAATATCAATCGTCTTCTTCTGTCGACTTCATGCCTATTCTTTTATTGTTCTCTCTCCTTAATAGTGTTTCTTTTTCATATTTTTTAACACTCAGCCAGACCTTGCATCTTAGTGGCTTTATTTCCTTTCTTGTGGTGAAATGATTGAAATACTTTTCTTTCTTTCTTTCTTTCTTTCTTTCTTTCTTTCTTTCTTTTTCTTTGATATCCTCCAGGCGTCTGCTTAAACTGAGGCCTTTTTTCGTTTTTTCCATATATCTAGACACTAATTATAAACTATAATTTTGTGGGGTAAACATTTCACTGAAATATGTTGGATAATTTTCAAACTATCATCCATAATCATCGGGAATCGTGGATATATGAATTTAAGCAAAATGGTTGAAACATATGGGAAAGAAATGGTGGCGTCAGTTTAAACTGACGTCATGAAGATATGGGTGGAGTCATGTGATACTAACAAGATGGCCGCGGATTTTATCTTGCCAAATATGTAAGTAAAAAAAAAGAAGAGGTGTTAATCCGTTTCATTTAAAGTAAAACTGCGTTGGTGGCTGACGACTTTTGCACACGATCCTTTGTTTGTTGTATGAAAAGCAGATATGACATCGTCTGTTTTTGCCTACACAGGAAATGGGGAGATGAGACAGAAGACAATTACAAAACAAGAAGAAGAATTCACAAACATTGTTCGTTTATACGTGAGGCAGGTGTTGTATAAACGACAGTGGGCGGCGAGGCGGGTATAAACGTCTAAGAAAAATACAAACCAGGAATAGCGTTGATATTTGGGAAGCTTCGGCAAATCTGCCACACGGCCGACTGAGAGCAAATAATTGTAGTGAAAAATTGTATTACCTCTCTCCCCACGTACACATCAAATTTAAATATGACGAGCCAATCGGTATTTAATGTATCATCGTTATCATCTCTTGTAAGAAGCATCGGGATATTGAAAGATGCTTTCCAAATGCTAAGCAAAGTATTAAGAAACAGAAACATTTATTTAGAAACAAACAAATCAGAATCGTGACAAATAGAACACGCAGCAGAGTTAGACTGGAAATAGGACAAGAAAAGTACGGGTTCGTTAAAGACACTGGAACAAGGAATGTAATATTTGTGCTCAGAATGATTTCAGAAAGAGCTATAAAATGCAGAAGGATGGGTATCTGTGTTTTATAGATTATGCAAAAGTGTTTGAGAATGTACATAAAAAATAATTACTTGCGAGGTAAGCTTGACAAATTTGTATAGAAGAATAATCCAGAACATATAATGTCAGTAAACCGCCTGCAGACGGATAGAAAATGAATTCGGTAAATATACGAAGCACTTGCTGTAACAGAGATGTATAAGCGAATGCGAATTATTAATACAACGAAAATGGCCGTAGAAACAAAAAAAAAAAAAAAGAATCTGATTAGCAAGGTCGATTTTACTGCTTTTAAAATACAAACTTCCCATGATTTTCGAACGGTCATCCATATCTGCTCGAAGCGTATCTTAACGTAGACAAATGACATCACACACTACGAAATGGACAAAGTCCGACAATTATTTAAATATATTTTCTTGTTATACGTCATTTATATAGACACAAATATTTAAGTAAATGCTCTGTTTGTAATAAACAGTATTAACAAACATTTACCGACCTGAACGTCAGAGAAATAGATAGATAGATAGATAATGAGACTGAGATAGATAGATATAGACAGATGGAATAGACATACAGACACAAAGAAAGAAAGAAAGAAAGAAAGAAAGAAAGAAAGAAACATATGAAGAGACAGGGATAGATAGATAGATAGATAGATAGATAGATAGATAGATATGAACAGATGGAATAGACACACAGAGAGACAGACAGAAAGAAAGAAAGAAACATATGAAGAGACTGGGATAGATATATAGATATATAGATAGATAGATAGATAAGGAAGAGACTGAGATAGATACATATGGACAGTCCGGGATCGATATAGATAGATAGATAGATAGATAGATAGATATGAACAGATGGAATAGATGTGAGACAGACAGAGGAATAGAAACAAAGAAAGAGAAAACATAATGACAGACAGACAGAAATAGATATATAGATGAATAGATAAATAAGGAAAAGACTATATGAAACATATGGACAGTCCGGGATAGATAGATAGATGAATATATAGATAGATAGATGAACAGATGGAATAGACACACAGAGAAGACAGACTTAAAGAAACATATGGACAGTCATAGATAGATAGATATATATAGATGAATAGGAAGAGACTGGAATAGACACATAGATAGACAGACAGATGGAATAGACACACAGAGAGACAGACAGAAAGAAAGAAAGAAAGAAAGAAAGAAAGAAAGAAACATGTGAAGAGACTGGGATAGATAGATAGATAGATAGATAGATAGATAGATAGATAATGAGATTGAGATAGATAGATATAGACAGATGGAATAGACATACAGACAGAAAGAAACAAAGAAACAAAGAAAGAAACATATGAAGAGACTGGGATAGATAGATAGATAGATAGATAGATAGATAGATAGATAGATAGATAGATTCATTTTCCCTTATAAATTTAACGTACTGACTTCTTTGCTTTATATAGTGTATGTTAGATATTATATGTTTATTTCACTTTATATTTGGCTATCGTGTGAAACCTTTACTATTTCAGTCTTTGGCAAAAGCGAATTTGGGAAAAGTGAACTTTTGACACACACACACACACACACACACACACACCCACCCCCCTCGTTCTGTTCTATTGTCTACGATAGCTGCTTTCTGTTTGACATGGCCGTACCCAGGCCATCTACCCAATTTATCCTCGGCACTTCTCCGTTTCTTTTCCTCTCGTTAAAAAGATTTTTTTTTTCAGTTTTCCCAAAGTTCCACTCTCTGGTCTTGTCTAATATTTGACAGATATACTCTTTCATGTCGACGAATACCGACCCTCCTCTTTATTCCCATTGTACAGACAAAATCCTGGCTTTTCTTCCTGGAAGTCAGCCTACTAGGATTGATTGAATCGTTTTTACGGCTTATCAAGCGTTTGCAGGTTATTTAAAGCCAGAAGATATTTTTAGATCATTTTTTTGAGGTAATAATGATCTTTGATGATGCAAATCATATGTTGTGTTAAACCCTCTTACAGTCGAATGAACTCTTCCTCCTCTCATAAATACTAACTGCGAGACTTCCTAGGAGAGAGTCCTGAGCAGCCGAGACGCAGTCTCTGACTGTGTGCGACTTCTGTCGAACTCTCTGCTCTGGCAGAGAGGAACCCGGACGAGGTTTTGCCGAAGGGCAGGGTTTCCTCCGGGGAGGTAGACAGGCCCTGAACTCACTTATGCGGTTTCTAAAGGAATATTTTTGGCCTAGCCTACGGGCTCGGAGAAACCCACGTTAAACTCGGCCTTGTACCACATACATTCCTCGTGGGGGGGACTGTTAAATATCGGCAGTCGTGAGCAGCCGAGACGCAGTGTAAACTGACCGTTCCGGCGTACACCTCTATCTGCTTATTACTATTTTCACTACACTTGTTTAAATCTACCTTCGTCTTCTGTGTCTTTCTTTCTGGTTCCTAAACAGGCCACAACATCATATTAGTTGAACCGTCAATGGCGTATCGAGAAAAGTGTTCAAAAATATTTTTCGAAAACAATTTACTCGAATTGAAAATTGTTTGAATGAAAATTAATCGAAAGGATAATTATACTAAATGATATTTATTTGAAATACCTATGTTTGAGACACATATGTGGTTTTTATTCGAGAGTGCCTAGGCTGATTTACCTAGAACTTTTAACGCTCTTGAAGGATGACACAGGGCTTCTTTTACAAGTGTCATCCAATCATCCCACAATATGGAAATACTTAGACAATCTTAAAAGAGAACAAGAATTGCAAGAAATTTATATTGCAAAAGTAAGAACAGGTTACCAAAATATCAAGAACGCCAAGAAATACCACGACGCAAATACTAAAAAAAAAAAAAAAAAAATTAGTGGCATTCTTTAACGAGTACAGTAGTTAAATCGTTTGGTTTGCTTTGTTTTACGGTACATCAACACCTCAATGGGTTATTTAATGCCGACAAGATTTTTATTGCTGGTAATATTTTTTTTTTTAAGAATGTATTGCTGGTAATTTTTTTTCAAAAATGTATACCTGGTAATAATTTTAAAAAAATGTATTCCTGATAATAATTGTTTACAAAATATTTCTGGTATTAAAACCTTTTTTTACACTTTCATAGTGTTTTGAACCAAGTTTGGGGGTTAACTATTTACCCATAGCTGAGACCCGAACAGGTGCTACTACCACGGGTCAGGGTGGACCTGGAAACACCAGCAATTAAGAGGTGGTTCCACGCTCCTCAAAACATCCTGATCAGAGGCCTTGCTTGCTGGACGTAGTTTATCGTCATACCCAGGTCGGTTCAGTGGTTGACTATTTGCGTGCAGTAGCATTTAGGTTATAAGGATTTTTCTTACTAAATTGTTTTATTAACGATATTTGTATTTCAAATAATTATCATTGGTGTCTTTCCTCTTTTAATTTTTACATTTTTATTGCAACAAAGAATTTTGCATTTCGAAAAAATAGCATAGCGTATACAACCTGATAGGTGTATACTGTATGCTAAGCGTATACTCTTGCCTGGGTATATCCTCGAGGCTGTGTGTATACAATGTGCATGTGGTATGTTCTGGGTTGAATGTATACACTGAGCTACCAGTATATACTCGTGGCTAGGTGTGTACTCTGTGCAAGGTGTATACACTGGGTTGGATATATACACAAGGCTGAATGTATACACTGCGCTAGCAGTATAGTCCAGGCTGGATTTATACACTGGGGTAGCTGTTGAATACTCGGTGCTAAGTGTATACTCTTGACTGGGGGTATATGCAGAGCTAGAGGTATATATTCGAGCCTGTATGTATTCTCTGCGGTAGGTTTATACTATGGGCTGGTTGTATAGTGAGTGTTAAATGAATAGTCTGGCTAGGTATATACAACAGGCTAGTGGTATACTCCGGGCTTAGTGTATATTTTGTGCTAGATATATACTCTGGGATGGGTGTATCTTCGAGGTTGGGTGTATAATCTGTGCAAGGTATATACTCTCGGATGGATGTATCCTCGAAGTTGGGTGTATAATCTGTGCTAGGTTCATATTCTGGGATGGGTGTATCCTCAAGGTTTGGTGTATAATCTGTGCTAAGTTTATACTCTCGGATGGATGTATCTCAAAGTTGGGTGTATAATCTGTGCTAGGTTTATTCTCTAGGAAGTGTGTATCCTCAAGGCTGGGTGTATAATCTGTGCTATGTTAATGCTTTGGGATGGGTGTATCCTCGAAGGTTGGTTGTATAATCTGTGCTAGGTTTATACTCTCGGATGGGTGTATCTCAAGGTTGAGTGTATAATCTGTGCTAGGTTTATACTCTAGGAAGGGTGTATCCTTAAAGCTGGATGTAAAATCTGTCCTATGTTAATACTCTAGAAAGGGTGTATCCTCGAAGTTGGGTGTATAATCTGTGCTACCTTTATACTCTGGGCTATATACACTGGGCTGGGTATATACTCGAGGATGTGTGTATACACTGGGTCAGCGGTGTGCTCTGTGCAGTATGTATATTCCGAGCATGGTGTATACTCTGTGCTAGGTGTATACTCTAGGCTGGGTATATACTCGAAGCTGGGTGTATACACTGGTGTAAGAGTATACACCCAGCCCGGAGTATACTCTTAAGGGGTAAGAGTACACTTTGGGATGGGTGTATACTCTGTGCTAGGTGTATACTCTCTGCTGAGGGCATACTCCGGGCTGGGTATATTTATTTCCTAAGCGTAGCTTAGAGGTGGTACGAGGCCGAAAGTATGAGGCACTTATGAGGATCGAAATCCCTATTCAGTCGTAACTATTTATCGATGCAAGCTTGCTACCCATTGCACCACGCCGAGGTGACCTGGAATGATTATCTAAGCGTAGCTTAGATGTGGCACAAGGCTGAAAGTGTGGAGCACCCAGTAATGTCCGCACTCACTATTAAGCCGTAATGGATCTAGCTAAGTAATCTTGTTAACCATTACATCATCTTGAAGAGCCCCACTCCGGGCTGGGTATATACGCTATACTAGGTGTATACTCCTGGGTGGGTGTATACTCTGGGCTAGGCGTATATTCTGGGTTTGGTATAAACACGAGGCTGGGTCTATACTTTGTGTTAGTCTGAAACACTTGACATTATCTGCAATTCGGTCTTGAAATCACGACCAGGGAGTGTATATATATATATATATATATATATATATATATATATATATATAAAAATAATAGGCACGAACAATGAAATTTATAATTCAGTTTTCTTAGCATTTATTTATTTTTTTATTTAAAGAAAAACAGTGCTCGATACAACAGTAGAGCATAATATAAATGTTTTTTTAAAAAATATATAATCATCACAACACCGAAATTACCATGTTTCAAAACTGAAGCTTCAATTTTAATTCAGCCATACAAATTAAACTAAAAATGCCAGAGTTCCGTTCCATTATCAAGCGATGCTAAGAATAACTTTCCAGAAATTGATTCATTTAATTTATAAGTCCAGACAAATTTGATATTTTGAGATGTTAGGGTTAAGGAAAATTCTATCTTTTTTTTTTATTTTAGTGGTGTTATGATTTAACTTATTTAGAAAACTCATGTATCTAATTTATTGAAGCCATCAAGTCGATCAAGTCAAGGTAGGGGCTGGGGTATCTGTCTATTAATAGAAACTTCCTCTTTCAAAGCAGAATTTTGTGGTACTGTCTATGTTCAGAGACATCGTCTGGGTTTAAATAGCGATAGCTTTGGCATTTTTATTTTTTTATTTTTATAATTTTCAATTACGATTTTTTCAAAACGGACATTCAAATATTATTTAGTCACATTTTTAATATTTATATTTTTATTCGTACCGACTTAAGGTATAATATTTTATTTATTTACTAATTGAGTACATATATGGTAACTTTAAAAATTAATATATTAGAATCTAAATATGTATTCATAAACTATTCTATTTATGATCAAATATAAAGACGTTAGTTTCTTTTTTAAATTAGATATTACTTAAGGAAAAGTTTTGGCATTGCCTAAAAAAACTCGATATTTCTTTGATTTAACACTAATCAAAACAGAATAACTGAAAGTTTTAAGATCAGCGTTCCGTTTCGCAATACGATCACGTCGGTGTCACGTCGGCGATGTTGTGAAAACGTATTCCTAAAATACAGTATATTTTAAATGAAAAATGAAAAAGAATTTTATTTTAATCTAAAATTTTTAAGTACGTTTGTCGAGCATTAATCTTGCTAGAAAAGGGGAAATATTAAAGGAGCCGGGTCTAGTATTCACCGTACGTGAGATAGATATTATGCCTATTTCATAAAACAACAACGCCCGCGTGACGCCCGCGTGACGCCCACGTGACGCCCGCGTGACGCCCACGTGACGCCCACGTGATCGTATTGTGAAACGGAACGCTGACCTTTAAAATTTCAGTTATTCTGTTTTGATTAGTCTTACTCTTATGTCTGTCGTTTTTTCATGTTGACTTGAATATTGTCTAATGTTAATTATGTTTTCCTGAAGAAGGTCTACTAGACCGAAACGTCTGACGTCAACATTAAATTAACATTAAAACAGCATAACTGAAAATTTGGATTTTTGTTTTTCCATATATTTTTCTTCATCATATATATATATATATATATATATATATATATATATATGTGTGTGTGTGTGTGTGTGTGTGTGTGTGTGTGTCTATATTTCTGAGATGAGGTATTATGTACATTATTTACATTATTCGGACTATTGTCCTCATCTTTGTCGCCATATTTATCACAACGTTTCGGCCGTTGTACGCTCCGGCCTTCTTCAGGTGGTTGAAATTTCGCTCACTGGGGTAGACTGTTCTAGTTCCATGTGCCATGTTTGATGGATGTCAGTTATCAGTTATCTCCTGCTAATTTCCCTCTGAAACTATGCTAGGCCACAAAAATCTCCTGAGCCGACCAAGCATAGAAATGAATACAATATGGGAACCAGTAATAAGGAGTGCCAGAGAAAAGCAATGCTAACAACAAAATTGCAATATGAGCTCTGGTAAAAACATGAAATGATAACAGGAAAAATTGCAATATGAGCACTGGTAAAAATGGTTGCTGAAGACATTAGGTTTATAATACCCAGAAATTCATAACCAAATGTCCTCAAGGACACATGGCACAGTGGATAAAGGCGTTCGTTAGATCCAGTGACAGGACCCAAAGAGTGTGTGTTCACAAAAATCTCCTGAGCCGACCAAGAATATGGGAACCAGTAATAAAGAGTGCCAGAGAAAAGCAATGATAACAACAAAATTGCAATATGAGCTCTGGTGAAAACATGAATGATAACAGCAAAAAATGGTTGATGAAGACATTAGGTTTATAATACCCAGAAATTCATACCCAGAAAAAGGCGTTGGTTAGATCCAGTGAGAGGGCCCAAAGAGTGTGAGTTCAATACCCGGTTAGGAGGGAAATTAGCGGGAGATAACTGACATTCATCAAACATGACACGTGGAACTAGAACAGTCTACCCCAGTGAGCGAAATTCCAACCACCTGAAGAAGAAACGTTGTGTTAAATATGGCGACAAGGATGAGGACAATAGTCAAATAATGTAAATAATATATATATATATATATATATATATATATATATATATATATATATATAATAAATCCTATATATAGCCAGGCAAACCTACCTAGGTTTCACCTAAAACAATCTTCAGGGTGAACGATTTTTTTCGCCTTGTTCTGATGTTTTTAGTTCTTTCTTTTTTACTTACAGTTTTTCCTCAGGTACCAATTTGCCCTCAGGAATTTGCCTCAGGTGTCTACAAGTTGAGTTTTGATGTTTTTCAAGCGAGTAATACTGTTAATACATACATACATACATACATATATATATATATATATATATATATATATATATATATATATGTGTGTGTGTATATATATATATATATTAACACATTGCCAATTTATATATATATATATATATATATATATATATATATATATATATATATATATATCAATGTTAAGCAAAAATGCTAAATTAATTATAATGACCACGTGAAGATTAGATATCGCCAAACGGCATATCAGGTAGGAGAGAAATCTTTGATATTTTTCTTAATGTCTGTCTGTGGTAACCGTATTCTTCATATAAGACTTATATAAGTTCCCATATATATATTATCAGAGATTGAATTAAATATCGTTTCCTGTCTCGAAGATTTTCGTAAAAATCCGAGGTTACGTACCATACGTAATTTACTTAGAACTTGAGAGAGACGAGAGAAGACAGAAAATGCCGGGTCGTAAAATGGTAGGTAAGGTTTGGTTTGGTTTGGTTTGGTTTGGTTTACGGCATATCAACCTAAATGTGTTATTTAATGCCGACAAAATTTTTATTACTGGTAATATTTTGTTTTGTTAAAAATTTATTACTGGCAATAATTTTTCCTTCAAAACTACTGAAGTAATAAATTTTTTTCAAAAAACGTATTGTTGGTAATATTGTTGTTTTCAAAAATTTATTGCTGATAATAATTTCTTACAAAGTATTTCTGATATTAAAACGTATTTTTACAATTTCACAGTGTTTTGACCCCAGTTTCGGGGTTAACCATAGCTGGGACCCTAACAGGTACAGGTGCTACCACCCCGGGTCAGGGTGGTCCTGGGAACACCAGCAATTAAGAGGTGGTTCCACACTCCTCAAAACCTCCTGATCAGAGGCCTTGCTGTTGGATGTAGTTTATTGTCATACCCAGGACGCGGATATAGTTTATCATCATACCCAGGACGCGGATGTAGTTTATTGTCATACCCGGGACGCGGATGTAGTTTATCGTCATACCCAGGACGCGGATGTAGTTTACTGTCATACCCAGGACGCGGATATAGTTTATCATCATACCCAGGACGCGGATGTAGTTTATCATCATACCCAGGACGCGGATGTAGTTTATCATCATACCCAGGACGCGGATATAGTTTATTGTCATACCCAGGACGCGGATATAGTTTATCATCATACCCAGGACGTGGATGTAGTTTATTGTCATACCCAGGACGCGGATGTGTTTATCATCATGCCCAGGGCGCGGATATAGTTTATCATCATACCCAGGACGCGGATGTAGTTTATTGTCATACCCAGGACGCGGTTTATCATCATACCCAGGACGCGGATTTATTGTCATACCCAGGACGCGGATGTTTATTTTATCATATGGTTTATCATCATACCCAAGACGCGGATGTGGTTTACTGTCATACCCAGGACGCGGATGTAGTTTATCGTCATACCCAGGACGCGGATGTAATTTATCATTATCGGACATATGTGGTTTATCCCAGGACGCGGATGTAGTTTATCATCATACCCAGGACGCAGATATAGTTTATTGTCATACCCAGGACGCGGATGTAGTTTATCTTCATACCCAAGACGCGGATGTATTTTATCGTCATAACCTGGACGCGGATGTAGTTTATTGTCATACCCAGGATGCGTAAAGTGGTAGGAGGACGATGTTAATATAAGAAGCCCATTGAGTATCGTAAGCCAAATATAAAAAAAAAATCTATTTCTTTATTTTTTTAGTGACTATGTATTTCCAGTATTATCTTTTTATTTCTTTTCATTTTTCGATTGCTTATTTGTGTTTTTTTGTCTTTTCTTTGAGTTTTTCATCGTTTTTTCTTTCTTTTTTTCTTTCTTTCTTTTTTATTTCATTATTTTTCTTTCATGTTTTGCTAGGTTCGCACCCTAGCATTTTCTTTCTTTTTTTCATTCATTCATTCATTCATTCATTCATTCATTCTTTGATGTTTTGATCGATTCTTTCTTTTTTTCTTTCTCTCTTTCTTTCATTCTTTCTTTCTTGATTATTTTATTTTCATGTTTGATAAAATTCTTACCCTTGGGTTCTTTCTTTCTTTCTTTCTTTCTTTGATGTTTTGATCTGTTCTTTCTTCTTTCTTTCTTTCTTTCTTTGTTTCTTTCTTTCTTTACTATTTTATTTTCCAGTTTGCTAAAATTCTTCCCCTTGGGTTCTTTCTTTCTTTCTTTCTTTCTTTCTTTCTTTCTTTGATGTTTTTCTTTCTTTTCTTTCTTTCTTTCTTTCTTTCTTTCTTTCTTCATTATTTTTCTTTGATCTTTTGATAGGTTCGTACACATGAATTTTTTTCTTTCTTTCATTCTTTTTTCTTTCTTTCTTTCCTTCCTTCTTTCCTTCCTTCTTTCTTTCTTTGATGTTTCGATCGGTTCTTCCTTCCTTCCTTCTCTTCTTTCCTTCCTTTCCTTCCTGGTTCCTTTTTCCTCCTTTCTTTCTTTGTTTCACTGGATTTTCTTTTTCTTTCCTTTGTGTCTGGATTTTCTTTTATTTCCTCCTTTCTTTTTTTTATAGCCTTCCTCTATTTGAAAGCTTTTTAAACATCACGTCCTCAACATGTCTACCTGTCGCAGGAACACCTAACGAAAAGGAATATAAATATACATAATAAATATTAACAACTTAATGAGTATAATATATCCATTACTGAACAAGCTATAAAAGTGACGAATTTATTCCGAGTTCCGCCAGGATTTCTCGGATTACCTCTTCTGTATTTTGATTGGCTTATAAATAGGCTTGTCTCAGGTATTTTAACATTATCCAATTGCGTCCCAGTCTTGCTTCGTTAATTTCTTCTGCCTAACATCCAACATTTTTGCTGCTGCTTGCAAAGGTTTATTGCTTATGGCGTTCCAGATAACACAATATTCTTAATGTTCAAGAGGGTGATTTGAAAAGTGTTTAAACGAAGGCCAAACAAATAAATACAGAAACGCGCCTGCCATGTGGATAAAATGGTTGCATATAGAGAAGGTCTTGAGGCCTGAGGCGAGGTATTTCGATTTTATTCGATTATCATATTTAGGAAGACACGCGTTACGGAATATTACGAACGCCCACTATGTGGCCGAGGATAAGTACCTTGAATAAAAATCGTAAGATACTATGGACATTTTAGTGGCCGATAAAGTGAATAAATAAAGTAAGCAAATAGACGCCTTATTAACAATCAGAAGTTCCCTGAGGCAGGGGTCGGCAACCTACGGCACGCGTGCCACACTTGGCACGTCAAGCAATTTCCAATGGCACGTAGCCGCAAATGACATCACAAAATCCGAATCAATAACTACTACAACACAAAAAGATATTTAGCTGTTTCAATTTTAATATATACTAAAGTATATATACTGTATATTACTATATAAAATATATTGTTAAACAGGTATAATGACCATGACTTGTATAAAAATACATATGTTGTTGGCACACTGAATAATTTTAAAACCGTAAGTCGGCACATAGTAAAAGCTTGCCGATCCTGCCCTAGGCTATATATATATATAAGGCAGAATGTGTGTGTGTATGTGTGTAATGAATGCACGGCCGCAATTTTCCACGGATTTGCACCAAAATTTACATGCACATGCTCCAAGTTAGCGGGAAGGCCAAGACCGACTTTGCATTTCCCAACTCCCATTGATAGTGTAAATAATCGATTTTTTCATGCTTCTACGGCAGTTTTCATGTAGTTTGCGGCAATTTTGTACTGGCCAGAGTGAGAGCCAATAGCTGGCTGCCACGAATAGGCAGGAAGATTCTATTGGCCAGCGTGAGAGTCAACAGCTGACTGATACGAATGTTAACTAGCATGCAAAAAAAAATCGATAGCTGCATTCGTCACAAGTGGGAAAAATTTAAATCTGCATGGCACTTTACTGCAGTTGTCTCATTAGCTTGCTTAAACTCAACGTTGATTCTGATTCCGCAGAACTGGGTTGGGTGTGAATAAGTATTTCTTGTTAACATTCTTTTTTCATTCGGTTTTTCCAGTTACGAGTCCTTTTTTAAAGCTGATCGTTTTGTGTTCATTTTGTTTAGTTCTTTTTTCGTAACAGATTTAATGTTTAGTATAGAGCTTAGAAAAATTTCGCAGTGTGAGATAGGCAAGAAGTAAGGCATGTAGCAGCATCAGCACGGCAAAGGGCACTCCTTTAAAGGCAAGGAAGGGCAAAAATATTTTAAGTCAAGTGATAGCGATTGCTGTATGAGTCGTACGATTTTGAATAAAAAGCACGGGCAACGCCGGGCCATGCTTCTAATATATATATATATATATATATATATATATATATATATATATATATATATATATATATATTATTGAAGGCAAGAAATTTACAAAGAGCGGGTCGCCTGGACCTGATGAACAGCGTCTCCAACATCTTCAGATGGAATAACGAGTGTGCTCTGGCTTGCGATGCTGTGTCTCTAGCATCTTTGGTGTTATCATTTTTATTATTATAATATTTTCCCCTGTCCATTCATTCACGTCATCCGAGACAGACTTTCTTCTCATAATTTGTTTCCCCGTTTACAGTTCTGACGAAAAGGGAACGAAACCGGTCGACTTGTCTTCGTGTTTTTGTTTTAAAATTTATCATGGTCTATAGTAAATTAATGTCTTGCCTTTAATGCCATAATACGTATTTGTACCGTTAAAAACATATTTAAATATATATATATATATTTGTGTGTGTGTGTGTGTGTGCGCGCGCGCGTGTGTGTGTGGTCAGTTCAATTTATATTACAATGAATCATTCATAGAAAAAAGTAATTAGTATAAAGTTAATGATATAAAATGGCGAAATCCTTTCGCAAAGAAAATTTTAAAGGTGCATTAATCTCCAAATCACTCGATGAATGTTATGATCCTTGTTTTTAAAAATTATAAGCTGTATAAGGTTTTACCAAAAAACAAAATAATTTCCATGCCTGAAGATGACTGAATGTACAGTCGAAAATACTTGCGTATTAAAGAAAGACTTATACAGCTTATAATTTAAAAAAAAACAAGGATCATAACATTCATCGAGTGATTTGTAGGTAAATGTATTTTAATTTTTTTTCAGTGAAGGATTTCGCCATTTTATATCATTAACTTTACTAATCTACATTTTGTATGAATGATTCATTACTAATATATATATATATATGAAGAAATATAGTTTTATGGTACTCTCTCTCTCTCTCTCTCTCTCTCTCTCTCTATATATATATATATATATATATATATATATATATATATATATATATATATATATATATATATATATATATATATATAACCTACACGCCAGCCACTGGGTGGTATCCTACCAACGTTTACTGCTGGTGGCCCGCTGTCCGACTGCCGGCGTGTTCCTCTCGACAATGTTATCATTGGCGGAACGCTAGAAGCTCACCGGTGGTTGCCACCAGAGGACCTCTAGCGCTGCCAACGGCGGCCCGCCAACAGGCTTCTAGCAGGTTGCGTGTAGGGAATAGAGGTTGAGTCACCTTTATCCGAAATTCTCAAATCCGGAAACGACAAAAAAACCTCTAAAATCCGTTAATTTCTCAGGTGCTGACATGACTTGCCACAAATGGAAAATTTCAGAAAGCACTGCGAAGGTTTCTAGCTGATGTGCAGTTGTTGTAAGCGAACGCATCTGCCCTGCATGGTGGGGGGGGGGCAGCCCAGCTACATAACCTACGTTGGCGCCAGTTTTTTTTTGTTACCGATCGTCAGAGTAACACCTTCTTTCGTGGATTAACTAACGGGTGTTTCGTGCTCAGTAAAGATATTATTCAAAATGTCGAAAAGTCCTGCTGATATCCATATGGGTAGTGAAAAGAGAAGCATTTCTGTTTATCAATGTCAAATAAAGTTAAACTGTTGGAAAAATGAACATCTCTCTGGTGTAAAATAGTGTTTGGTGTTGCATTTATTTATTTTTGGTAAATTATCTCGTCTGCAGTTGCTCTCTCACAGACGTGTCGTCGCCTCCCTCTGTCTCTTTTTACAAATACTTTGATGGTAATTGCTCCGATGAGCTGCTTTCGCTGGTTCCCAGACTTCGCGAATTCAAGCGTCCTACGAGGCTGGCATCCCGCTCTCATCCTTTCACTGTTGAAACTGTTAAATGTAGCCGCCTCTTCTACTCCAATAGCTTCATATCTCGCACCTCTCGCCTGTGGAACACCCTTCCCTATTCCTGTTTACCTGATAGGTATAATCTCCAAAGATTCAAATGTAATGTCAATCGACATCTCCAGTTGCCTTGATCTATCCACTATCCTTCTCCTCATCCTTTCCTCTATCACTCCTATCTGCTCTCGCTCCAAATCCTCTATAACCCCTTGCGTGCTAGTGGCTTCTCGCCTTGCTAGGGGTGAAATGCTTAAAAAAAAAAGAAAAAAAAAGTAGTGATCATGTTTTTTTTGTACACGTACAGAAAGAACAAAACATTATTTTTACGTGAAACCTATAATTTCACCACTTAAAAATTCGTGGGAGCATTACATGGCAAGCATCGTTTGCCTATATCTGTACGTACACAAAATGTATTAAATTTTATCTAAAATTACCTTCAGGTCATATGTGTAAGCCGTGTGATGATATGTAATGGGATATCGTGTTTATGCTAAAGTTCCATTTCTAAGCTGCGCCATTTTATAGAAATATACAAATTAAATAGCTTGTATTCCCAAATCAGAAAACATCTGAAAACAGAAGCATTTCCGGTCACAAGAATTCGGATAAAAAAATTCTCAACTTGAATATAAAATGCAACGTATGTATGCTTGCCTGTATTGAAACCTTGAAAATTAATTCAATATATAAAGTTGTTTGTTTGTCTGTGTGTGTGCACTTTTTCGTTTTCTTGAACTTTTTGTTTTCATCTGTCTCTTTAATTTTCATTTGCTTTCTTCTTCTTCTTCTTCTTCTTCTTCTTCTTCTTCTTCTTCTTCTCCACATCCTCCCCTTCTTCTTCTTCTTCACATCCTCCCCTTCTTCTTCTTCTTCTTCTCCACATCCTCCCTTCTTCTTCTTCTTCTTCTTCTTCACATCCTCCCCTTCTTCTTCTTCTTCTTCTTCTTCTCCACATCCTCCCCTTCTTCTTCTTCTCCACATCCTCCTCCCCTTCTTCTTCTTCTTCGTCGTCCCTTTTCTTTTTTTACTGCCTTTCTCTCCTTTTGTTTTTGTTGTTTCTTTATAGACTCGTTCCTTTCTTTTTTACTCCCTTTCATTTTCTTTCTTTCTGCCTTTCTTTCTTTCTTTCTTCATTCCTTTCTTTCTTTCTTTCTTTCTTTCTTTCTTCATTCCTTTCTTTTTTTCTTTTCCTATCTCTTTTCTATTTTTTCCTTCTCCGTTCCTTTCATTTTCACTTCTTTTGTTTTCTTGTTCCGTGCATAATCATGGCTCTCCACAACTTCCTTCCTTTGTCCTCTTACTATGCCTCCCAGTCCTTCTTGCCTTCAATATGTGCTGCGAGTGTCAGATCTTCCAGGCCCTTCTTCCTCATTATGTGTCCAAGAAATTTCATCAGTCTTTTTATGTTTGTAAATATGTGCCATTTTGTGATTCCATTTTCTGTAAAATTTCCTCGTAATGGGTGAGCTATGGAAGAATGGTTTATTCCCAGGTTGTATTCTTCCCATAATGGACATTGTTATGTCCATGATATAATAACGCCTTATTGCACAGACGGAACAAAATATACCTCTTAGTTTTACGCTTATCCCACACAGAGAAACTATAATGCATATATACTGCAACAAGCAGTGTGAATACGAAAAATATATAGGGCTTTACTTGACCCTATATCAGATGTTCGTTTACCAGTAAATGAGGTACTAATAATATCTAATAATAATACTTTAGATTGTAATAATTAATTTTAGAAATAATAATAATTTACTGATACTAGTTTTACTTATTAACCCATATCTGGGGGTCGAATAGTTTGATTGTTATCGTTCTCAAGGTGAATATAAGTGAATATAACAAATTCGACTGGAATTGGAACTCGGTACTCAGATTTCTAATTTCGAGCCATTATCCATTATACCAACTGCATATCCAGGCTTACAGCACTTGGTATTCTAAAGCGGTCAATACGTACTGAGCAGACTCGACGTTGCTTTACTTCTCTCCCGTGTTAGAATCTGTGGAGATGCCGGTTAGTTTTTGACGTCACTGTAAACGCGTTGACAAAAAAAAAAAAAAGAAAAGATCTTTCAAATCTTTTCCATTGTCCAACGGTTTTCCCTCCTCCGACATTTACTTCTCTTTGTTGGGAAACAATGTGGAGATAAAAACAAAAAATGGTGGCATCTGATTGTCGAGCACGCAAGATGCTAACGTTATTGCTGTAGTCTTATCGGCTAGATAGCTCCAAGAATTACCAGTGAATTCTTTCGTCTATTTTTTTCTCATTCAATAGCCGACGCCATGCATCAAAAGATAAACATGGACGCCCGTGTTTTTGTACTTGTGGTTTGGTCCGCATTTAATGACGTGGCAGCAGGTATGAATCTCCTTCTGTTCCATTTTTTTTCTTTGCTATTGTCAACGGATTTATTTTTAACGCCATTATTCAACCAATACAAAGCCGGGGAGCCACTCAAGCTAGATGATTACAGAAGGAGGTTGCTTTATTTAGATAAGCAGCCTGAACAAGAAGCGCAGTATAAGAAGGATATATATATATATATATATATATATATATATATATATATATATATATACTAGTGTTTCCAATCTTTACAGGGAACACTTCTAGAATACCACGTTGAAACACCTGTTCTTGTGTGATCACTGAATATATATATATATATATATATATATATATATATATATATATATTTAAAAGAAAACAGACCACTTTAAGGTACCATTATAATAATTTATTTCACCAGAGCCCTTTTAAAAGGACGCCGTATCATCAGATAGTACTTCCAAAAATGAAATGAACCGAAAAATGAAATTAAAATTGATGGTTCTTTTAAATATTAGCTCTGGATTTATATTGAGCTCTCAGGATTTTATCCTCCTTGGGATCACCCATACGGATTACCAAGTTCTTCATAACTATATATATATATATATATATATATATATATATATATATATTCAAACATGTTAGATATAACAAACAAATATTATGTTTGACCATAAGCCGTTCTAAACTTCGTATAGTGGCTTTAGTTTTTACTAATGTTCACACAATTCAAGGCTCAAGAGCCAACAAAGGTAGAGGGTCATTGTGTGTAGTGGCATTAGCGTAAGAAAAGCGTGAAGTTCTTGGTAATATGCAGGAATGATAGCAGATAACTCTAGACTAAAACAGGTCAAGATTTAATTATTAAATAGCATTTAAGAGTTCAACTTCATATGTTAGAAGAATAGTGTGAAAGTAGAATTTGGAAAAAAAATCGGAAACCAAGTCCTAAATAAGGATAAACCTCTACACCTGTTCAAAAAACCGGGTAAGAGTGTGAATCTGGTGATAGGTGAATCTATCTACTCCTAATACACACACCTAATACACACGCACAGACACTCATATATATATATATATATATATATATATATATATATAATAATACTTTATATAAAAATGTTTTACATCTCAACACGGAAATTTCTATGTTTCGGAACTTAAAATTTGCTCCATTATCAAGCGATGTTAGGTAGCTTTTGATGAAAATGATATCCCCAAAAATATTGAAATCTTGTTCCACCTCCTTCATAAACTCTTCAATAAATGCCATTCTGTTTTCAAAAGTAAATTATTTACATGATATATCTATAATTTTTATATTAAAGCAAATAGTATTTAAAAAATATTATGAGAAATTGGAAATTTTTGGACGCGTTTCATCCTTTAGAATTTCATCGGACTGGACTTTGTTGATTTTGTCACCTCTACACATGCGCACGAAACGAGAGACGCTGGTAGTTTCAAATTTTTTGAGATGATTTTTGAAAGAATATTTTTTGAAGGAATATTTTTTGAAAGAATATTTTTTGTTTTGAAAGAATGTTTCTTTCAATCTAGCCAAATTCTTTTTCTTCTTTTCTCCCTCACCTTTGGCCTTGATTATCCCACATTGTGACAGAAAATTTACAAAGAATGGTGATAAATTGTAAGATTCCAGAAAGCAAATTTACCGCGTCTGAACTCGCGATCAAGGCACTTTCCAAAGATTCTCGTTTTAGTGAATTTTTTTCTTTTTTATTCAAAGTAGTATTTGCCATGTCAAAATTGTGATCCGTTTTGTTATGGTGAACAAAAAATGTGTTTTTGTGTGTTGTTTTTTAAAACGTGCCTTTTGTGTTCATATAGTCTCTTCTTTAAACTTTCCGAGGTTTCACTTATATATTCTTTCTGGCAATTCCTGCATTTGATAGAGTAAATTCCTCCTTCAAGTTTTGGATTATTTTGATTTTTATTGATTAAGCCATTGATGTAGATGCCAAAAATTTTATGTTGAATTTAGATAAATTATTTTCGGTTGTAGTCGTGATAGAGTTAGTGTGGAGCATATCCTTTTGTTTCGCATTGAATTGAAGGGTCTTGAAAGTATTTTCAATATATTTCTCCTCTTTGTGTAAATATTTAGGGCTGCAAATTCTGAGTGCTCTTAAATAGAATTCAATGATCATTGAAGGGTCTTGAAAGTGTTTTCAATACAAATGAAAGAAAATTTCGTTGATTTATAACTTTTCAAAATTCAAAGAAAATTTTCACTTGATCGATTTGAACAAAAACTCTAGCGTCACGGCATCGCACGCTCCAATATATATATTTAACTGCCAATATATAGCATAATTTTTAAAAAGATCTTTCAGTCTACACATATTTTGTATTAGTGTTAGCCTATGTATGGGAAAATTGCGTTATGAAGATGACAATTTGAAGTTTTTGAAAGTACTTGGCATGTGTCTTCCATCTGACAACAACTCGAATATAAGGATCTTATTATTCAAGGAATTGATAGTACGTTAATGTTTCATTAAGTCCTCTTAGCGAAGTGATTTCACCATCAATCACTTTGCTATTCAATTCTTTGTATAAATTGTTTTTTTATGATATAAAATATACGATGCACACCCTATATATAAAACATTATCATTGAAAGACAAAAGAAATCACCATATTGATGCATGTTTATATCCTATCTAAAGACAGTGGTTAGACATTGAAAAAAAAATTCCTTTTAATAATATCTGGAAATATCCGCTCTTTGCCTGAAGAAGGTCGCGAGACCAGAAACACGTGTAGAAAAAATATGCAAAATAAAATATAATATGTGTGTGTGTGTAAAATCCACATTATAACCAAAAACATTTGCGGTTTTTCTCTTCTTTTTAAAATATACACTTTTCTCTCGTTGGAACAACTATAACATCTTCCCTATATATATATATATATATATATATATATATATATATTTGTTTGAATAAAAACAAACCACTTTAAGGTTTCATTGAAACCTGCCCTCGTGGAATGTAATTTATTAGGGTTGTAGCTTCTTCCTTTAATGTCGGTCTTCTCCCTCACCCCTTACGCATCTATATCTAGAGACAATACACGTTAAGTTTAAGCGACGTCTAGCCGACACACAGTGTGGTTAATAATAAGGAATTGAAATGGTACATCTAACCCACACATATTTTATCTTCTCTCCCATCTCACTTCCTCACTTCGTTAATTTTACATATGCTTGATGCGGTCCATCAAAAACGTGTGAATTTCTTTTCATTTTTCATTTCAACCTTTGGAAGTAAAGTCTGATGATCCAGAACCCTGTTAAAGGGGTTGTGGTGAAATAACTTATTAAATGGAACATTAAAGTGGTCTGTTTTTATTCAAACATATCTGCTCTGAATTTTCATTGAGCTCTCCGGATATCATCCTCCTTGCGGATTACCTAGTTTTTGCATAAACTAAATATATATATATATATATATATATATATATATATATATATATATATATATATATAGTGTCCATAAAGTCTCTTTACAAAAGCAAATGAAGAGGAAAATATGTGGAAATTGTTACAAAATGAGGTGTAGTTATTGAATTTTTTTTAACTAATTTAATCTACCTCTTTATGGGCACCATTAGTTGCACGAAGTACATCAATGTAAGCGATCTGAAAGCAAAGAAAATATTTGTCGCAGTTTACTTCCACAACGCAGAGAATAAATCATTAAGTTCAGACTCGAATATCGGGGGCGGAAAGAAATGCCGAAAACTCGATTCGCAGGTCCTATCTCACGAATCCCAATGCACGTAACCAGTCAGAAAAATAACTCACTCTCCAACGAACGCGGTAGCCAAAATACCCCAATTTTCGTCCCTGATTAGAGAACACCAACTGCTTTTATCGTCCGAGCATTTTTTTTCATTCGTCGACCACTGGGAGAGGACGCCCAATTTTTGCATATCAAAATACTTTTATAGCGACTCCTGCGACAGACTTGTTTTTAATTTAAATATTCCGTCTTCAGCCTGCCATGCGGAATACGTGTCCTCATCCACATGTAAAAAAAGACTAAAAATGAATGCACTGACAAAAAAAAAAATACTCAATAACATCAACTATGAACACGGTCACAATGTGCTGACCGTGTTTGGCAAATAAAAAAAACATTTCTATATACACTTTCAGTTAGACTTAAAAATAAAAAGACATTCTTGATAATGGCTAAATGAATAACCGTGAGCGCTTGGACATCTAAACAACTTAAACGAACACAAGAAAAATTAAATGAACAATTTAACAGCGGTACTTTGTCAGCTGTCTTTAAAGAAACTTGTATAAAAATAAGGATTGCTCCACAAATAAACAAAATGAAAGAGAACTAGGTACTTTACTTTAATTCCTATAATTGAATTGGAAGTTTTTAGCTTCTGTTTTTGAAACATGGTAATTCCTGTGTAGCGATGGAATCATATTTAAAAAAAAAATAATTATAAATTTGTGTATCGAGCTCTGTTTTTAAAAGTTAAAACAAAAACACTAAAGAACTTCGAATCATCAATCTAACGATTCTTTCCTATTTTATCAGTATATTTACACACACACACACACACACACACATATATATATATATATATATATATATATATATATATATATATCCAAATGGAATGAATACCAAAAAAAAAAACAAAACAACAAAACGTTCATAGTATTAATTTAAAAGAGGGCTCAATACCAAGAGTAGAGCAATAGTTATTTATTATAAAAACAGTTTAGGAACAAAGATGGTTATAACCTTCTTTGTTCCTTACCTGTCGAGATGCGTTCGCATCGAAACAAAAATGCAACTATGTCGTGAGTAATTGTTTGTCCATATGTAACATCTTTATAATATATATATATATATATATATATATATATAACAAAAAAAACAAAAACAAATGATAAAGAAGGTCCCAAAACACTGTCCTGAGCTTGTCGAGGGTTTAGGAGTATTATGCACCGGCTTCATATATATATATATATATATATATATATATATATATATATATATCATCCACATCCAATGCAAGCCTGTTTCGCTGTATCACAGCACATCAGTGTGGCTAGACAACCGATTGCTTCAAGCGGGGATCGAAAGGTACTGCGTATACATCAAGACTCAAGTTACGTCTCTCTGACCATAGGCCAATTAGGTCTGATTATATACACATGGAGACCTACGAAATTTTATCCGTAATATATTCATTGATAATACAAATATAATATCCTCATCCACATGTAATAAAAGGTTTACAAAATAACGGAAGCATTATAAATAGAAAAGAAAAAGAAACAGCATTCAACAACATCAATTATGAACACGGCAACTGTGCGCTGACCGTGTTCGGAAAATAAATGATACCTAAAGGTCTGTTTATAAAAAACAAAATTCATACGTTCGGTTAGAAGTAAAAATAAAATCATTCTTCATAATGGCCAAATGTAGATATTTACCCACTGCCTCTCGAAGCCAGATGTGCCACAAGGCCGAGTTTTATCGTGGGGTATCCGAGCCCGTAGGCTCGGACAAAAAATCGCTGTAGACCTCGTAAAAACGGAGTCAGTTTTTCCGAGACGAGACTCTGCCCTTCGACATAACCTTGTCTGGGGGATACTCTCTGACATGTGACAGGTAAGTATGGCCGAATGTATAGCCGAAAGCGCTCGTACATACAGAATATTCGGATAATTTATATATAATCTATGTCCAGAAAAGGAAGAACACAAGAAAATTAAGTAAAAACTTATCCGTAGTACCTTGTCAATTTCTTTTAACAAAACTGATATATATATATATATATATATATATATGGTTGGATTGATGTGAGTTTGTGACCCTGGGTTTCACGCTTTTGCGATCGTCAGAGAAACTGCTTAATTTTTTTAAATTGGTGTTATTATGGGAGTTGGGGGGATAGTCGTCGTGATGTCACTCATGCTAACGCAAACATAGATGCATATCCGTACACCCAATCAGTTTGTCTGACGATCTCAAAAGCGTGAAACTCAGGGTCACAAACTCACATCAATCCAACCAAATATGTTAGCTCTATCTCTGATATTGAGCGCTTTCTAATAAGTACCGCGCATATAATATATAAATAATTATATATATATATATATATTTATTTATATTTATATATATGTATATATTTATATACACACACTTTTCATATATATATATATATATATATATATATATATATATATATATATATGTGTGTGTGTGTATAATTATTTTAAAAAATTATAATTTAAGCTCTACTTCTGTATGGAGCACTGTTTTTTTTTTAAATAAAAACAAAAATACTAAAGAACATCGGATTATTTACCTAATGTGTTCTTTCCTATTTTTATATATATTTGCACACACACACACACACACACCCACACACCCACACACCCACTGGCTTTTGGCTCTATATATATGTGTGTGTGTGTGTGTGTGTGTGTGTGCATGCGCGTGTGTGCGTGCTTGTGTTGATGCTGTCCGCTGTTTAAGTGAAGTGCTCATCTCGCTTCCGTTTCACACCTTATAAGGATTTCTTTACTAGTTTACGCTTTCGCCGCCATCTCTGCGTGGGCTGCTGGTACCGAAGTGCGTGATCAACGCACGCCGAGTTTTCCAATTCATCGAACAGTGACAAGGGCAGATAAGCGAGTGTCTTCAATTACGACATGGTGGGCGGTTTTTATTCGTGTCGAGAAACACCGGAGCCGAAGTTGGCAAATCTCACGGGAGTCATTAGGACTATATTCACGTCTGTTTTCCTTCATTTTTTTTCTTTAACCCCCACCCCCTACGTTCTCGCTTTGCAATGTTTTTTTTTATTTCTTCCGTTGTATGTTTATCAGCCGAATGTGTCCGTTACTCACCCTGTCATTAACTCTCACTCTGTTGACATATGTTTATCGGAAACTTGTTTGTACATAACCTGTTTTATTTATTTATCGTGTTTAGATAAAATAGCTAAAAGAACACATAGTAAACATGTTTAACTTTTATTAAAATTCCATCAGAGCAATTCTGGTATTTTTACTTTTGTGTTGTTAGATCTTCATTGGTTAATGATGTTTCGTGTGCATTTGACGTGTTTAACAAACGTTAGTATAATTTGTGGCGTTCCGAATTCAAGGAGAGACAACGCATCCCTTCGAAGTTTCAAGAAATTCTCTGATGAAGCTTTAATAAAAGTGAAAGGTGTTAGATTGATTAACGTTTGTTTTTTATTTGTTCTTTATCTTATCATTCTGTCGGATACCGTTCCATATTTGATCCCAAGTTTTACATACATACATACATACATACATACATACAAATAATAATAATGGACTCTCCCGTCGGTTTCGACGTATGAGGATCTGACAGCTTATTGATTCAGTTATGAAAGTTTGTGCGCTAATCTTAAGTGGCATTTAAGACCCGCTAGTGATTTACAAAGGAGGCCACATAGGAAGCAAGTGTGAGGATTGTGAGGTGATATCACTGTTAGATTGGTTGACCTTTTAGATCTTGCTCTCGCTTCTTGAAGATGATTCAAACAAGCAGATTGAAAATTGCTGAGTCCACTAAAACACGTTGTTCTCCATTCTACGCGCTCCAAAGCTAATCGCTCAAGGGTGTTATGTGGTATATATATATATATATATATATATATATATATATATATAAAGTTTTTATTTTTACAAAATAATTGCAAAATTAAATTCGGGGTTTTTAGCTTCTATTTTTGAAACATGGTTGGAACTGTGTAGCGAAAAAACCATATTTTAAATCAATTAATTTATAATATATATATATATATATATATATTTATATATATATATATATATATATATATATATATATATATATATATATATATGTATATTTAGGCAACATATCTTCATTCAAGTATGTCTGGTTGAATAATATAGACATATGTTTATTTATTTTAATTTTAATCCTCTTGAATTCACGGATCAGTTTCTTAGTGTTGTTATTAAACTTATTAAGAAAGACGCCGTAGTTTGGGTCTAATTCTTTTATTTACCCAAGTACTTTTAATCTCATTCAAGATCATCTTCAAGGGTGATTTGCTTAGACAAAACTTAATGTAATTGTTATTTGTGATTTTTTTGTAAATGCGCATAAAACGCTCTCTGTTAGAGTCAATTTAAAAATGAACTTTCAGAATATGTAAAGGAGATAACTTAATTTGAGTGTAGTAATAAAGTTTTAAAATGCCATGTTTTAGGATAATCAAATTGTAATTTTTTTTAATTGAAGTTTTGAGTATTATAAAACAATAATAATAATAATAAAATTAAATTAAGGTCTACAGGGAAATACATATTCAATAATTTTTTTTTACTTAGTTCTTGTTTATTTGGGTCTAAAAAAATAAAACTGCTACATCAAGAAGATTTTCAGCTATTGTCCCGTCTTTATTTCAGTACTGCGTTTTGTAGTGTTTTGGGGAAAGATCGTGTCTTGAAATTTTCCAAAATAGGAAACTTCGATGTGATTTTCCTTTCGTAAAACGAGTTTGCAGATTCTATTACGTCGATTGAATCAGTTGCGTCTTTGTGTAGACGCATTACTATGGGAACTTACCCATAATAATAATGGACTATTCCTGACATTATAAATACTCCGTCTCTCAATAAAAATGTACAAATAGAAAAAAATAAGACACAGCATTTGCTTCCCCTTAAAGAAATATTTTTCGTGAAGTTCATCAATCTTATTCTCTTAGCGCCCGCTACAAACGCTGAAAGTGAAATAATTTTTTCAGCGCTTAAAAGACTGAAATCAAATTTACAATCAACTATGGATGACAAGCGATTTGGCGGTTTGATGTAATTGTTATGGTCCAAGTTCCTTGTACCACGGTGATGGTCCAAGGTTAGAACCAAATGAAAGAAAAACACAAACACAGGTATGGAATACAAAGATATATTACAACAGAAATATAATTCAAAGAAGTAGAAGTATTAGTAATGACTATCAGATTTGGTTAGAGTGAACTATGTTGTCTCGACAAGTATCCCTATTCCAATGTCCTTACAATATGCTCTCAATTATCTCTCCTCGTCTTACAATCTCCTTCATACCTTTTGAGTATTTATAATGTCAGGAATAATCCATTATTATTATGGGTAAGTTCCCATAGTAATGCATCTACACAAAGACGCAACTGATTCAATCGACGTAATAGAATCTGCAAACTCGTTTTACGAAAGGAAAATCACATCGAAGTCTCCTACTTTGGAAAATTTCAAGACATGATCTTTCCCCAAAACCCTACAACACGCAGTACTGAAATAAAGACGGGACAATCGCTGAAAATCTTCTTGATGTAGTAGTTTTATTTTTTCAGACCCAAATAAACAAGAACTAAGTAAAAAAAAAAATATTGAATCTATATTTCCCTGTAGACCTTAATTTAATTTTTTTATTATTATTAATGTTTTATAATAGTCAAACTTCAATTAAAAAAAATTGCCATTTGATTATCCTAAAACATTGCTTTCATAGGCTTTTTAAAACTTTGTTACTGCACTCAAATTAAGTTATCTCCCTTACATATTCTTGACGTTAATTTTTAAATTGACACTAACGGAGCGCGTTTTTCATGCGCATTTACAAAAAAAATCACAAATATCAATTACATTAACTTTTGTCTAAGCAAATCACCCTTGAGGATGATCTTGCATGAGATTGAAAGTACTTGGGAAAATAAAAGAATTAACCCAAACTACGGCGTCTTTCTTAATAAGTTTAATAACAACACTAAGAAATTGATCGGTGAATTTGAGAAGATTAAAATAAAAATAAATAAACATAATATGTCTAGATTATTTAACCAAACATGCTTGAATGAAGATATGTTGCCTAAATATACATATACACATATACAAATATATATATATATTTATAGTTATGAATGTACGAGATTCATGGAAGATTGAAGTTTATAAGCAGTAAATTCGACCTCGCCAACCTAACGATCCTTTGTGGCCGAGAGGTTAGGCACGTCAGCGTAAATAACTGTTCCGTATAGGATGCAGGTTCGAATCCTGTCAAAAGACGAGTATTTTCTATGAAAATTTCTCGGGCATTCAGGCCGGTAAATGTTATCTAATACTGTTTATTATAAACAGAGCATTTACTTAAATACTTGTATCTATAAAAAAGAACGTTAAACGTAAAAATGTCTTTAATATCCTTCGTTTATGCATGTTTCATTAAAAACAACAGACAAGGTACTATGGTTAAGCTTTTTATTTAATTTTTCTTGTGTTCGAACAAGAGCTTTCTTTTCTGGACAAAGAGTGTGTAAAAACTGTTCAAATGTTTTATATTTCCGAACGCTTTCGACTATACCTTTAGCCATTATCAAGGATGATTCGATTTTTCAACTTAATTGAGTGTGTGCATTATGTGTATGTTTTAGTGTGTCGTAGGGATGTTTTAATTCCCGAATACGGTTAGCATATCGTGGCCTTGTTCATAGTTAATATTGTTAAGAGTTGGCTTTTTCTTTTTTATTATTAAAGCTTCCATTATTTTAAATCTTTTTTTTAATGTATCCACCTGTAAAAAAAGATTACTAACGTTTGTTAAACAAACCAAATGCACATGAAACATCATTAACCAATGAAAATGAAACAACTCAAAATTAAAAATACCAGAATTTCTTTCTTCTTTTTCTACATATCTTATTCTGTGATGAAATTTTAATGAAAGTTAAAGATGTTTCCTATATGCTGCCTCTCTCTCTATATATGCAAGTCTGGTGTGTACTAGTCCCAACATCCAGACAAACCCCGTTCAGTGTGTTTTTTTTTATACGCTACAAATTATGCTAACTGATTTTTAAAGGATAAAAACTTTTTTTTGACCTCATTTTGGGGTCACTTTTTTTTTTACCTCATTCGTGAATTTGTTTTGCTCATGGTAAGTCTCTATTTTATCACTATTCTTTTTAATCCATGACGTATTAAAATTCTTCAACTTTTTAGCAAGAAGAATCTCAAACTGGCGATATTAAAAATTACCGTAAAATCAGAAAGAAATGACATGTCTCTAATTTTTATTTGGATAAATTATATTCATTTTCAATTTTTCTACGTGAATTATACATCTATATTGCATATGATCTATTATTGTACATAATTAAGTTAGAATAAAATTTGTATTTTACATGAATACTACTTTATGGAAATTGAGATGTAATAGAGTGGATGTACATATTAGTGCGTAAATTCCTCTTTGGAGGGGTGTGCACGCTCGGATACTTACCGGTCACAGGGCTCCGTCCCTGTGCTGGTGGTATCACGGCTATGACTAGCTTGGACCGGCTCTGACCAGTTTGGACCAGCTAAGACAAGCTATGACTAGCTTAGACGAGCTTTGACAAGCTTGGACAAGCTATGACCAGCTAAGACCAGCTTAGACCATCGGCCCGAGTGAAAACACTCGGGTCCCCACGTTAAAAACTGACCTTGTGTCACAACCTGACTCAGTCGGGGGGTCAAGTAAATACCGATTGGGGTGCCCCTTATCATAGATTCAGTTGGCACGGGACTCTTAAATTGGCTCTGTCTTAGTGCTTCCAGGAATTATTATTGTGTTTTACCTTTGCTTTGTGCACTGCGAGATGTTCCCAAGTCTCAACCAGAATCATTCAGAGAAAACAAGTTCTTTAGATGCAAACACATGAATTGACATGTAATCAGAAATATATAAAAAAAAACATAATTGTGTCCCCTATACAGAAAGAAATCCCATGAGTATGACTTTTTGCAATTCATATATCTTAGGGCAGGACCAGTGCGTACTACCTCCAACCCTTTCGACTGCGGGTGAGGGTTGATTAGGGTCTCTGGTCAGTTGTTTGATGACCCTCACTATCTTATCAACATTTTCTTTTTTTTCTACCTACAGTTATATACGTTACAAATGAAACTAAGCCCAACTGATTATTAAAGAATGGAAGCATTTCCGCTGTTTTTATGTCATTTTGGTTTTTTTTTTCTCTCGTCCAAAACCGCGAATTTGTTTTTACTCATTTTAAGTGGTGGGGGAAACTTCGTCGTTTTGTCATTCATCGTACTAACGCAAACATCGATGTATGCAGACACATATACATGAAACGACGAAGTTTCCCCCCACCACTTCCACAATAACACCAATGCACGCAATCTACATAAACCCAAATTTTTTAAAACATTAATCAGTTTGTCTGACGATCGCTAAAGCGTGAAACCCAGGGTCACAAACTCACATCTATCCAACCAAATATGTTAGCTCCATCTCTGATATTGAGCGCTTTCTAATAAGTACCGCGCATATAATATATAAATAATTATACATATATATATTTATTTATGTTTATATACACTTTTCACACACACACACACACACACACACACACACACACACACACACACACACACACACACACACACACACACACACACACAGTATATATATATATATATATATTGAATAAAAATAGACCACTTTAATGTTCCGCGTAATAAATTATTTCACCACAACCTTTTAAAAACATGTGTAAATTAAGGAAGTGAGGATGTGAGGGTGGATTACATTGAGCTCTCTGGATTTTATCCTCCTTAGGGTTTACCCATAGGGATTACCTAGTTTTTTCATAAACAATATATATATATATATATATATATATATATATATATATATATATATATGTATGTATCGATTTATTTAAGATGGAATGATCTATTATGACATGTCTCTAATTTGTGTTTTAGATACATTGTTTATTTTCAATTGTACAAATTGAGATTTAGTAGGGTGGGGGACGTATCATAGATTCGGGGGTAATAGATCCTGAGGGCGTATAATAGATTCAGGTAGACCCTTTAACCGCCCTTATATATATATATATATATATATATATATATATATATATATATATATATATATATATACTCGACTCTCCCGTCGAGTTTCGACGTATGAGGGTCAAGCAGATCAGTTCCCCGAAACCGACTGCCCGACAACAGCACATGAGATTTGATTATAGTGGTGAAGATTTCGTGCAGGACCATCCACACTATTTGAAGGGCCGAATACAGAGACCTGCTGCACTACGTGCCACTAGGTCCCCAAACGACCTATATATATATATATATATATATATATATATATATATATAGAGATAGATAGATAGATAGATAGATAAAGAAATTATTGCAAGGTTATCGGAAGCCATTTTGTTTGCCGTATCAAAGAGTAAGTCTTTTGATCAACCTGTGTCTGTGATAATTGTGTGAGAATGAGGAAGTGTACGCTTTAGCGCTTCTTTTCTGTTCTCTTTGTCTATTTAATTGGTACCGGCTCAAGTATTCCGTTTCCCTTTCAAGTAGCAAATATTTACAATCAACTCCACGATTAGTTTTCCGTGTTGGATTTTCGTTTTCCTACGCCTGCACTGGCAAACGAAGCTCTTTGACTTTGTGCAGGCGTAATTCTGGCTTTTGTTTAGATTTTGTGAGTCATACGTACGGTTATTTCGTGGATGGAGGTGCTGGTGTATCATCTTCTTTTAGAAATTATGAATCATGTCTGGGAAAGGCGATTCGTTGCAAAGAATTGGTTAGTTAGGTAGGTTTTGTAAAATATGCCTTTTGCAAGGGTGATCCTCTATGGTTGACCTACAGCTGGGACTTCGTACCCACGTAAGAGTACAAAACACTGGAAAAAATGCTGTGGAGCATTTCTGAGAGATTAAAACGTTTAGATGGTAAGTAAGGTCTTCAATGATATAAAACAGGTTTTAGACAAGATAAAATAATGAAACTGGTATCAAAATGAAGTCAATTTATTTCTCTTTAAAATGACGAGGCTTGATTGATAAGTAAGGTCTCCAATCCTATAAAACATGTTTTAGACAAGATAGAATAATGAACCTGGTATCAAAATGAAGTCAATTTATTTCTCTTTAAAATGACGAGGCTTGATTGATAAGTAAGGTCTCCAATCCTATAAAACATGTTTTAGACAAGATAGAATAATGAAACTGGTATCAAAATGAAGTCAATCTAGAATTTACATTGAGTTCCTTGATAAAATCCAAAGAAGAATCGGCAGTATTATTGGTCCTGATCTGGTGTCTCGGCTTCAGTCACTTTCCCATCGCCAAAAGGTTGCCTCTCTGTGTCATTTCTATAAATACATTCATGGTAATTGTTCAGATGAGTTCTTTGCTATGGTAACTATACCTTTTAAATTTAAGGTATCCCTGCTATTTACCTTGAGTTCCTTGATAAAATCCAAAGAAGAATCAGCAATATTATTAGTCCTGATCTGGCGTCTCGGCTTCAGTCACTTTCCCATAAATACCCTTGAGAAGAGTATGAATCCATAACTTATCCCCCAGCTATGGGTTAATTAGTAAGACTTGTATTACTAAACCATTAGTATCTTTAAAAAAATAAAATTTGCTGACAAAATATATCGGCATTAAAATACCCTTAGAGGTCGAAATGCCACTAAATAAAGACAACCAACTTACCCCTAGGTTGGTTGCCAGCTATGGATAGATAGCCCAGTTTGTCCTGCTATTTAATCCATAGCTGGGGGTAGGGAGGAGAGGTGTAGTCACTCCTTTTCCATAGGTACTTACGTGAAAGTAAATGCAATGACTGGTCGATTTCTCTTCGTCTGCCATTTAAAAGACCTGCACGGACTTTCTTTTTTTTTTTAGGAAAGGAAATAAAAAAGAAAAGAAAAAGATTGAAAGAAAATGAAGAGAAAAAAAAATGAAAGAAAGCAAAAACAGTAGAGATATAATTTCGAGTGGGTCACAGAAAAAGCGGCAAGTAAAAACCATTGTTTGAGATTCATATACGGGCGTTAAACCATTATTTTCGGTCCATAGACATTTGAGGAATTGGCAAGAGGTGTTACAACCAACAGGTGTGCTGCTTTTCACAAAATAACCATAGCAAAACAAAAAAAAAAACAAAAAAAAAAAAAACAACAACAAGACAAAGTGCTGACATTGTACTGAACGCCTTGTTCTCGTACGTTAAAGGTGAAGTTATTTATTTATGTTTCGTTTCCATTGTGTCTTTCTTTTCCGCCGTTATTTTTAGCGTTTCTTTCCCGGCGATGGATATTTTTGTCGTGGTGGTCGTATTCGCTGGAGAAGATGGCGGCGTTTTCAAATCCATAAGGATTGGTTGTCACGGTATCACATGCAAGCGTTCGAACGAAAATTAATTATTCCCTGTGACCACCTGCTCCTTCATTCCTATCAGACTCAGAATTAACATTTTAACCCCCACCGTCTACTTCTGACTCTCGGGCAGAATTAGCATTTTTTTTTATTCGAGATAACCCCATGCAAGGTAGTAAAGCCACTAAGACGCGAGGGGTTAGTGGGTGTGGCAGAATTAGAAACAGAAAATTTACTAATCAGCGATAACAAAAAGAATAATTGGGAGAACAGAAGAATAGCGTTTGACATTGCATTTAAATTTAATATTTAGACAAAATAACTTTTATTACTACGTGACAAAGAATGGTTTGGTTTGGTTTGTTTTATGGCATATCAACCTCAATGGGTTATTTAATGCCGACAAGATTTTGATTGCTGGTAATATATTTTTTTCTAAAAATGTATTGCTGGTAATATTTTTTCTTCAAAAATTTATTACTAGTAATATTTTTTTCATTCAAAACTGTACTGCTGGTAATAAGTTTTCTTTAAAAAATATTGCTGGTAACAGTATTTTTACAAAAATGTATTGCTGGTATTAAAACCTATTTTTACACTTTCATAGAGTCTTGACCCCAGTCCGGGGGTTAACTACTTGCCCATAATTGGGACCCTAACAGGTGCCACCACCCCGAGTGAAAGGGGATCTGAGAACACCAGCAATTAAGAGGTGGTTTCACATTCCTCAAAGCCTGTTGATCAGAGGCCTTGCTGTTGGATGTAGTTTATCGTCTTACCCAGGAGGCGGATGAAGTTTACGTCTTACTCAGGATGCGATGGTAGTTTATCACTATACCTTAGACACGGATGTAGTTTATTATCATACCCAGGACGGGGATATAGTTTATCGTCTTACACAGCAGGCGGATGTAGTTTATCGTCATACTCAGGATGCGGATTTAGTTTATCGTCATACCCAGCACGCGGATGTAGTTTATCGTCTTACGCAAGACGCGGATATAGTTTATCGTCTTACCCTGGACGCGGATGTAGTTTATCGACTTACCCTGGACGTGGATGTAGTTTATCGTCTTACCCAGGAGGCGGATGAAGTTTACGTCTTACTCAGGATGCGATTGTAGTTTATCACTATACCTTAGACACGGATGTAGTTTATTATCATACACAGGACGGGGATATAGTTTATCGTCTTACACAGCAGGCGGATGTAGTTTATCGTCATACTCAGGATGCGGATTTAGTTTATCGTCATACCCAGCACGCGGATGTAGTCTATCGTCTTACCCAAGACGCGGATATAGTTTATCGTCTTACCCTGGACGCGGATGTAGTTTATCGTCTTACCCTGGACCTGGATGTAGTTTATCGTCTTACCCAGGAGGCGGATGAAGTTTACGTCTTACTCAGGATGCGATTGTAGTTTATCACTATACCTTAGACACGGATGTAGTTTATTATCATACCCAGGACGGGGATATAGTTTATCGTCTTACACAGCAGGCGGATGTAGTTTATCGTCATACTCAGGATGCGGATTTAGTTTATCGTCATACCCAGCACGCGGATATAGTTTATCGTCTTACACAGCAGGCGGATGTAGTTTATCGTCATACTCAGGATGCGGATTTAGTTTATCGTCATACCCAGCACGCGGATGTAGTTTATCGTCTTACCCAGGACGCGGATATTGTTTATCGTCTTACCCAGGACGCGGATGTAGTTTATCGTCTTACCCAGGACGTGGATGTAGTTTATCGTCTTACCCAGGAGGCGGATGAAGTTTACGTCTTACTCAGGATGCGATTGTAGTTTATCACTATACCCTGGACACGGATGTAGTTTATTATCATACCCAGGACGGGGATATAGTTTATCGTCTTACACAGCAGGCGGATGTAGTTTATCGTCATACTCAGGATGCGGATTTAGTTTATCGTCATACCCAGCACGCGGATGTAGTCTATCGTCTTACCCAAGACGCGGATATAGTTTATCGTCTTACCCTGGACGCGGATGTAGTTTATCGTCTTACCCTGGACGTGGATGTAGTTTATCGTCTTACCCAGGAGGCGGATGAAGTTTACGTCTTACTCAGGATGCGATTGTAGTTTATCACTATACCTTAGACACGGATGTAGTTTATTATCATACCCAGGACGGGGATATAGTTTATCGTCTTACACAGCAGGCGGATGTAGTTTATCGTCATACTCAGGATGCGGATTTAGTTTATCGTCTTACCCAGGACGCGGATATAGTTTATCGTCTTACCCAGGACGCGGATGTAATTTATCGTCTTACCCAGGACGCGGATATAGTTTATCGTCTTACCCAGGACGCGGATGTAGTTTATCGTCTTACCCAGGACGCGGATGTAGTTTATCGTCTTACCCTGGACGTGGATGTAGTTTATCGTCTTACCCAGGAGGCGGATGAAGTTTACGTCTTACTCAGGATGCGATTGTAGTTTATCACTATACCTTAGACACGGATGTAGTTTATTATCATACCCAGGACGGGGATATAGTTTATCGTCTTACACAGCAGGCAGATGTAGTTTATCGTCATACTCAGGATGCGGATTTAGTTTATCGTCATACCCAGCACGCGGATGTAGTTTATCGTCTTACCCAGGACGCGGATATAGTTTATCGTCTTACCCAGGACGCGGATGTAGTTTATCGTCTTACCCTGGACGCGGATGTAGTTTATCGTCTTACCCAGGACGCGGATGTAGTTTATCGTCTTACCCTGGACGCGGATGTAGTTTATCGTCTTACTCTGGACGCGGATGTAGTTTATCGTCATACCCTGGACACCCAAAAGAATGGTTGAAACTATTAAGAAACCTTCACATATTTGGGAAGGATATTAAAATAATCCAAAACCTATACTTAATGATATCATCCCATGCAAGGCAGTAAAGCCACTAAGACGTAATGGCTTCTTGAGTGTGGAAGAACAAGACAGAAAAAGAAAAATATCAAGGAGCAAGAGGAATATAGGAGTAATCTAAACAGTAGATAACTCATTGAAAATCTTTTATAGTTGTCTAGAATGTATGGAGCCGTAACGGAGTACCACAAGCGAGAAGGGTGAGAAAAAATCTATTAGTATAGAACGTTCGGCTACATCTAGCCAGCTTCAAAAGTATACTGATGAGATCTTGACGCCAGTCTAGTAACGCACTTAAATCTTTTAAAAATCTAGAAGAAGAGCTATATTTATTTTTGAAAATGCAAAATATGGCACAAGGCCAAAAAGGAGAATAGGGGGGTAAGAACGGTCTTCTGTTTTAAATCTAAACTCAGCTAGTAACAATCACTGGCGCAAACATACCACAATATTCTTAGCATCAAAACAATGCATTCTTAATTACCATTCTTACAACATTCACCATAATGCCTCTATGTCTCTATGAAAAATCAAACTAGTCGCCATATGTACAATTCATGTCTGTATTGGGAAGGGAATAAAACAATTGCCGAAAAAGTATTTATAGAAAAGGCACAGGAACGGCAACCTTACAGCGGTGAGAAATTGATTGAAACCGAGACACCAGATCAAGACCAATAATATTGCTGATTCTTGTTTGGATTTTATCAGAGGGCCCTAGATCAATTGTATGACACTCGGCCATATGTGCCAGCAATATTCTAAGGATGGATGGACAAATAGGATAGACTTAAAAATGGATAAAGTCACTAAAAGGCGTGTAGGATAGATTCTAGAGATAAAAAACAATCAGGCAATAAAGTAACTAAGGCGTAAGAGAAGATTAAAGGCAATAGTGTTAGAGAATATGAGAAAAAAAACTACTATTAAGGAAAGAAGACAATAAAAGAACAAGAATTAAGAAGACAGAAGATAACGATTGACATTGCATTTAAATTTTTGAAGATCAAAGGCAATAAAGCCCCTAGGGTGCAAGAGGTTACTGAGTGTTAGAGAATATGAGAAAAACTACTATTAAGGAAAGAAGACAATTAAAGAAAAAGAATTAATAAAACAGAAGATAACGATTGACATTGCATTTAAATTTTTGAAGACCAAAGTTGGTTGGAGGTCAAGGAACCGAAAGAGAGTTACACAAGCGAGAAGTACGAGAGAAGAAACTATTGACATAGAACTTACGGTTACATCTGGAATTTTCAAATGTAAAATTTAAATTTTTGCAGATTAATGTCAGCCATAAAGCATGGAAAGAGAAAAGAGTTCCACAGGCGAGAACTGCGAGAAAAGAAACTGTTAGCATAGAATTTACGGTTACATTTAGCCAGCTAAACAACATGTTGATGAGACACCAGTTTAGTACTGCGCTTAAATTCAAAAAGTCTAGGTACCACAGTGAAGAGCGATATTTATTCCGCTTCATTGGTCTTCTGTCTTGACATCAAACTTAGAAAGCCACAATCACTGACACCACAATATTCCTTACACCAAAAACAACGCATTCTTAATTACCATTCTTGCAACATTCACCATAATGCCTCAGTGTCTCTATGAAAAACCTAACTAGTCCCCATACGTGCAATTAATGATTGTGGGGAGAGGGGAATAAATAACAATTCTAAAAATCTAAACCTCAATGAATAGTGAAGAGCTCATCTGAAAAAATTACCTTGAATGTATTTATAGAAAAGACACAGGGAGTCAACTTCACGTCGGTGGGAAAATGACTGAAGTCGAGACGCCAGATCAAGGCCGATAATATTGCTGATTCTTTGGATTTTATCAAGGAGCGCTAGATAAATAGCAGGGGCCTTATGTGGCAATAATATTTTAAGCATGAACAAATGGTAGACTTAAAATTATTTGTGATAGATTCTGGAGAGAGAAAAAATGTCTCACACGAGATCAGCCTTCTTAGCAGCTGACCTAGCAATATTGCTAATATTTATCCGATACAAGGCCTAAGAGCCCCTTAAGTTAGAGTGATGTTGAAGGAGGTTATTGTATGAGCGTTATGAGTAAGTGGTAAGAAGGGCAATATATGAGGACATGTGGGGAAGGTAACGGTCAAATCTATACGTAAGGATTACGCTCTGGAAAGCATCCTCTTGGGAGTCGATTCTTCAAAGTAATGGTTCGTAGGAAGAAGCTGTCTGAAGCTCTCTTTATAATATTGTTTATCTCGGTGTACGTAGAACGGTGAATCTTAGAATCAGAAGACGAGTACTGGTGACGCAATGGCATGCAGCCCGTCAGAAATTTTTCCATTGAAATCGCAATAGACTAGCGGGAGGCTTCCAGTGTTTCGCATGCGGGGACAGGGGTTGTAGGATGGGAAATTAATTCGTCACCCACAAGGCCGCGGAGACGTTATTTGAACGCTATCAAGTGTGGTACGTGAAGGCTGGGCAGCTTCAGTCCAGATATCGCAGCAGTACTCCATTTCTGGTCTGATCTTGCTCTTTTACACACACACACACACACACACACACACACACACACACACACACACACATATATATATATATATATATATATTTATTCGAGATAACCCCATGCAAGGTAGTAAAGCCACTAAGACGCGAGGGGTTAGTGGGTGTGGCAGAATTAGAAACAGAAAATTTACTAATCTGCCATAACAAAAAGAATAATTGGGAGAACAGTAGAATAGCGTTTGACATTGCATTTAAATTTAATATTTAGACAAAATAACTTTTATTACTACGTGACAAAGAATGGTTTGGTTTGGTTTGTTTTATGGCATATCAACCTCAATGGGTTATTTAATGCCGACAAGATTTTTATTGCTGGTAATATATTTTTTTCTAAAAATGTATTGCTGGTAATATTTTTTCTTCAAAAATTTATTACTAGTAATTTTATTTTATTTTAACTGTCCCTCGCTAATTTATTTACACGATTATTTCCCCTCCCCTCGTTACAAGTATATATACTTGTTTGTTATTTTAGTGTGTTTCCCCCTCTTTTTTGCTCTTCATTATCGTTAATATTCTTTTCGCTAATCCAACGATTGTCTCCTGATGAGATGTTGGCTGAAAGGGCCCTAGAGACTTTTAAAATTAAAATCAATGCATTCCTTGTTTTTAAAAACTATATATATATATATATAACTATATAACTATATATATATATATATATATATATATATATATATATATATATATATATATATATATATATATATACTGTCTCATCTGCATATCTTATGTTGTCAAGATAATGACCTCCAATAATTAATCCGGGTAGATTTCTATCTCTCTCAGAATAGCCTCGCCGTATAAGTTGAATAAGTCCGGTGAGAAGACACATCCTTGTCTTACATCCCATTCTACATTTGTATATATACTGAAGTCATTTTCTATCTGTATGTAGTTGATTTTCTGCCAGTATAGGTTTTGGATTATTTTAATATCCTTCCTAAATATGTCAAGGTTAACGAGCAGTTCCAATAGTCCTTAGTGACGTACTAATAAAAGTTATGTTCTCTAAATATTATTTATATTATTTGCATGCGAACTGTTGTCTTCATCTTTGTTGTTATTATCACAATGTTTCGACCGTTCTGATCGTCGGCTTCCATCTTCAGGGGATTTCGAACTTAGCCCGGTATTTGATCTACGGATATAGAGTTTTCTTGATTTTTTTCTTTTCCACTGCAGCCAAGCGCACACAGTTCGTCCCAGGGATTGAAACCACAAACCGAAATGGGGTGAACAATAACTGAGCAGCTAAAAACAAAGCGACTTATCTCCCCTAGACATGATCAGCGGAACAAAAACTAATCCACTAGATTAAATAAAAACCTCCTGAATCTTACGTGAATCGACAAGTACCTGATGAGAGTCGAAGCTTACAACGGCCGAAACGTTTTTATAATAACGACAAAAATGAATATAATCGTTTGCATGCAAATAAAGTAAATGATTTTCAGACGAAATAAGTCTTTAGCTTATAATTTACACGTTTTATTTAAAAAAAAACAAAAAAAAAAAAAACACTACATTATCCCGTCGGTTAACTTGAAATTTGTCTGATCATAGCTCAGTAAAGAGGCATTATTAATAAAAAGAAACAAGCCAACATTAACAGCATTTAATTCTAATTTGGAACGAACATGCTAAAAACGTTTAATATGTTTTGCTACAACAACAGCAACAATAACCAATACTACTACTACTACTACAGCTGCTAATAATAATAATAATAATAATAATCCTATTATAATTCTGTTTGCCCCTCACTTCATCAATTCGCACGACCGTTACGCCCTGCCAATATCTCATCAATAATGGACTATTCCATTTTGATCGCGTGGAAAGATTGGAAAGACACTACTTGGTTTCAGTGAAAGAAAGAAAGAAAGAAAGAAAGAAAGAAAGAAAGAAAGAAAGAAAGAAAGCAGAAAAACCGTGAAATTTTCTCGGGTTATAATTACTAATAATTAGTCTTCACGTGACCTCTTGGACCAATGACTGTTCAGGTTATAAAACATTAAAGTTCATTTCAACATATCATTGAAATGAAAGTTACGTTGATAAGGATTCAGTTAAATAACTAAATTCGTTCGTGTCATCATTGGTCTGGTTTACAAGTTCATGTTTAAAGTTTTACTGATTTTTTACAGTATTTAATAAGAATAGATCTTCCAGGATAAACTTGAACAGTAAATCAGATGAACTTAAAATATTTTTAATATACCAAAAAATATTTTAAAATCATATTTACTTGAAAATATTTTTTTTACATATGCCAAATTACTCTTTGAATATTTAAAATATTGCTTGTTTAAAGAAAGCTGAAATATAAATACTTACACTACAAACACCTGGAAGAAATAGCAAAGCGAAATTTCTTTGTCACTGTGTTTAATTTAAAAATGTTTTAATTTTTTAAAAATTACCTGTTTAGAGAAAGTTAAATTCAAAATACTGTATATACAACTCGTACTTTTAAATCTTATTCACTTAAAATATTTTTTAATCAGATTAACTTAAAATTATTTTTTAAATATTATAAATATTGTTTATTTAAAGAAAGCTGGAATATAAATAGTTACTCCACAAACAGCTGGACGGATCAGCAAAGCGGCATCTCTTTCTTTAAGTTAAAAAATAGTTTAATTAAAAAAAACTGTCTGTTTGAAGAAAGTTAAAATAAAAATACTAACTGTATAACCAAGTCATAAATCGGTATTGGGCGTGCAGACGCACCTCACAAGTAAGCATGCAAGCACGCACGCAATGACAGACTTTGATATCACATAGATTGTAATAAAAGGGATAGGACTATACGAGGAAGTACGAAGACGCGACACGAGAAAAAGAGATTTACAATAGAAACTGCAATACAGTACTATAAGCCGACTGTTGTCAAAAGGAACCATCCTCTGATCGCCTCTTGGAGCATCTTTTCTTCGAGAGACCGAGAAAGACGTCTTCTGGTTCTGCACTATAAAGAAGAAAACAAAACAAACTCTGGTGATTGGTGATAAAGGTAAAAACACAAAATCCAGGAATTACTATTCAAAAAGAAGAAGAAAAAAAAACTACCACCTTTAATCAAGTCAATGAACCATCTTCTACGAACAAAGAAAAAACGACAGGATTTTCATCGCGCATGCCACACCCGCCATCTTAACTGTTGTGGTAGGATCCACCTAATTTGCATAGTGGAGTACCGACCATATAAATATGGTTGGTACCGGGAAGAGAGGGAGGAATCAAGAGATTCAACCAGAGACTCTGCCCGACTGCGACTCAGTCAACACATTCTCCAGGAACGGTCTTACCAGGAATATACAAAAGACTATATGTAAATATCGTGTACACTTTCTTGTTTCAATACATTTTGTTCTAAGTACATTTTGTGTTGCATTATTATTCCATGCATTAGTCAAGTTTCAACATTAACCTTTTTAACCATTTCAGCCACAGTAAGGCAATAAAGCCACCAAGACGCAAGAGAGTGGTTACTGAACATTAGAGAATAAGAGAAAACACTATTAAAGAGAGAAAACAATACAAAAACAGGAATTAAGAAGACAGAACATAACGATTGACATTACATTTAAATGATTCAAGATCAAAGTTGGGAAGGAAGAAGCCGGAAGAGATGCTAACTGATATAATGGAATATGCATACGCCTGAGTCCCCTCATCACTGGAATATGATTGGCTGGTGTCCGTCATAAATACAGACGGACGTGTAGGTACGACAGAGTTTAAGTCTATGACGACGCCCATTGGACTACGCCATTGGCTATCCTATTTGTCTACACCTATTACCTGCGACTACGACGAGCACTGGTCGATAACTGATAACGTGTACTACTTGGTTACAGTAACCAAAACCTCTTAGGTACTTCAATCAAATATATCCCTTTCTGAGACATATCACTAACCTCCAGGAGAGTGATTTATCGCGACTTCTCGGGTTAACACACTCGGTTGGCACGAAATGGAAAGACTATATAGAATCCATTGCTAGGTCAGCTGTTAAGAAAATTGATTCACTGTGTCGCGCTAGACAATCTTTCTCTCCAGAATCTATCCTACATAACTAAAAGTCTACCATTCGTTCATGCTTAGAATATCGCTGCCATATATGGTCCGGTGCTCCTGTTATATATTTAGAGATTCTTGATAAAATCTGAAAAAGAATCAGCAATATTATAGGTCCTGATCTGACGTCTCGGCTTCAGTCGCTTTCACACCGCCGTAATTTTGTTTCCCTGTGCTTTTTCGATAAATACTTTCTTGGTACTTGTTCGTATGGGTTCTTCGTTATGGTACCTAGACTTTAAAAAAAATTTAAGCTCAGTACTAGATTGGCAAGAAGGTCTCGTCAATTCACAAATAAATTGGCTAGATGGAAACCTAAGTTCCATTCTAACAGTGTCTTTTATTGTATTTCAGGCGTGTGGAACTCTCTACGGGTGCTTTCTGTTCAAATTTGATTTTCAGAAGTTTAAATACAATGTCTTCCTTACTTACTGTCTTCTATTGTTCTCACTCCTTCCTAATGTTTCTCTTTTGTAATTCTTTCACACCTAGTAACCCCTTGTGTCTTAGGGGCTTTATTTCCTTACACGGAGGGAAATGCTTAAAAAACAAATTTAAATGCAATGTCAATCGTTATCTACTGTCTTCCTGGTTGCTCTTCTATTGTTCTCACTCCTTCATGAAGTTTCTGTTTTCTAATTCTTTCACACCCAGTAACCCCTTGTGTCTTAGTGGCTTTACTACCTTGAATGGGGTGAAATGTTTAAAAAACAAATTTAAATGCAATGTCAATCGTTATCTAGTGTCCTCCTTATTACTCTTCTATTGTTCTCACTCCTTCATAATGTTTCTGTTTTCTAATTCTTTCACACCCAGTAACCCCTTGAGTCTTAGTGGCTTTATTTCCTTACATCGAGTGAATATGATTAAAAAAAATAGTGGTTTGTTTGGTTTGGTTTGGTTTATCTTGCTTTATAGCTTATCAGCCTCAATGGGTTATTTAATGCAGACAAGATTTTTATTGCTGGTAATTTTTTTTTCAAAAATGTATTGCTGGTAATATTTTTTCTTCAAAAATTCATTGCTGGTAATAATTCTTTAGAAAAACGTATTGATTATATTATTTTACACTTTTATAGTCCTTTGACTCTAGTTGGTGGGTGTTAACTATTTTCACATAGCTGGGACCCTAACAGGTGCTACCACCCCGGGTCAGGGACACAATCAATTAAGACATGGTTTCACGCTCCTCAAAACCTACTGATCAGAGGTCTTGCTGTTGGATGTAGTTTATCGTCTTACTCAGGACGTCTCATTTGTGTGTGTGTGTGTGTGTGTGTATAGGGGGGGTGTTACCCTTCTGCAGCGGTACAGTCGGTTTATTCTGACGCTCCAGTCGACAGGGCGGGAAAAAGTGGTTCGTGTCGACAGCTTTTTCAGCTTTTTTCATCTTAGCTGGCAGTGGATGTTGCAGAGAAAATCTTGAAAGTAAAATATGGCAAGGCTGTCGGCCTAGATGGCATCCTTCCAGAGGTATGGACGTCAAATTCTGCATCCTAAGTTCCACGAACTGTGTGCCTGCTGCTGAGAACAGATGAACTACGCCAAGACCTCAAGGAAGAAAATACACCGTAAAGCTCAATGTAGACCATGAGGCTTAGTCAGATTGCACGTATTGCTGATGTATTATATTACTCCTCTTCAGGGAAAATACTCGTGAGAATTCTGCTACAAAGATTACCTCGATTTAAAGAATAAATTTTGGGTGAGTGCGCTTGTAGATCCCGCCTCTTTAGGCGCTTCTTAAAGGACACAGATCATTGTATCCGTTAAATGTCTCATTTGGTAAAGATGAAGAACATTCTATAGATCAACACATTTATTAACGTATAACGTTAACAGGAATTAAAGAAACAGACTAGGTCCTATAACCTTGGGTGGTAACCAATATAGGAAAAGGAAAACTCTGAATTCAAACCACTTTCTGCCTTGTAGGTCCCGCCTAATAAGGCAAAGGCTAGAAGGTAACTCCAAAAACAGATGCAATTCTGAGAAAATGGACGGGTAACCTCAACATTTCTGGAGCAAAAGCAACCGGCCAGGCATTGTATTATTCTGCTTTGAATGTCCCCATGAACGACAATTACCAGATAGAGGGGAGTGGTGACCACAGCGGTGCTGCAAAATGTGCTAACTGAATAAAATGAATGAATTTTGTTCAACCAATGTTAGGCTGAAGAGCCACTCCAGATAGAGAATTATTGAATGAGGTTGTTGAGAGTCGATAACGGCTGACCGCAGATTTGAAGAGATTAACATTATAGGGATCATTGAAGCATCCTCTTGGGAGTGTTTCTTGAAAAGAAGATGTCCGAATATAACTTCTATCTTACTAATTAAATAAAAAGATGACGGGATGGATTCATCCTTGTGTATGTGTCACGGTGTATCATAACCTTGATCTTTACTTGTGGAATTGTCAGAGGGATTTGAGTCATTGCTTGTAAAAAGAGTGTAACAGGCCACACACACACACACTACACGCCCCCCCCATATATATATATATATATATATATATATATATATATATGCACACTTCATTGAATACAACACATAGGTACTTCGATTTAGTTTTTTTATACAAAAAAATAAAACAAAGCACCTTGTCTGTCGTATTCAATGAAATGTGCTCGAATAAAGGATTGCTGCCTAAATACACACACACACACACACACACACACACACACACACACACACACATATATATATATATATATATATATATATATACATGGCGAGTAGACAGAATGATTACAATAAAAGTTTCGTCTACGAAACTCTCAAGTCAGGGTACTGAAAATTGCATCAATGAGTTCGGTAACAAATTTTACACTTGCATTAATATTCTCTAACACTCAGTAACCGTTTGAGTCCTAGTGGCTTTATTGCCTTTGATCTTCAAAAATTAAAATGCAATGTCAATCGTTATCTTTAGTCTTTTTAATTATTGTTCTTTTATTGTCTTCTTTCCTTAATAGTAGTTTTTCTCATATTCTCTAACACTCAGTAACCTCTTGCGCCCGAGTGGCTTTATTGCCTTTGATGTTTAAAAATTTAAATGCAATGTCAATCGTTATCTTCTGTCTTCTTAATTCTTTTTCTTTTATTGTCTTCTTTCCTTAATAGTAGTTTTTCTCATATTCTCTAATACTCAGTAACCTCTTGCGTCCTAGTGGCTTTATTGCCTTTGATGTTTAAAAATTTAAATGCAATGTCAATCGTTATCTTCTGTCTTCTTAATTCTTGTTCTTTTATTGTCTTCTTTCCTTAATAGTAGTTTTTCTCATATTCTCTAACATTCAGTAAACTCTTGGGTCCTATTGGCTTTATTGCCTTTGATGTTTAAAAATTGAAATGCAATGTCAATCGTTATCTTTAGTCTTTTTAATTCTTTTTCTTTTATTGTCTTTTTTCCTTAATAGTAGTTTTTCTCATATTCTCTAATACTCAGTAACCTCTTGCGTCCTAGTGGCTTTATTGCCTTTGATGTTTAAAAATTTAAATGCAATGTCAATCGTTATCTTCTACCTTCTTAATTACTTTTCTCGTATTGTTCTTACTTCTTAATAATGTTTTCTTTTTTTCATATTCTCTACTGTTCTCCCGATTAGTCTTTGTACTCGCTCATTAGTAATGTTTCTGTTTCGAATTCTTCTACACCCAGTAACCTCTAGTGTCTTAGTGGCTTTAGTGCCTTGCAGGAGGATTAAAAAAAGAAAATAAAGAAAGCTGTACTGACGCTTCTTATGAATCACTGGGCGCGCAAGGTGCACAGCCTACGCTGTGTTGTGTCTATTGCAGGTGGCGTTAGTTTTTGCGTCCTGTAGCGAATGTCAGCCCGAAGTGAAAGAGAAGCCTTTTAAGTTCCCAGCACGTATACTCCCCATTTGTTTTACGCAAAGCTGAAATTGGTTTACTTCCGCTGATAGGGTTTCTTCCCCATGCTTTACAAGCAAAAAAAAATTAACAACTGCTAGGAATGTACATCGTTTTATTTAATCCAAGACAATCAGCACACAAATTACATGTTAGGTAAAACTATATAAAATATCCAATACAATAATTGTACTACTTTTGTTTGAGCGTATTGAGAGGATTCCTGGAATGGTGTTGGAGCTGTGCCAATTATTACGGGACATTTCAAATGTATTGTCCGATAAGTTATTGCAAATAAGGCTGTTATGAATACACTCCGACAGTTGCGCAGGATTGCCTCATCAGTGATGTTATAATTTGGGCTCATGACAAGTTTCAGGTCTTTCAAAATCATACCTGTTCACCCAAGAGACCCTACCGGAACAATACCTATTCCGGCAGGCGATCCTGAAGCAAATTCCCACTAAGCACAGAACAACGGACATATAAATAACTGCCACTGCTGATCTTGAAATAGCAAGCGACTAAATCAGAAACGCCCCACGTCACTTCCTCTTCAGCCAAAACGAGGCAAAAACAAAAACAAAGTGAATGCTCGTCCAATTTAGTTCCAACACGCGGAAAGACCCACACTTTCAATAAACACTACTTAACATAAGAGGTAAGTAATTTCTACTTGTGACCAGGAAAGTTTTATATACACCATTTACATTATTCGGACGATTGTCCACATCTTTGTCGCCATGTTTATCACAACGTTTTGGCTGTTGTACGCTCTGGGCTTCTTAAGGTGGTTAGAATGTCGAACTGAACCCTTTATTTCGCTCATCGGGTTAGACTGTTCTAGTTCCACGTACCATGTCTAATGAATGTTAGTTATCTCCTGTTAATTCCCCTCTCAAAGTTCTCCACTGATTTCCCCACTGTGCCATGTGTCTTTGAGGGCAGTAAAAATGCTAAATGTAACCGTAAGTTCTATGCTAACAGTTTCTTCCCTAGTACTTCTCGCTTGTGAAACACTCTTTTATCCTCTTGCCTTAGAGCCAACTTTGGTCTCCAAACTCTTAATGTAATGTCAATCGTTATCTACTGTCCTCTTGATTCCTCTTATTTCATTGTTATCCATCCTTAATAAAGTTTTACTTTTTTTTAATTGTTTCACACACAGTAACTCCCTTTGTCTTGCTGGCTTTATTGCTTTCCTTGGAGTGAAACGTGTAATAATAGATGCCAAGGAGTTTTCTCATGCATTTGTTCTCAAACGCTTGGATCTTTATGTTTCATTTTTTTTTAATTACCAGCAATGAAAATATTATTGGCATTAAATAACCCATTGAGGTATTGATATGCCGTAAAACAAAATAAACCAAACCAAACACACAAGACTGTGTGAATGGTTGATCAGTCTATCGTCCGTTTTCGATTTACTGCGGAAAGCCGTAGAAAGAGACGACCGAAGACACAACGGGAAAGAAAAGTTTTTGCGTTGGCGTCTTCTACGCCCACTTTCAACAGTGCCTTGCATGATGGTCTTGCATAGGATGTCGTGCTTTTTAATATGTTCAAACCACGCCATTTTTCTCCTTTTGACAATGGCGAGAAGAGGTTCCTGGTGTCCCACAAAACTTTCAACCCTTTTCCGTACAACCTGATCGGTTTTCAGTTATGCGCCGTGTGTGATACACGCTTAGGCGATCATGTATCTTTCGATACACGACTGACGAGGCAGATTTTTTTTCCCTCAGTAGGTTGTCATATCTTTCTGCGTTAGACCAGTTGCCATCCAATGGGGAGAAGAAGAGGATTCATACCTTTCCCAAGGGTATTAGCACGTAAGTGAATATAATGGATTCGATTGGAATTCGACTTATCCGAACTTATTCATTACTCCACCATGGCTCTCCGATTCCTCAGTCCGAGCCGCTTATCCATTACTCCACCGTGCCTCCTCTGGAATTCGAACTCGGCTCCACGATTCCTCAGTCCGAGCCGCTTATCCATTACTCCACCGTGCCTCCTCTGGAATTCGAACTCGGCTCCACGATTCCTCAGTCCGAGCCGCTTATCCATTACTCCACCGTGCCTCCTCTGGAATTCGAACTCGGCTCTCCGATTCCTCAGTCCGTGCCGCTTATCCATTACTCCACCGTGCCTCCTCTGGAATTCGAACTCGGCTCTCCGATTCTTCAATCCGAGCCGCTTATCCATTACTCCACCGTGCCTCCTCTAGAATTTGAACTCGGCTCTCCGATTCCCCAGTCCGGAGCCGCTTATCCATTACTCCACCGTGCCTCCTCTAGAATTCGAACTCGGCTCTCCGATTCCCCAGTCCGTGCCGCTTATCCATTACTCCACCGTGCCTCCTCTAGAATTTGAACTCGGCTCTCCGATTCCTCAGTCCGTGCCGCTTATCCATTACTCCACCGTGCCTCCTCTGGAATTCGAACTCGGCTCTCCGATTCCTCAGTCCGAGCCGCTTATCCATTACTCCACCGTGCCTCCTCTGGAATTCGAACTCGGCTCTCCGATTCCCCAGTCCGTGCCGCTTATCCATTACTCCACCGTGCCTCCTCTGAATTCGAACTCGGCTCTCCGATTCCTCAGTCCGTGCCGCTTATCCATTACTCCACCGAGCCTCCTCTAGAATTTGAACTCGGCTCTCCGATTCCTCAGTCCGAGCCGCTTATCCATTACTCCACCGTGCCTCCTCTGGAATTCGAACTCGGCTCTCCGATTCCTCAGTCCGTGCCGCTTATCCATTACTCCACCGTGCCTCCTCTGGAATTCGAACTCGGCTCTCCGATTCCTCAGTCCGTGCCGCTTATCCATTACTCCACCGTGCCTCCTCTGAAATTCGAACTCGGCTCTCCGATTCTTCAATCCGAGCCGCTTATCCATTACTCCACCGAGCCTCCTCTGAACTCGGCTCTCCGATTCCTCAGTCCGAGCCGCTTATCCATTACTCCACCGTGCCTCCTCTGGAATTCGAACTCGGCTCTCCGATTCCTCAGTCCGTGCCGCTTTATCCATTACTCCACCGTGCCTCCTCTAAATTTGAACTCGGCTCTCCGATTCCTCAGTCCGTGCCGCTTATCCATTACTCCACCGTGCCTCCTCTGGAATTCGAACTCGGCTCTCCGATTCCTCAGTCCGTGCCGCTTATCCATTACTCCACCGTGCCTCCTCTCTAGAATTTGAACTCGGCTCTCCGATTCCTCAGTCCGAGCCGCTTATCCATTACTCCACCGTGCCTCCTCTGGAATTCGAACTCGGCTCTCCGATTCCTCAGTCCGATTCCTCAGTCCGAATTTGAACTCGCTTATCCATTACTCCACCGAGCCTCCTCTGAATTCGAACTCGGCTCTCCGATTCCTCAGTCCGTGCCGCTTATCCATTACTCCACCGTGCCTCCTCTGAATTCGAACTCGGCTCTCCGATTCCTCAGTCCGTGCCGCTTATCCATTACTCCACCGAGCCTCCTCTAGAATTTGAACTCGGCTCTCCGATTCCTCAGTCCGAGCCGCTTATCCATTACTCCACCGTGCCTCCTCTGAATTCGAACTCGGCTCTCCGATTCCTCAGTCCGTGCCGCTTATCCATTACTCCACCGTGCCTCCTCTGGAATTCGAACTCGGCTCTCCGATTCCTCAATCCGAGCCGCTTATCCATTACTCCACCGTGCCTCCTCTGGAATTCGAACTCGGCTCTCCGATTCCTCAGTCCGTGCCGCTTATCCATTACTCCACCGTATCCTCTGAATTCGAACTCGGCTCCACCGATTCCTCAGTCCGTGCCTCCTTACTCCACCGTGCCTCCTCTGGAATTTGAACTCGGCTCTCCGATTCCTCAGTCCGAGCCGCTTATCCATTACTCCACCGTGCCTCCTCTGAATTCGAACTCGGCTCTCCGATTCTTCAATCCGAGCCGCTTATCCATTACTCCACCGTGCCTCCTCTGGAATTCGAACTCGGCTCTCCGATTCCTCAGTCCGAGCCGCTTATCCATTACTCCACCGTGCCTCCTCTGGAATTCGAACTCGGCTCTCGATTCCTCAGTCCGTGCCGCTTATCCATTACTCCACCGTGCCTCCTCTGAATTCGAACTCGGCTCTCCGATTCCTCAGTCCGAGCCGCTTATCCATTACTCCACCGTGCCTCCTCTGGAATTCGAACTCGGCTCTCCGATTCTTCAATCCGAGCCGCTTATCCATTACTCCACCGTGCCTCCTCTGGAATTCGAACTCGGCTCTCCGATTCCTCAGTCCGTGCCGCTTATCCATTACTCCACCGTGCCTCCTCTGGAATTCGAACTCGGCTCTCCGATTCCTCAGTCCGTGCCGCTTATCCATTACTCCACCGTGCCTCCTCTGGAATTCGAACTCAGCTCTCCGATTCTTCAATCCGAGCCGCTTATCCATTACTCCACCGTGCCTCCTCTGAATTCGAACTCGGCTCTCCGATTCCTCAATCCGTGCCGCTTATCCATTACTCCACCGTGCCTCCTCTGGAATTCGAACTCGGCTCTCCGATTCCTCAGTCCGTGCCGCTTATCCATTACTCCACCGTGCCTCCTCTGAATTCGAACTCGGCTCTCCGATTCCCCAGTCCGTGCCGCTTATCCATTACTCCACCGTGCCTCCTCTGAATTCGAACTCGGCTCTCCGATTCCTCAGTCCGTGCCGCTTATCCATTACTCCACCGTGCCTCCTCTGGAATTCGAACTCGGCTCTCCGATTCCCCAGTCCGTGCCGCTTATCCATTACTCCACCGTGCCTCCTCTGAATTCGAACTCGGCTCTCCGATTCCTCAGTCCGTACCGCTTATCCATTACTCCACCGTGCCTCCTCTGAATTCGAACTCGGCTCTCCGATTCCTCAGTCCGTGCCGCTTATCCATTACTCCACCGTGCCTCCTCTGGAATTCGAACTCGGCTCTCCGATTCCTCAGTCCGTGCCCGCTTATCCATTACTCCACCCACTGTGCCTCCTCTGAATTTGAACTCGGCTCTCGATTCCTCAGTCCGTGCCGCTTATCCATTACTCCACCGTGCCTCCTCTGGAATTCGAACTCGGCTCTCCGATTCCTCAGTCCGTGCCGCTTATCCATTACTCCACCGTGCCTCCTCTGGAATTCGAACTCGGCTCTCCGATTCCTCAGTCCGTGCCGCTTATCCATTACTCCACCGTGCCTCCTCTGGAATTCGAACTCGGCTCTCCGATTCCTCAGTCCGAGCCGCTTATCCATTACTCCACCGTGCCTCCTCTAGAATTTGAACTCGGCTCTCCGATTCCTCAGTCCGAGCCTTATCTTATCCATTCCTCCACCGAACTCCCTCCGCCTCCTCTGGAATTCGAACTCCACCGCCTCCTCTGAATTCGAACTCGGCTCTCCCCCAGTCCGTGCCGCTTATCCATTACTCCACCGTGCCTCCTCTGGAATTCGAACTCGGCTCTCCGATTCCTCAGTCCGTGCCATTACTCTTATCCATTCTTCCACCGTGCCTCCTCTCCACCGTGAATTCGAACTCGGCTCTCCGATTCCTCAGTCCGTGCCGCTTATCCATTACTCCACCGTGCCTCCTCTGAATTCGAACTCGGCTCTCCGATTCTTCAATCCGAGCCGCTTATCCATTACTCCACCGTGCCTCCTCTGGAATTCGAACTCGGCTCTCCGATTCCTCAGTCCGAGCCTCTTTCCTCAACCATTACTTACCCACCGTGCCTCCTCTGAATTCGAACTCGGCTCTCCGATTCTTCAATCCGAGCCGCTTATCCATTACTCCACCGTGCCTCCTCTGGAATTCGAACTCGGCTCTCCGATTCCTCAGTCCAAGCCGCTTATCCATTACTCCACCGTGCCTCCTCTAGAATTTGAACTCGGCTCTCCGATTCCTCAGTCCGAGCCGCTTATCCATTACTCCACCGTGCCTCCTCTGGAATTCGAACTCGGCTCTCCGATTCCCCAGTCCGTGCCGCTTATCCATTACTCCACCGTGCCTCCTCTGGAATTCGAACTCGGCTCTCCGATTCCTCAGTCCGTGCCGCTTATCCATTACTCCACCGTGCCTCCTCTGGAATTCGAACTCGGCTCTCCGATTCCCCAGTCCGTGCCGCTTATCCATTACTCCACCGTGCCTCCTCTGGAATTCGAACTCGGCTCTCCGATTCCTCAGTCCGTGCCGCTTATCCATTACTCCACCGTGCCTCCTCTGGAATTCGAACTCGGCTCTCCGATTCTTCAATCCGAGCCGCTTATCCATTACTCTACCGTGCCTCCTCTGGAATTCGAACTCGGCTCTCCGATTCCTCAGTCCGAGCCGCTTATCCATTACTCCACCGAGCCTCCTCTAGAATTTGAACTCGGCTCTCCGATTCCTCAGTCCGAGCCGCTTATCCATTACTCCACCGTGCCTCCTCTGGAATTCGAACTCGGCTCTCCGATTCCTCAGTCCGTGCCGCTTATCCATTACTCCACCGTGCCTCCTCTGAATTCGAACTCGGCTCTCCGATTCCTCAGTCCGTGCCGCTTATCCATTACTCCACCGTGCCTCCTCTGGAATTCGAACTCGGCTCTCCGATTCCTCAGTCCGTGCCGCTTATCCATTACTCCACCGTGCCTCCTCTGGAATTCGAACTCGGCTCTCCGATTCCTCAGTCCGTGCCGCTTATCCATTACTCCACCGTGCCTCCTCTGGAATTCGAACTCGGCTCTCCGATTCCTCAGTCTGTGCCGCTTATCCATTACTCCACCGTGCCTCCTCTGAATTCGAACTCGGCTCTCCGATTCTTCAATCCGAGCCGCTTATCCATTACTCCACCGTGCCTCCTCTGAATTCGAACTCGGCTCTCCGATTCCTCAGTCCGAGCCGCTTATCCATTACTCCACCGTGCCTCCTCTGAATTCGAACTCGGCTCTCCGATTCTTCAATCCGAGCCGCTTATCCATTACTCCACCGTGCCTCCTCTGAATTCGAACTCGGCTCTCCGATTCCTCAGTCCGAGCCGCTTATCCATTACTCCACCGTGCCTCCTCTAGAATTTGAACTCGGCTCTCCGATTCCTCAGTCCGAGCCGCTTATCCATTACTCCACCGTGCCTCCTCTGGAATTCGAACTCGGCTCTCCGATTCCCCAGTCCGTGCCGCTTATCCATTACTCCACCGTGCCTCCTCTGAATTCGAACTCGGCTCTCCGATTCCTCAGTCCGTGCCGCTTATCCATTACTCCACCGTGCCTCCTCTGGAATTCGAACTCGGCTCTCCGATTCCTCAGTCCGTGCCGCTTATCCATTACTCCACCGTGCCTCCTCTGGAATTCGAACTCGGCTCTCCGATTCTTCAATCCGAGCCGCTTATCCATTACTCCACTGTCCACATTGATTTTATATTCCCAATAGAAAATGACAAGGAGTTTTCCTATGTATTTGTTCTCAAACGCTTGGATCCGTCTGTTTCTTTTTAAAAAAGTATTACCAGCAATAAAAATCTTGTCGGCATTAAATAACCCATTGAGGTGTTGATATGCCGTAAAACGAAACAAACAAAAACAAACCAATTTACTTGGGGTGAATTGATTAAAAAAAAAAGAAGGAATATTCTTTGCCAGTAAATATGTCTTCGAGCATATTTTACAAGACATTTCCAACCCGGATTTCACTGTAAATCAGAAAATTGTTATTCCATTAACCATTCTTTACCTCGGGTTGTTGCAAACGTCGACCTGTGTAGGTGGACATTCCGGTGTCGTCTCCTTGTCTACCTTTTATGGAGATGCTTCTCCTAGTTGTTTTAAGAAATGTCGTTTTTACTGACGCTGCTTTCTTGGATATTCCAAGACAATCCGGTGCATGGGAAAGGTGGGTGTATAAAGCCAAATGGCAACGAACAATAAGACTTAATTATCTACGACACACGGACACACACATACACAGACTTAGAAAGAGAAAAAAATCAAGAAGACGCACACAGCCATATAGATACAGAGCTAAAAATAAATGTATATCTTGTGTATTGAAGATCTTTAAAAAAAAATAAAAGAAGTCACACGTACGAAACTCAGGCTTATATCTACTAAACTACGTTTGTTTTGTTTCATTTTTACAGCAAGGTCCATAATTTACAAGGCCCGAGGGCCACTCGCGGTAGAGGGTTAGGTTAAGAGTCAATTTGTGCCGATAGAAGTTAACGGTTAAAACTAGCCTTGAGCAGTAATATCAGTGAAACATCAAGTTAGGAGTCAGTCCCACAGAGCAGTGGTTCGTGGGAAGAAGCTAATCGAGTGGAACTTACTTCTCACCGATGAAATACGGGGGGAATGTGGGTGGTTTGATACTATGTAAGTGGCATGGCGTGTTCTTACTGAGAAGTTTTGCCTCGGGACGGGGGTACCAGGTAATGTAGTTCGTAGTGGAAGTAGCGATAGAGCAACGAAGGGCTTACCACACCCCTCCTGTGGGAGTCAGGTTGAAGGGTGGAGAATAATTCGTCACCCACGGGGGGCTCGTAGACGCTTTTGAACTCTATCAAGGCTGGAGATTGAAATCTGGTCAGCTCCCGCCAAAATATGACAACGGTACTGCATTTTCGGCCTGATCCGGCTCTTGTGACGGTAGAAGGTAGCATGAGGGATCAGAGCGTCGACAATTTTAGCTGCATGGACGAGTTACACTTGAGGTCCTGGGGCGAATTTCAGGCCCAATAGTGTCTCAAGTCACGCAGGCTCCTTGACGGGACATCCGTTCATCGTCACTGGCGGTAGTATGGGGTCCGATCGTCGATAATGAAACATAAATAGGTTGGTTTTCGAGGCATTGACACTAACCAGTCTGCTTATCTCGCTATCGGTCTATCTATCAGTCTATTTCTCCTTTAGTCTATCTTCACTGTCATCCTCGTATTTTTAGTTTCAGTCGGTTCATGCCTATATTTCACGTCTTCCAAATTTCGTTCTGTCTCCGTGATCTCTCTCTCTCTCTCTCTCTGTATATATATATATATATATATATATATAGTTAAATTCCCAGATGAATTCTGTGGACAAGACAGATTGGTATCAAATGACAAATGGAAAAAATCATACATTTTGCCGACGCGTTTCGTCTTCCGACTTTTTCAAGGCAAAAAGGAAATCGAAATGTTTTTTGCTGTTATAGTTACATTAAAATTCAAAATTAAAAAGATAGACGCTTGTGTCTTTTTTTAATTTTAATTTTAATAAAAACATTTCGATTTCATTTTTGCCTTGAAAAAGTCGGAAGACGAAACGCGTTGGCAAAATGTATGATTTTTCCAATTGTCATTTGATATATATATATTAGGTTTACCCATACGGATTACCTAGTTTTTCATAAACTATATATATATATATATATATATATATATATATATATATATATAAAAAGTGAGCATTGCGTCCAGCATGAAACAGCCTGTCGCCTCTGAGTGTTGACTTCGATATTCACTTTTATATTTATATTTACATACGCTCTATCTCTGATATTGAGCACTTTAGCCCATAAATATAGCACACCTTAAAACTATATTTCTTCATATATATATATATATATATATATATTTGTGTGTGTGTGTGTGTGTGTGTGTGTGTATGTGTGTAAAAGACAATAGGAAAACTGTAATATTAGCCGACGCGTTTCGTCGTCCAATGTGGACTTTTTCAAGGTAAAAAACGAAATGAATTTATTAAAACAAAGTAACTAATAATAACAAAACGACGGGAGAGTAGACGTTATATATATATATATATATATATATATATATATATATTGTCATCCACAGACAGACTGTTTCGCTGTATCAGACCGGTAAATGTCATTAATACTGTCTAATATAACCAGAGCATTTACTTAAATATTTATATTTATAAAAGAACGTATAAACATAACAAATGTAAAATAATTGTCGGACTTTGTCCATTTCAAATATATATATATATATATATATATATATATATATATATATATATATATGGCCTGTTGATTGCGTTTAGAATGACACAGACTGTCGTTTCTGGGTGTTGAATTCAATGCCCACTCTTATATTTATTGTATACTGGCCAAATTACCTGCGCGTTGCTTCGTTGCTTTTGTAAAAAAATGATGATTGATTTCAAACAATTTTTATAATTCATGGAGAAAAATGATGCATTTCATTATTACTTAATCGGCAGAACTACAGAAAAAAATTAAGAAAACAGATTATAGAATCCTTCATAGACGTAAAATCTCAACTAAAAATAGCAAAAAAACTTAGATATAACATTTAATCTAAACAGCGCATACAAACCATACAGAAAAATGAACAACTCCATATGCGTCAACAAAACTCTTTCTAACGTATGCAAAAACATACCCATATATAAGCAAAAGAATATCAACAAATTCCAGCAACATAAAAATATACATCTAAAACAACAAACAAAAAATACATATGAAACAGCGTTAAGAAATATCCTTTATTCGAACAAACTAGAACATAGAAAGAAAAAAACCAAACAAACCTCACAATAGAAAAAGAAACAAAATCTGGTTCAACTCAACCTACAATAATATAATAAAAAATAGTAAAACTATTCTTGAAAATAATCAAAAAGCATTTCCCTAAACACAACAAACTATCAAAAATCATTAACAAAAATACAGTAAAAATCAGTTACATCAGTTGCATGGATAACGTGGAGAAAATAATAACCAAACAATAAAAAAATACCTAAAAAGACAACAATAACCACAACATCATAAATCAGCAAAACAACAACAACAAATAGAGTTCACGAAATAAAAACAATTGCCCACTTAACAAATGACTAACCAACAACATAATAATGAAAGCCACCGTAACAAACAACACAAACGCGGAAGAAAATCTTATATAGGAGTTACAGAAACAAACTTCAGTGAAAGATTCAATAATCAACAAATTTCATTTAAAACAGAAAAATACAGAAAGAGCACAAAACTATCGAAATACATATGGAACCAGAAATATAGTAACATTAATACCAAGATCAAATGGGGAATTAAAAAAGCAACCCCGTATAGTAACAATAGCAGAAACTGTAAATCGTCTGAAGGAAAAACTAGAAATTATTACATTTTAAGAATCAAAACAACTTGTTGAACAAGAATAATGAAATAATTGGGAAATGCAGGCAAATAGACAAACACCTACTTTGTTAAGTAAATACTAATATAAAAAGAAAAGAAAGAAATACAATACAAAACACAATGATATCACAAAACAAAACACTATGCCTAACAACTAATCCATAACAATCTCAAATACAACGCATCCTGAAAAGAGTAACAAAAATATCAACAATTAATCACCATCAAAATTTACGTGAACTAAAATCTTTACACAACACAAAAACCCATAAACGCTAAATACAAAAAGAAAGGAGAAAGCATGTAGGGTCGCAAACGTGCACCCACATAAACACCCCCCCTCGCACCCACATACCCCCCCTCGCAAAAATACTAACATAAAAAGTGAAGAAAGAAATACAAGATAAACACACAATCCCATCGCAAACAAAAACCTACCTAAGAGGTAATCCATATCAAGCTCAAAAAACCTACCAAGAAAGAGAGCAACTATAACATCAACAAATAATAACCAACAAAATTTACCAGAATTGCACTCTTTATAAAACACAAAAAACACACCCACTAAATGCAAAAAAGCGAAAAAAAAACACACAAAAAAAAAAAAAAAAAAAATGAAATAAAATAAAGACAAAACGAAACAAAACGAATATACATACAGAGGTGCGAACATACACACCCTCATAAGCATCCACATAAATATACACATGCATAAACATAAACATAAACATACAATTAAAAGCACACACACACGAACACACAAATATGCATGGTCGAGTGTGTACATGGTTGTATGTATCTATACTTGCATGCGTACACATATATACAAATAGTCGCATAAATATACACCCAAATAAAAATACATTCACACATAAGCACATGCCCACACAAAAGTAAATATACGCATAAACACACACACGCACAAAAATACATAACAACATAAACACACATCCGCACAAAAATACATACACACATAACACGCACACGCACAAAAATACATGCACACAAAAACACGCACAAAAATACATACACACTTAACACGCACACGCACAAAAATACATGCACACAAAAACACGCACAAAAATACATACACACTTAACACGCACACGCACAAAAATACATACACACATAACACGCACACGAACAAAAATACATACACACATAACATACACACGCACAAAAATACATACACACATAAACACAGACCCGCACAAAAGTACATACACAGATAAACACACACACGCACAAAAAACATACACAGATAAACACACACACGCACAAAAATACATACACAGATAAACACACACACGCACAAAAATACATACACACATAACACACAGCCGCACAAAAATACATACACACATAACACGCACACGCAATAAATACATACACACATAACATGCACACGCACAAAATTACATACACACATAACACGCACACGAACAAAAATACATACACAGATAAACACACACCGGCACAAAAAAATACACAGATAAACACGCACACGCACAAAAAGACATACACAGATAACACGGACACGCACAAAAATACATACACACATAACACACACACTCACAAAAATACATACACACATAACACACACCCGCACAAAAATACATACACAGATAAACACACACACGTACAAAAATACATACACAGATAAACACACACACGTACAAAAATACATACACATATAACACACACGCACAATAATAGATACACAGATAAACACACACACGCGCAAAAATACATACACATATAACACACGCATGCACAAAAACATATGCCTAGATAAAGACACACACGCACAAAAATACATACACACATAACACACACCTGCACAAAAATACATACCCACATAAACACACACCCGCACAAAAATACATACACATATAAACACACACACGCACAAAAATACATACACACATAAACACACACCCGCACAAAAATACATATACACACATAACACACACAAACACAAAAAATACATGCACACATAACACACACACTCACAAAAATACATACACACATAAACTCAAACCCTTACAAAAATACATACACACATAAAAACACACCTTCACAAATATAAAAGCAAATATAAACACGCACACACGCGCAAAAATACATACCAACATTATCACCCAACTTTATAAAAACACATACACACATAAACGCATACCCGTACAAAAATACATACACGCATAATCAAACAAGCGCACAAAAACACATACACACATAAACACACACCCGCAAATACGTACAAACACACATAAACACACACCTTCACAAAAATACATATACACATAAACACACCGCTGCACAAAAATGCATACATGCATAAATACACACCCACACATAAACACATAAACACACACACAGACACACACACACACACACACACACACACACACACACACACACACACACACACACACAAAATTACATACACACATCCAATCACAAACTAAAATAAATGGTCAAGACAATAATAATAAATCCGAGCCCAACGGAGACGCATACAGTTAACACAAGCAGAAACACACGCACAATTAGTTGCGCATGCACAAGTACACAAACATACGCTTTCGGGTGAGTGTGTACGTGCATGTTTGTATGTATGTACACATACATACGTGCCCATGCATAGATACGCACATGAAAATGCGCGCGCATAAACACATATACACACACAAAAAGCCAACCATAATACAATAGCAATAAACCAGATGTCACCGGAGAATGGTAGGAGGGGTGGGGAATAATAAAAGAATAAAAAAGAAAAGAAAAACAGAGGGTGAAGTGAAATCAATAATCAATCAGTGCCCATTGAACGAAAAAGGAAAATAAAGCAGTCACACCATAATAAAATTACAAAAAAAAACTAGAAAATATTAACAGTTTAACTCTGTTCTGACGAGTAGTTGCATCTATGTAACTACGAAACCTTGAAGTAAATATATTTAAGTGAAGAACTTTTTTTATTAAATTGTATATATATATATATATATATACACGTTTTACTACTTTGTGACTGGAGGAGGTAATTCCAAGGAGGATATAAATCCAGGGAGTGCTCAATGTAGACTACAGAGCATTATAATGATGAGAAGACGGAGACTTTAATTATCCATTTTGTTTATAATTTTATTTCGTGAACACCAAGATGTTCATCTCATCAGAACGAAAAACTGCTCATGAACGGAGAAATTACACTGGGGAGGGGGCACTTTAGATATTGGGGTTAGTAGTGATCGGTTTCCTCAACCAAGAATTTACTCTACATTTTTGCCTATATACATATATATATATATATATATATATATATATATATATATATATATATATATATATTGGTTTGAATGTTACTCTGGCCGATATTGTATTTTTTTTTCTGTAGGATAAATCAGGTCGATTCAAATTAATTTAACTGAATGGATCCTAATCTAACTAAAATAAAAGTCGGTGTGCCTATAGTAAAACTTAAGCATTAGTTTGTTGGCCGAAGTCTTATCGTCAGTGGAGACATTTATAGAAGGAGTGGAAGGGTTATGGAAGAGGAAGATGAGAAGGGAAAGACGGAGCAGTGGTACTTTTAGCAATCTGTCCTGCTTAGATGCTTCTTAACTCTTGAAACTATCTAAGTGGGTTGATTGTTAGTAGTAGTCACTGGTACAATTAATAATAGGTTCAGTTTCGGTTCGGTTTGTTTTGTTTTACGGCACATCAACACCTCAATGGGTTATTTAATGCCGACAACTTTTTTTTTCCTGGTAACGTTTTCGTTTAGTCAAAAATCTATTTCTGTTAATATTTTTTTCCTCAAAAATGTACAGCTGGTAATATTATTCTTTCAATAACGTATAGCTGGTAATATTTTTTCAAAAACGTACAGCTAGCAACATTATTTTTCAAAAACGTATTATCAGAGGCCTTGCCGTTGGACGTAGTTTATCGTCTTACCCAGGACGCGGATGTAGTTTATCGTCATACTCACCTGGGTTTGGTGGTTAACTATATGCCAATAGCTGGGACCCTAACAGGTGCCACCACCCCGGGTCAGGGCGGACTTGGGAACACCAGCAATTAAGAGGTGGCTCCACACTCCTCAAAAACCTCCTGATCAGAGGCCTTGCTGTTGGACGTAGTTTATCGTCTTACCCAGGACGCGGATGCAGTTTATCGTCATGCACAGGACGCTAATAATAGGAATCACTATGATATTGTCAGATACAATAGGCGGATACAGCAAATAACTTTAGAGAATTGAGGCGAATAGACATTCAAAAACAAATACCAACATTCAGGAAGAAGGTATGGATTATGGTAATGTTATAAAATGTATTAGTTTGGAAACATGGGTAAGCAAGATCTACCTTGGCAAGATAGTCTTAGGTCCCACTATGTATGTAGAATTTCACAAAATACTTACTATCATGTACGTACTAAAAACTACGTGTCCAAATCGACACATGGGTGTGCTCCCATATGTACTACTATTCTTATCAACGAACCACCACTTCCTGTGTCATTCTTCCAAAATCCACGCGGTTAGCGTTTTTAGGGGATTTTAAGTTTGTCTTTATGTCTACATTTAAAGATAAGCTCGCTACGCTGGTTTAATAATTGGTTAGCATCTGTGTACTTTATTATTGCGATGTTTTCCTGTATACACAGATCGCATCTGTCCCTGAAGTTGTTGGAGGTTCTGGACCGATAGATGATTTCCCATTTGATTATTGAGGTGAGGTAATTATCCTTAATTTTCCAGTAATGTTTTCACAAACCGGTTTGTTTTTTCAGGTTAATGTTTGAGAAGGAAAGTCGGTGTGAGTACAGCCTTTGTTTCCAATTTCTGGTGGCTATTCCTATATATGTTTTTGTGTCCTTGGTGTTATCTATCTGGAAAATGGTAGCCTGGTATACCACATTTTCCGAGTTGCAGGTGCCTCCGACTGGGCAAATAGTTCTGGTTCTACAGTTACAAGATGGTTTTAACCTTGCCGTTTTGCCGCTCTGGGATGCTTTTAATATTTGGCTGTTGTGAGCACTAATAATGTTCTTCATGTTTCTGGTGCATGAGTAGCTAATTGTAAGCGTTTTTCTGTTAAAGATTTCCTGTAGAGGGTTGCTTTGGTTAAAGTGTTTGTCGACTACTAAGTTTAAGAAATATCTACCTATATTGAGATGGGACCGTTTACAGAAAGGGGGTTATATATAATCCCGTTATTATTTTTTTTTCGTATTTTTCCAATGAAAGATAACCCATTGCATACGTTATTACTTTATATGCCCATTCCACGAAGTCTTTCTTTGCAGATTGATCACAGATTCTCGATTTAATTTAAACCAAGAGAGTTTCTGGGTCAGTCTATAGTACTTGGATTTGCCAGTGTTGTTCGTGCAACGTTACAAATTTTCGTACGCTTCCTTCGAGTAACGTCCATCGCAGAAAATTGCCGTAGAACAACTAATCGACAGTCGAGACAGTAGTGTCTGGGCGTGATAAAAATCTAATGCAATCACGGATGTCGTAATATTTTTCAAGGCCAAATAATTTCATCAAACACCCTGAAAATAGATTCATATTACTGCACACCACTACAAATGACCTAACGTGAGAAAAAAAAAATCGATCACACCCTGTCACTTCAGTGGATCTAAAAATGGCCGTATGGTGCAAGGAAACTAAAGCGGTTGTTTAAATTAATTTGTACAAGGATGTATATTTTTCTTTTTCTCAGATTAGCTCACTTGCAGTGGTGAACAAAAACTTGGGGAGTTGAATTAAAGCGAAATAAGAGAGAGACATCCGGAAGTGGCATGGCACGTAGAACTAGAACGATCTACCAGTGGATGAAATAAAGCGTTCGGTTCGAAATTTCAATCACCTGAAGAAGGCCGGAGCGGAAAGTGGCTGAAACGTTGTGAATATAGCAATGAAGATGAGGATAACAGTACGAGTATCTATCTATCTATCTATCACGTCGTATCTATCTATCTATCTATCTATCTATCTATCTATCTATCTATCTATCACGTCGTATCTATCTATCTATGTATCACGTCGAATCTATCTAGTTATCTATGTTCGATTTTATCTATGTATGTTCGATTTTATGGTCGTATCTATCTATCTATGTATCACGTCGTATCTATCTATCTATCTCGTCGTATGTATGTATGTATGTATGTATCTATCTATCTATCTATTTATCATGTCGTATCTATCTATCTATCTATCTATCACGTCGTATCTATCTATCTATCTATCTTATCTATCTATCTATCACGTCGTATCTATCTATCTATGTATCACGTCGAATCTATCTATTTATCTATGTTCGATTTTATCTATGTATGTTCGATTTTATGGTCGTATCTATCTATCTATGTATCACGTCGTATCTATCTATCTATCTATCTATCTATCTATCTATCTCGTCGTATGTATGTATGTATCTATCTATCTATTTATCATGTCGTATCTATCTATCTATCTATCTATCTATCTATCTATTTCAGTCTATTGTCTGACTGATGCAAGAAAATAAATATATATTATGTATATATATTTTTAATCTCATGTTCTTCGATTGATTTTATAATCGAATGCCAATATTATATTTTAGATTAGTTATCAATTTCATCATTTTTCTTATGATTTCAATATTGAACCTCATTTTTTTTATATCTATCAATTAGATTATTGAGCTGATATAAATGTGTTTTCCAATTAACTGCTTAGATGATCGGATATAACGAGTGTTACTTGGCACAAATGACTTATTTCATAACTTTTTTCTTTTTCTATTTTTCATTGGTCTTTTATAATTTTCCAAAGTCAGACTGTATACTTTTCAAAACTGCATCGACAGAAATGAATCTATAAAATCGATTTTATCTGAGTGTTCGATAAGATCAATAAAGCAGCCAATAAATTAACTCAACATTGGATCGTTTCAGCATAAGTTAGAAACTCTGCTCAGATAATTTTCAATCGTGACTTCTGGTAACAATCACACAACGATTTACTGATCTCTGGCAGAAGATGATTATGCCTAGTTTGTATATATATATATATATATATATATATATATATATATAATTATTTATTTAAAAATATGATTCCAACTCGCGACATAAGAGGTCTCATGTTTCAAAACAAGAGCCGAAAATTTCAATATAATTATTTGAATTAAATTGAGTTAACGTAAGCTCTGCTCCATCTTCAAGCGAATTTTTTTTTGGAATAACGTATTTCTGAAATTTACGTGTTTTAATAATTGAAATCAAAATTTCCATGGTAACAGCTAGGGCTAATTGTTTAAATTGGGTAGGCGAGTGTTGGGTGTTAATAATAAGTATCAGTATAGAGAGCTACTTTCATAGATGTCAAGTCAGAGAAAGGTGGGGGTGTCTAAATTTGAAACAGAAGATGTATTAACCCTCGTCTAGTTTGCATGTCTATGGAGATTTATTTATTTTTTTCTTTTATTTTTTATGAAAGGGATTTGTGCATAAAAAAAACAAACTGCCGTAACGTTTGTTTTTTGACGACTTCATAAAGGGTTATCTTTTTTGTAGGGTATTTAAACTATTTATTTGGGCTATGGATTAATCAAGTTATTATATTGTATGCTTGTTTTTAGCTAATTATTCAAACCATGAATCTGATGATGTCGACAAAAAACCGTTAACTCATGTCTATTGATTAATAGATTATTATTATTTAGAAGCTTAATAATGTGAAATTTCTCATGGAGGCACAAAGGGCATGGGTCATCCCAAGTTTTACATGTTCTAGCCCTGTTTATAATTTTTCATTTTACTTTAGGTGTCCTATTTGTTTCCTTCAGATGCCAAAAATATTTAGATAGGGACGTCTGATTTCTTTATATATATATATGTTGGGGCCACCCACCTTCTCATCAGAATGGACTGGTCTCTCTACTACTAATAGGACAGTTCTCTAGAGTTCTGGGAGATCAGGTGACCATCACACTTCCGTCTCTCTACCGGAAGTTACAGTTGGACTTTATACTCTTCCTGATTGTTACTGACTAACCTGCATTCGTTTGACTACTAATCTCTCTGTTGTACATACCTCTTCAGATATACCAGTATTTTTCCCTATGTATGTGTTTGTCCTTATTTCAATACACGCACGGGAAAACACTCAACATCTCAACAATATATATATATATAATTTTAGGATATTACAACGAAAACGTGTAAGGATCGCTACACAATTGCAGTCGTACTTCAACACATAACGATGCGTCTCTTCAGGCAGTTGTAGACTACTGGTAAATCAACCATTAAGTTGCCTTTAAAAGCAAAATACATCGTCATTTTATGAAAAAAATAATGTATATGAAATAAAATTAAAGACAAAGGCTTATTTTTATTTTATAATTGTTTTATTTTTTTCAGAAATTATGGATATTTTAATGTTAAGCGCCTGAGGAAGGCCTCTAAGTGTTGACTTCTATATTCACTTTTATATATATATATATATATATATATATATATATATATATATATATATATATATATATATACTACTGTTCAGAGGTTTGACGTCACCCTTTGGCATGTTTTTAAATTGGCTCAAAAAGTCGTTGTTTTGTACTTTAAATAAGAGAAAATTAATATATGTGGTTAAAAGAAAGAGAGACATTTTTAATGGCAAAAACTGGAAAACGTATTATGGTTAAATTTTGCTCTCGCCAAAATATCCTCCTTTAGTCTTGATTACTGCAGTACAAATTTTTGGCACTTGTTGCAAAAGGTTCTCAAAGTAAAAATTTGATAATTAAATTCTATTCTATTCTTTTTTTTAATGACTCCAAGAAATCTTACGTTTTTTTCCCTTCTTCTGGCTTCAGACTTTTGAACTGAAGCATATACATAAATATATTTATGTAAATTAACCTAAAACCTCTCGTCAAGTTTTTAAATGACCTCGTCAAGTCAAGTCTTTGATATGGATGCCATGTCTGGCGCCAAACTTGTCAAGAAATAATTAAACTGTCAGTTGTATGAAAACGCTTTCTCAAATCAATGGTTACAAATGGCTTTTGGGCGAATTAATCTATCGGTCTTAGCAAGGACCATCTTTCTTCGAATCTTGTCGACCGGTGCTCCAGAATCCCAAACAAAGAATTGTATTCAATAGCAGGAACTATATGACATTTTATTTTTCCTATTTTTCTAACGAGCTTTAAAAGAAAAAAAAAAAAAAAAAATTGAAATGAAAAGTGGAGGTAAACTGTCCGATGTCCATGATTTTGTATTTTCAATTTCGGGTATTTTCGACCGTTTCAGTCATTATCAAGAACTGGGTGTTGTCAGTATTGTTAACAAAAATTTACTGACGACATCTTGGCACTATTTCGGAACGCTTGAATTCAAATTAATTGTGTGAAACGTCGTGTACAGAGGTTACACACGAAACTAGACTGCATCGACGAAGCTCGTA
>CAHIKZ030000860.1:545000-547500 GCA_903632075.3 Acanthosepion pharaonis | reverse complement strand
GTTTTCGATTTTCTTCTTCTATGTACCGCAACCCTTCAGGTATATGGGCGTTCATGGCCCTCCACAACTTCCTATCCCTTGTGACCCATAGCCGTTTTTCTTCCTTTACTAAGCCCCCGCCACTTTGCTAAGACTCCCTCGTTTTTCTAAGGCTCCTCCCCTTGTTTTGCAAAGCACCTCCGTTTTCGAAAAGTCTCTCCTGTTTTGCTAATGCCCTTCCCGTTTTACTAAGCACTCCCCGTTTTGCTAAATCCCCCCCCCGACGTTTTGCCATACATTCGCACAAGCTCATCAGATAGATGACTCACAGCATTCCCCTAACTCCCTTGCACACTATATGCCTCGTGAGGGTTAAGTTTTCCAAGCGCTGCCCCCTTCTCATTATGTACCCAAGTAATTTCAGGTGTCTCCTCTCCCTGAATCTGAGCATTCATGTTCTTTTTATTAATATTTCCTTAAAGACTTCCTCGTTGTTTACTCGCTCCGTCCAAGAAATTCTCAGTATCCTTCTGTAGAGCCACATTTGCTTCCAGTTTTATCTTGTGGGAACATTGTCCAGAGTTCATTGCCACATAGGCCGTCCAGCCCTATTTATTTTGTTTACTTTTCTGTTTTTCGGCATTCACCTTTGGTGAAGTGTTCAGTCCATGTTATTCTCAGCATCCTTCTGTAGCACCACATGTCTGCTGCCTCAAGGCTTTTCTTCATCAGTGATGAGATTGTCCAGCATTTTGTTTATCGTTATCACCCCATGCTAGACAGTACAGTCACTATCACGCAAGGGGTTACAGGATGTGGAGGAATTTAGAACAGAAACATTAGTAATGAGGGCAAAGAAAAGAGCAGTCAGAAAGACATTGCCATATAGGATGAGCAATACTGCCTAACAATTCAGTACTTTTTTCTTTGTTTCCAATGAAAATTTCCTGTTTCTTAATACTTTGATTAGCATTTAGAAGGCATCTTTCGCTATCCCAAGCGTCGTTGGATTTCGATGTTGCCTTTTGAAACCTCTGTTAAAACATTTCTGTCAATTGCTTGATGTCGACATCTCAGAGATGAAGAAGAAACTTGTGAGCAACGGAAATGCAGTTCTACAGAAGGATAATGAGCATGGACAGAACATCGAAGTTTTAGAGAATGTGGAAACGAAAAAAGACATTTATACTCCACATTGGGAAGAGACAGTTGAGATTTCTGCGGCATATAATGAGAAAAGGCTTGGAAATTTTGATACTCACAAGGCAGATTGAAAGCACAAGGGTTTCTTTTGACCAACGCGAGCTTCATTAAATGGATAACAAAACAAGGTTTACGAAAAGACAAAATTTATTAAGTGCTTCAAAAGACATGATTGCCAAATTCCTAAACCTCTGACTCTGGCATGTAAAAGCTGTTACGAGCCAGTCGTTGTTATTCTTGCTACATGTATCAGGTAATAATCTTTTGGCTCACTGGCATATATAAAAGATGGCTGGCTATGAATCTCCGTTTCAAACAATGGTTATAAATCACAGCTTGCAACAAAAAAAATGAAGAATCTTGTCGGTACAATGCCGATAGGAGATCAGCAAGGAATTCAGCCCTGATTATATGGCGATAGGTGAAATCCCAGCTGAGTTAGAAAAAAAAAACAACACAAAAAGAAGAAGAAAGTAGAAAGAAAACAAAAGGTAAGCCATAAGAAAATGAGGAAGAGAAAAAAAAAGAAAAGACGGAAAAGAAGAAATCGAAGAAGAAAAGGAAAAAAAAGGAGAAAAAGAAGGCGAAAAAAAAAAGAAAAAGAAGAAGAAGAACAACAAGGAAATAATAAGAAAGGAAAGAAGAGAAGAAGGAAAAAGAAAAAAGACAAGAAATAGAAGAACAAAATGAGCGACAAGCAATAATAATAATATTAATAATAATAATAATAATAATAATAAGAAGAAGAAGAAGAAGAAGAAGAAGAAGAAGAAGGAAAAAAGAAAAAAGGAAGCTGAAGAGAGGAAAGAGAAAAAAGAAGAAGGACCAAAGTAAAAAGATAGATGAAAAGCGGAAGATGAGAAGAAGAAGAAGAAGAGAAGAAGAAGAAGAAGAGAAAATGAAGAGAAGAAGAAGAAGAAGAAGAAGAAGATGAAGAGAGGAAGAAGGACCAAAGTAAAAAGGAAGATGAAGAGAAGAAGAAGAGGAAGAATAGATGATGAAGAGAGGAAGAAGAAAAGAAAAATAACAACAACAACAAAAGAAAAAAGGAAGATGAAAAGAGGAAGAAGAAATGGAGAAGAAGAGAAAAGATAAGAATGACAAGAAAAAAAGAAGAAGAAAAAAGATAAAAGACAACGAAACAAACGAAGAAGAACAAGAAAATATAAGAGAAGAAAAATAAGACATGAGGTGGGAGTAAAAGAAGTAGAAGAAGAAAGAAAAAACAGAGAAGAAGAAGAAGAAAAAGAAGAAGAAGAAGAAGAAGACGAAGAAGAAAGAGAAGAAAACCACATAAAAGAAGAAAGAGAAGAAATAG
>CAHIKZ030000860.1:537500-542500 GCA_903632075.3 Acanthosepion pharaonis | reverse complement strand
GAAAATATATTGATTTTCGAAATTACTAGCATCAATGGAACATCTTACAATTTTAAACACAAGGATCGCGTCATTCAACGAGTGTGTTCTGTTTAGTGTACAATAGATTGACTAGCACTCATCTCCCGTTACCGGCCCCTTTAGTTTAGGGGCTTCTTTCTGACCCTACACCGGTTGAAGTTTTCCGGTACTCAGTCCCTATCTAGTTTAGCTGCCCCCAGCACGGCTGTATGGCATAGTTTTTCTATCCCTTAAATATCTAAACATTCTTGGACATCTCTGTTTTACTATACTGTTTCCGGGATGTGTGTATTTCGTGGAAATGTACACAACCCTTAGACAGTTAGCATAAACTCTTCGTCAATGATCAATAAACCTGCGTCTAAAACATACCATGTCTCGGAGTCTTGAGCAAGTTAATGCTTTATTAAATCTGTTAGCAAAGTGATTTCGCCATTAATTACATTAACTTTAGCTAAATAAAAATTAGCACAGACAGACATCACTTATGGTCAATATTAGTCGTGTTGAATATTTGTTTAACGAATTTAACTAAACAGTGTAACCCGGATATAAGAGAAACCCGGATATAAGAGATTTTCTCTGGTCCCAAATTAGAGCTTGTGTTAATGTATATAAAATAGACCAAACCCGGATATATGAGAAACCCGGATATAAGAGACTTCTTCTCCGGTCCCGACAACTCTCTTATATCCGGGTTACAATGTATTTTATTTAAATTAATTTTCGAAAAATAAGACTCGCTATAGTTTTTTGCTTTAATAAAACCTAATTGAAAATTATTTATTTTTTATGTTTTAAAGTCTGAATAAAAAATTATTTTCCATAAGATGGCCAAAAAAATATTAAGTCAATAATACAAATGCGCACACGATAATTATTGTAGTTTTTTTTTCTTTTAGCCCACACGCTCGAATATTTGACTAAATAAATATTAAATTTTTTGTCAAATAATTGTATTTAATATTCTTCTTCTTTTAAATTTCCTTTGTTGTTTTAATATTCATTTTTTTTTCTTTGAAGTTACGCTTTTATTTACTATGGATGTGAAAATAAATTCAAGGGAATAGAATTTTTTTAAATGCATACATAGACTTTAGCAGAATAAAAAAATAAAAACGAACGGTAATTCTAATCTGGAATATGAATTCCTACTGTTCGTTTTCATTTTTTAATTCTGAGACATTCTAATACATTTTAATTTTAAAATATCTTCGTAAATACAAATCATAGGATAATATTTTCTTTTTACTAAAAGTCTCTCTATATATTTACTTTGTCAGAACTATTGCAGTTTTTAGTTTTAGTCATACACACACAGACACACGTGCATACACACACACACACGCACAGACAACTGTCCTTTATATATATATATCGATTATATTCGATTAATGTGTTTTCAATTAGTGCGTATCTTTAATGAACGCATTAGCCACACACACACACACACACACACACACACACACACACACACACACACACACACACACACACACATACACACATATATATATATATATATATATATATATATATATTTATATATGAACTTTGCACCCCCAAGCAAGACAGGAGTGCCACTAGCACGCAAGGGGGTTACAGAAAGTGGGAAAGCATGAAGAGAAGGATGGCGAATAGATCAAAGGCATCTGGAGATGTCGCTTGACATTGTATTTGAATAGTTGGAGCAAATAAGAGAAGGGAGTTCCACAGACGGGAAGTGCGAAACATGAAGCTATTGGAGTAGAAGAGATGGCTACATTTAACCGTTTCGACCGTGAAAGGATGGGACCGAAATGCCAGCCTAGTAGAACGTTTAAACTGTTGCAATTTGAAACAAGCGAATATATATATATATATATATATATATATATATATATATATATATATATATATATATATATATAATGAAGAGAAAGAACACTAAGATATATAATCCGGTGTTATTATTATGTTTATTTTTTTACAAAACAGTGCTCAATGCAAATCTACAGAGCATAAATGTTATAATTTTACTTATTTAAGAATATTGTTCCATCGCTACACAGGAATTACCATGTTTCAAAAGCAGAAGCTAAAACTTCAAATTCAATTATAGAATTAAATTAAAGGTCCTAGTTCTTTTTCATTTTTAAGCGAATTTTGTAATTCCAAAATTTGCTCGAAAATGAAACAGAACTAGGGAATTTAATTTAATTCTATAATTGAATTTGAATTTTAGCTTTTTTTTTTATGGTAAGTCGTGGTGTATGATGGAACTACCTTTATATAAATTCATAATATATATATATATATATATATATATATATATATATATATATATATATATATATATATATATAAATATAGATGCAATATTGCATCTAGCATGAAACAGACTGTCTCTTCTAAGTGTTGACTTTATGTTCACTTTTATATATATATATATATATATATATGTATGTATGTATGTATATATACGTGATGTCAGATTTTATTATTAATTAATCAATCAGCGTTAAAAAATTAGGACATACTTATAACAATACATCGTGTATACTCGTGTATAGGTCTATTTAAAATATACTGAAACGTATGAGGTTTTTTTTTTATGAAAAAAACTGTTTTTTCATATAGCTCGTGTCTAGTGCAAGCCTAGCTTCTGAACAATATCAGTAGACCTACTGCCGTCAAATATGACAATACCGGGCGTCATCCTGGACATATCTAATAGCAAATAAATGGTCTTTATTCTTTTTTCTTGTAGAAAGTTAACCCAAAATGGCGAGAAAAAATGGGCAGCCTCCTCTCAAATGTTTTGGCTTTCGGAGTGATAATGAATTAAGCGAAATTCACACATAGATCAGGTTATTTTTAGCTGCTGGTTAATTCCAGGAGCTTCATATGGTCGAACAAGAATATCTAGCATCATTTTTGGTGTTTTTGGTGCCTTGTTCAAGAGACCTGAAAATGTCCAATTCCTTCGTGAACAAGGTACCACTCGAATCTGATAGTAAATAAGTAAAATTAGCAGAAATTAAATTGTAATGACTATACACACACACACACGTATAGACACACACCTACACACACATATGCACACACGCACACACATATATACGTACACAGTGCGATGGGTAAATTGTCGCCATTTTATATTTTTTAATTTTGCGCATGCGCGTTATTTGTTTTTGATTTTGTCGACTGTACAGTGCAGTGGGGTCTGTTGGGCACCGTCTGTGAGAAAAAGAGCACCATAATGCAATTTATTCTGCTAGAAATTTGGAAAACGCATGCTGTACTGGTTGGTATTCATGCCGGAAGCTCCAATACGAATATTTCAAAATGTACGGATGTCAATCTGAGAACAGTGCTGATGATTCGGAAAGAGTTGGATGAGTCTAAAGGTGATTACGAAGCTATTGCAGCTCGTAAGCTCTTCGCGAACAAGGCACCACTCGAATCAATTTGGAAGTAAATAAGTAAAATTAGCAGAATTTAGTTCCAATGATTATACACACACACGTATATACACACCTCCACACACACACAACACGCACAATCATGCAAACACAGACATATACGTACAGGGTGCGATGGGTAAATTGTTGCCATTTTATATTTTTAATTTCGTACATGCATGTTGTTTGTTTTTGATTTTGTCAACTGCACAGTATAGTGGGTGTCAGTTGGCACCACCTGTGAGAAAAAGAGCACCATGACGCAATTCACTCCACGAGAAATTTGGAAACAGCATGCTGTACTGCTTGGCATTCGCACCGGAAGCTCTAATACCAACATTTCAGAGTATTTGGCTGTCCATCTGAGGACAGTACAGACGATTTGGAAGAGTTGGATGAGTCTAATGGTGATTATGAAGGAACGGCAGCTCGGAATAAATCACTCTGATCATTCTGATAAGACAAGGACACCCGAATTTTTTTGGTGAGGGACTTACACTCAAAACGGAGGCCTACATCAATTGCCATCAGGAGGTAGTGCTGTCTTGGGTCAAGAAGGTGGCTGTTGGAAGACCCTGTGTCTGGCAACAGGACTCTGCACCATGCCACACAAGCAGGAGAACCTAGTCAAGGCTGTCAGACAGTTTCTACAACCATATCGCCCCTTACATCTAGCCATTTAACTTCCCAGAATGCAACCCTGTTGATTATTATGTGTGAGGCAGAGTTGATCGAGAGATCAACAGAACTCAAACATGAACTAAAGGCAATGCCTATCTATGCGACTTACGTTGCACTTAACCGAACATAGCTTCATTAGGACTCATTCACACACACACGAAAACCTACCAAAATCCAAGCGAAAATACAAGTATAATTGCTTCATCCACATGTAAAAAAAAGATGGGAGCCTTAATAGTAAAATAGGAAAAGCTAACATTAACTATGAACAGAGCCACAATGTACTGACTGTGTTCGGATGATAAAACATTTCTATAATTTTAGAGGCATACATAAAAACCCACTTATTTAGTTAAAAGATATCGTTCTTGATTATGACTAAAAGAATAGCCGAAAGCGTTCAGATATACAGAACTTTTGGACAAATTGTTAGACACTTTGTGTCCAGAAAAGAAAATTTAAATAAAAAGCTTAATCCCAATACCCTGTCTGTCTTCTTTAACGAAACATGTATAAAAGAGGGAATGTTGCTTAAATACATATATATATATATATATATATATATATATATATATATATATATATATAATATATATAAAAAAAACAGACCACTTTAAGGTTCCATTAGTTATAATTTATTTCACCAGAGATTTTAATTTTCTCTGGATCTTCAGACTTCACTTTCAAGGGTGAAAAATGAATTTAAAATTTACACTTTTGAAGGGCAGTATTAAGATTATATACGGTGACATAGACGGTAGTGAGGGAAAGTGTGAGAGATATGGTCGAATTTATAGAGGGAAGGGAGAGTTTTAAAATTTATTTTTATTCTTATTACAATATTTAATATTGAGG